>VWZX01005652.1:373933-530219 GCA_013399015.1 Galbula dea
CCCCAAAAAAAAAAACAAACAACCCAGAGGAATTAAGTAACATAACATAAAAGATACTTGAAAACAGATGTTAACATGTTGTGCTTGAAGGGAACTGTTATCCCTGATGTTCTTCTCCTCCTTTGATTCTTTCTCAGTGTTGTATGCCCTCGTGCGTATCCCAGTAGGCTTCGTCTAGTGCATTTTTGCCTCAGAACCTGATCCTGTGTAATACTGTTATTAAGCTGTGTTGTTGCTTACTGTAAAAGGCAGGAATTGTGCTCCCTTTCTTTGGATTAGCTACTTAATGAACTATAATTGAACTGTGCTGTACTGCGGCCTTCAGAATTCTTGGTTTGTTTTTTTTCTCTTGTTTCTTCCTTTTTCTTTGTTTTTTGGGGTGGGTTTTTTGGGTTTTTTTCCTTTTCTTTTGCATCGAGGTTGCAGCCACCAAATCCATTGTGGAATCCAATGGAAATAAAACCACACACACACACACAGAAAAAAATCACACACATAGGAAAAAAAAAAACCCAACAGGCATATGAAATATTTTTTGGGGGAAAGCAAAAGTTTAAAACATTTTTAAGAAAAGAAAACAAAAGAAAAAATAGGACTTTTTTAATAATGCCTCTGTCTAGCATGCAAAGGAGAATGCATTGATATCGTGAGTATTTGTGATATACGTATTAATAAATGGAACCATTACAGATTTCTAGCTGCTTCCTTCTCCTCCTTCAGTTGCAGCAAAACTCTTTTGGGGGGGACTTGGAGTGACATCTCTGTGCATATTTTAACTACTGACTTGTTTGTGAGAGGAAAATAGTGCTATTCTGGGGGAAAAAAAATAAGAGCTGGCATTGTTTGAAAGGTAGGAAAACCTTCTCCAGGTGGTTTCACCCTCTGCTGATCACCCAGCTGATCTTCTTGTTGACTGATAAGGATCGGTGGTGTTTAGTTATCCCATCCTTAGCCCTGGGTGTGGGAAGCATTTCTCTGGGGTTTTGGTGAGGAGAAGAGGGATTTGGGCTGGAGGGGATGGGTAATAACCAACCATCTTTGCTGTGTTCCTGGAAAGGCAGACACTTATCTCTTTCTCATTTGAATATATGAAGAGTTGGAGATCTGATGGAAAGCCCATGGAAGTGTCAACTTGGAAGTACCCTGAAGAAGGCTTGAGGAGGGAAGCCCTGTAGCCTTCCAGCTGTGGAGGAGCTGTGTATTGCCTGTGCCTACACAGCCCATACAGCTGCTGGAGTCCCAGCCCATCCTCTCTTACCTGTCTGTCCATCTCTCAGTGCCACCCCCTTGGTTACTGCAACCCTCTGCCTGGGTAGGGCTGCCCTGGGTGGTGCCTCCAGCATCAGATCCCAGTAAACCTCTGGGTGATGCTGGGCACTGTTGGTGCAATTTCACTCCACAGATTTACATCTGCCCTCAGCAAAGCATCTGCTGAGGAGGGAGCAGGACATCTTTAAGTGTGGAGAACACCAATACAGGTCCTGCAGAAATGCTGAGCAGTGTGTGTGTCTTTTGCTTGGGGACAAAGCTGTTCAGCTCTGCAGTCCCTTTTGAGGGCTTAGAAACAGAGGCAGCCACTTGATCAGTTGCTGGGGCTACACAGTGCTGGAGCAATGCCTTTCTCCTGCAGGCACAGGAAGTTCACAGGGGATGTTTTTTCCACACCAGAAAGAGCTGCCCCAGTTTCCCTCCTCTATTCATCCCGGGGTAGGTCTCCCCTTTTCCCCATAGAGGGGAGGGAGGGAGGGAGGCAAGGCTGCCACCTCCTCCCTCAGGAGCCACCAGCGACCTTCTGGAGTGGAAAAGCACCAGCCTTTTCTCAGTTTTCTTTCCTCCTTTCCCCCCCNTTTCTTTGGAAGATGTTGATGTTGGGTGACAGGTCAGCAGGCCCCTAAACTGCTCCAGCTTGCCCATCCCCATTCAGTAAAGCATTGAATTAAGTCCATTCAGCAAAGTTCTGTCGGTTTCCCCTGCCCAACAGTACTCCTGCTTCTATGGGGTAGGGCTCTCCACAGCTTCTGTGGAGAGGATCTGGCTGGTGAAGAACCCACCAAGGGCATCCCCAGTGAAAACACCCTGGTTTGGACTGGGGCCGTGCAGCAGCAGATTTGGAGGGGAGGGAGGTTTGCACTAGCTGGCACCCTGGCATCCCCTGCCCTGGGCATAGCATCTGCACACTTCCCTCCTGGAGGGAGAAGTGAGGTGGTGGAAAGGAAACAAAAGATGGAGCTGCTGAGAGTGGCTTCATGTCAGCCAGGCAGAGATGTGCAGAGTTTTCCCTCCAGAGGTAAAGATGTCAGGTACCAGGGGGGATTTGCTTCAGGGCTCAGGTCCACCTTCTGGCTAGAGGACAATCAGCAGTGGAGGAGACCACCAGCTCCTGCTGTGCTGGCTCTGGCTGCCTGGTCCCTCTCCAAACAAACTGCATTCACTGCCATCACTCAGACCCAAGGTGAGCAAAAGGAGGGTGAGGAGCAGCTTTGGGAGTCAAAGCAAGTGAGGGGGTGACTGAATAGACATTGCATGTCCTGCACACCTATACAGGAGATCAGGAGATCTCATTTCAGCTCTGGCAGTGTCCCCTTCAGCACTATTGCAATGACACCTGTGACACCACAGCTCTCTATTCCTAATTAATGGATTGTGGCCCTCATGGTGCTGCCCCAGCAGCTGCCAAATCCTCTGCAGATCTGCCCCTATCATGTTGCTAATCAGATGATGATGTTGGTTTTGGTTGCCCTCGTGTTTGGCTCTGCTGGGTGACAAGCAGGAGCTTGTGCTCTGCTTTCTGGTGCTTCCCTTTCCAGCTTCACAGTTGTCCTTGTCATCTCTTCTCCTGAGTGGTATCAAGAGTTGTTCTTGCTGCTTTGGGATGTGGCAGTTCAGTCCTGGGGAAGGAGGTGCTGTGGGCACTCCCTAGAAGCCTCTTAAGCCTGTCATGGAGGCAGCTCCGCAATTGATGGGAAACAAAGGGTAATCACCTGAAACTGGTCCCTGTTTGGTTTCTGCTGGTTGATCTAACAGTTCTACTGGAGGGAAAACAAGTTATGCTGGATGCCAGATGTTTATGGGTCCACTGCCTTCATCCCAGGTGCAGAAGCACAGAGTCATGAAGGTTGGAAGAGACCTCTGAGCTCATCAAGTCCAACCATGAGCCTAGCACCACCATGCCACTAAACCATGTCCCTGAGGACCACATCTCGATGTTTTTTGAACCCCTCCAGGGATGGTGACTCCAACACTACCCTGGGCAGCCTGGGCCAAGGCCTAACAACTCTTTCAGTGGAGAAATTGTTCCTAATGTCCAATCTAAACCTGCCCTCCTCAGTTTCTATCCATTCCCCCTAGGCCTATCACTACCTGACATCCTAAAATGTCCCTCACCATCTTGCTTTTTGTCCTCCCACTGATAACCTGGAAGAAGAGACTGCAGGGGGGTTTTAGACTAGATGACCTTGAAAGGTTCCTTCCAACTCAAACCCTTCTATCATTCCATTGTCTTCTCAGTTCATTTCCAGCCTAGGTGGGTATCTGGCTGCCCAGGCATGGCCAGAGCAGCACTGCTGAGCTCCAGAGGGCAAAGGACTGGTTTTCTGTGTGATGTTAGTGAGTCCATGGGACAATTCCAAGTGACATTGGATGCTGCTTATTCAAGCAACAAGTCACTTATGCTGCTGGAAAGGGTTCTGCAACTGCAGTACTTCAGGTCTTCTCCATGGACACAAAGACTTACCTGGCCTGAGGCATCAGAGTGAAGTTAGCATAGCTGCCTGGAGTTTACAGCAGTATTCCAGGTGGACAGGGAGGTTGCTGGGAGCTGGACATGACTTCTGATCTCCTGCTGACCAGGTAGCTATTCACTTTCAATTCCATTGCTTTTTTCTTTCACAAGGATATGATTCACCTGGGAATTTGCTTATCAAGTTCTAGGAAAAAAAAACCAAACCAAACCTATGACTAAGATGCCAGAGAAAAGCAGAACATTGATAATTTAAGGATAAAGTTGCTGAGGGTAAAAATACCATGAAAGTTATTGACTGTTGTGGTGATGTCTATTGCAAATGGTAATGAAAAGTGTGTGGGTCTCTAAGAGGCACTTAAGAAGTGTTGCAAGACTCTTTATTGTCTTTAGGAAGGTTGTGCTCCTTTTTGCTTGTGGTGAGCTTGGAGGCTTCCTCCTACCTTAATGATTCTGTGACACTTTTAACTAAATCAGGTTGCTCACAGCCCCAGACAGCAGCCTGCTCTGGGATGCTTCCAGGGATGGGACATCTACCACCTCTCTGGGCAGCTTGGGACACTGTTTCACCACCCTCAGTGTAGAGAAAAAAAAAAACCCCTCATATCTAGTCTAAATCTACCTCAATAACCTTCTGGAGTGCTTTGAGAGCCAGAAACACTTCACAGGGTTATTGCACATGCAAGAGAGCCTTGCAGTAATGAAAACTCCCATTGATCACCATTCTGAGGATGATCAGAATCCCAAATCAAGGAGGATGTTGAGATGGCCAAGGAGATACAACCCAAACTTCAGCAAAGCCAGATGTCAACCCCAGGCAATTTAATTATGTCTGAAGAAACCAACCAGAAAGGCAGCAAAGCCCTGATGGTGATAAGCAAGAGGGAACAAGCAGAGGATGAAATGGGTAAACAAGGAGACTTAGCAATAGCAAGGCAGGTTGAAGTAGGTCAGTGTGTTCACACCCAGAGATGCAACTCACATCATTTGCTGAAGCCCCTGCATTGCTCAGGTACAGAATAAATATGATAGTTGGAGCAGTGAACACAGAGAAAGGGTGAGAGCAATGATGTGAAGCATTTATCAGAATCTCCACTCAGTATTTCCCTCTCCTTCCTCTTCAACCACTGCCACCAGGCTCATGCTACAGCTGTAGATAAACCAGAGGACTCAGCCAAGCTATGGCAGTGACTCTAAAATGTTCTATGGTCTCTGGTTTTCACCTTCACAGGTGTCTCTTTCATTAGGAGGCTTATATTTTTACTCTTAAAACTTTAGGAACAGAGGACACTGTATGGAAGGACATGCAGTTGTTTGATCATCATCTCACCCTGTAGCATCCTGGTAGGAACTGCTCCTAAACTACTGCTCCATTGCTCCAGAAAAAGGTAAAGGTAAGGAGTAACACCCTGCCAGGTAACCATGAGTGCCTCTGGAAGTAGGTTGGAAGTTTGAAATCATGGCCAGCTTGCAGTGGCAGTGTGTTCAGCTTGATGAGATATAGCCAGATGACCTAGAGAATGCAGAGGCCTCCCATGTGAATACCAGAATGCCTAATGGGCAGCATCTCCAGTAAAAAGGGGAGAGCAGGGAAAGAAATGTGGCCAAAGAGGAGATGCTGTAACCAGCAACAAACAAACCTTCACCAGAAAGGCTGAAGCCATCAACACATGTATTCCCAACTCCCAGGCATTTTGGGAGGCTTCATGGAATGTGTGGGTATGGCACTTCCCACAGAGCTGGAAAGAAAAGCAGCCAAAGTGGGGGGGAGCGTGGGAAAGTGCTTTGGAATGATTCCACACACTGACCTTGAAGTGGAGAGAAAACAGCCTGGAGTCCAGGGATGGCCAGTGAGAAGGACCTGAAAGGCAGTCACTGGGGGCTCTCCACACCAAGGCAGCCACCTCAGGAGCTCAGATCAGTGCTGTGAGATCCCTGCTGCTCCTCATGGCAGCCCCAAGTACCCTGCTGATGCTCTCAAGTAAGTAACTCTTATCCCAAGCACAGGAGAGCTCTCAAGTTAACTAGTTACAGAGTTTTAATGTAAGGCTGTGACTCCTGGATACCAATTTTTTAGGCCCAGTCTTCTCTGGGTGATTGGTAGCTGGGATTTTATCACTGTCTTTTCTAGCTACCAAAAGCTAACATCTGAAAGGGCCTGCATCTGTCTCCCATCTTACTTTAATTTACTAACTTGTTCCATATCCCCATCTGGCAATTGGCTGGAGGTTGGTTTTGTTTTGTTTTGTTTTCTCCCCTTGAGTTATACACAGAGACACAAAGCTGGCTTGAGTACACTAGATCATTACGTGTCTCTTCAAGGAGTTGCTGGATTTATTTGGGTAGGGATTAGCAAGATTAAGAATGTTTTCTTTAAATGAGTATAGGAACCTCCAATTTTCAAATGGTAACTTTTGTCCCTTATATTGAAAGTCAATGGAAGTTGATCTCCCACCCCTCTCAGTTGCTTGGAAAGCTCATTTCTAGACCTTCCAGAAGTAGCAAGTGCACACAATTAGTATTTCCTATCAAACATACTTCACATATTGTTATTATGGGGGAAAAAATAATGGGAAGGGCATTGCTGGCACAGCATTACTGACATGGACAAGTGTTTCAGTCCTTCCCTCATGTGTCTTTATTTCTCTGAAGCTCCACACCTCAGTTTAGCTTCCATCAAGAAAGCAGAGAAGGAAACCTCAGTCTAGTTTATCCTTCTTTCACCTCAATTCCACCTCCAGCCACTTCCATTCTTTTGTTCTATGCCCTTCCAGAAAATAACTGAGCTTCTGCAGCAGTCAGGATCTTCAAAGAAGCCATCCAAGTTTCCTTCATCAGAGGGGAACACTTGGATGGAGAGCTGGCTACCCAGGATCCCACCCACACTGCTCCATCAGCTTCATAGATGGCATAACACCAGCAGCTGGTGTAGGCTTGCTTTAGCTGAGGTTACTCCAGCATCCCCTAGCTGTCCTTGGCTCTAACTTAGGCAGATGGATGTGGGTTATGTCAGAAGTGATCTCTAAGCTCAGCAAGTCCAACCACCAACCTAGCAGCACCATGCCACTAAACCATGTCCCTAAATGTCCCATGTAGCCTTTCTGTGTGTTCTCTGAACTGCAGAAGCACTCATGTCTGTGTGCTGATGGCAGGTGAGTAATGAAAGCTCAGCCTCCTCTCAACCTAGAACTACCAACAACTTTAGACTCTGTAAGGGGTAAACCAGGAAGCATCCAGTATTTTTTCCTTTCTCTGTCTCTTTGTGCCTCTATCTTCACACATGCAGAGACTCCATGGCTAATATTTCTGGGAGAATACACACAAATATAACCCATCCTGCCCCAAAAAGTTCAACTGAATTGCAGCTCAGCAGCAGTACTTTCAAAGGCTTTTGGAGGACTGCTTCTCTGCTTTTGGTACTCAAGACTTTGGAAGAGGAGCACTTACAAGTTTGGGTCTGAGGCTCTGTATCTTTGAGGATCTGTGTGATCAGATGTCACTGCACATCTCATCAAGCCAGCTCAGCTGTGCTTCTGCATTCACAGCACCACTCTGCTCTGAACTCGGCTCCTTGGATTGACAGGCGAGATGGGCTTGGGAGTGGCTCAGCTGCAGTAATGCTCACAGTTTGCCGAGGCTAGCCAAGAAAACACTGAATAAGATGCCTGCCCTTGCAGTCCTGGCTTCCTTGCTTTCATCTGAAAGAAACCCTGACATTTGGTGTTGGAGCAGGAATACATCTGAATGCCTTTGTCTACAATTTCCTCTCCTTCCACTGATGGGCAGTGATTGTCCTATCCAAGGAGGGTCTGGACTTCAGCACTGCTTCAAAAATGTAATGCAATTTGAGAAAATTACTCTAAAAGTGGGGAATAAAGAAGCTTGAAGAGCACTTTGAGATGTCAGCTCCTCTGTAAAAGGTCAGCTGTTATTGTTGTAACTTTATTAGGCATTACTGTTGATGATGAAGAAAATGCTTGCCTGGCTTCAGAAAAGGTCATCCTTTCTGCTGTGATTCAACCCTACTTTGAAGGCTGAAGTCTTCATTCCTGCAACCCTGTGTTGATTAAGTTTGCCAAGGAAGCAAGACTAATTCAATTCACTAATAGGTTTTTCACTCCAGGTAACCTCCAGAGTTTCTAAATTCACCAGCCACTTCAACCAAATGGGACAGAGGGCCAAAGGTGGCCAGGACAGAGACTTCCTACAGGTTGCAAGGAAGCAGGAGGGTGGATGGAGATGACCCCATTGATGTTCCCAGCTGAGGGAAAGGGCACAGTGTGATTATAACTGCTCTTACACAGTACAAAGCCCTCATAGGTGCTCAGCCTTAAGCCATGAATCTGCAGAAAACCAGGTCTCACTGGATCTTGTCTTCAAACACTTCTTTGTTATCCTCTCCTGACAGTAAACCCAATAACCTCCTAAGTAAAGATTTGAATTGTAGATGGCAACACAGCCTATGCTAGCATGGAAAATTAAAGCTGGGTGTTACTCAGAGCTCACTGAGCCTCCAGGGTGTGGTATGGCTCCACCTGAAAGCTGCCAAGTTCTCCTTGTGGTGATGTGGCTGGAGAAAAAGTTTGATGAGGAGCAGCTGAGGGAACTGGGGGTGTTTAGTCTGAGGAAGAGGAGGCTCAGGGGAGACCTTAGCTCTCTCTACAACTACCTGAAAGGAGGTTGGAGCCAGGTGGGGGTTCGTCTCTTTTCCTGGGTTACCAGGGAGAAGACGAGAGGAAATGGCCTCAAGTTGCACTAGGGGAGGTTTAGATTGGATAGCAGGAGAAATTTCTTCCCTGAGAGGGTTATCAGGCATTGGCCCAGGCTGTCCAGGGCAGTGGTGGAGTCACCATCCCTGGAGGGGCTCAAAAAATGTATAGATGTGGTCTTTAGGGACACGGTTTAGTGGCATGGTGGTGCTGGGTAGATGTTTGGACTTGATGGGCTCTGAAGTCTCTTCCAGCCTTAAGGATTCTGTGATTCTCATTGCAAGCAACAACATAAAACATCACCTCTTTGAGCTGGGCTCATCCAGCCATTATGACACAGAAAATATTGATGCAAATCAATGTAAAACAAACCAAAACCCCTCAAACAAACAAAAACCCCAAAGCTGAAGTTCCTGTAATGTTCCTGAGAGCCTGGCCATGAAGGAGAGGGGTGGGTGGTGATGGGCGGTGGTGGGCTCTTGCAATCTGGACCCGGGGCACTAGATGGCAAAATAGTGTCAGTTTTGGCTATTTCTCTTCTCGCTGTTGCTGCCATTAGTTGTTTGCTCTGGGGTTGCATTTCAGGAGCTCTGGATCCTCTTCAAGGCAAGCAATCCTCACTCCAAAAAACCAAAAAGAGATTACCCAACAAGTGGGTGGGAAAATTTGTCTTATCTTCTCATTGAACGCAGAGGTTTCCGTGGGATAGTCCCACATGAAAACACCTCTCCTTTCAAACGGATATCAGCCTGTCTGTTGGTTATCTTCCTGTGCCAGGGAGGCTCCCACCTATGCAGTTAAGCTAGGAGGCATTTTTAGGAGGAGTCTGTTCACTTCACATATAGATAATACCTCTTGTTAATAGGAAGAGCTGCAGAGGAAAAGGTGGATCCAGTTTTGGATCAAATAACCAAAATCCTCTAGGTCTCAGCCACAAAAAAACAGGTAAAAAAGTGAACTTTTTTCCCCTCTTTTGTTGAAGGTACTTAATAATGTGGTCCTGTCAACAAACTCCTCCTCATAACTGCAATACTATAGTTTATCCTGGTTTAGGGATAACCTCTGTTCCCACACCATATCTAACTGTGGGACTCAAAGAATCAACTGAAGTTGGAGACTGCAACTTTTACAGTTACCTCTGAAGGCAATACCCAAACTGCTCTGTCCTTTTAATGGCTGGGAACTCAGAATGCTGATGGTAAGAACAGTGTGTTAAGGCTCTGGATGCTAATGGTGATGGTATCACCTCTTTGAAGATGTCTGATGTGTGGTCACCTTCCTTGGGAGCAGTTGAGCTTGTATGGCTCAAGGGGGACTTTCCCAATGGAGCTTTCCCTCCAAGTTTTGCTGAAGCTTTCAGCCATGTCCCTCCCTTTAATTTTTCTCTCCATTCTTGCATGATTCAGTCCTTTCTCCTCTCTCCTACCTTTGATAAGGTGCTGGTGACAGTCCCAAAATGACCTTTCCCTAGGAAGCTCAGTCAAACAATGAGCTCACATTGATTCCCACAGAACTTTGCACCTGGGGATAAAAAGGCAGCAGTGAACCCAAGTGAGCAGGGCACATACACTAACCAAAGGGTCCTTTCTCTTCAGAGCTGAGAGAAACCATGACAGTTGCCAAGTCCAGATTATTTTTACCCTCAGGACAGGACAGGGCTAACATGGAAAAAATATCTTGCTTTCTGCTGGTGGGGGCTTTTAGCAGGTAAGATGTGTTATGCTCATCCTTGGCTACTGAAGTGACACTGTCTCACCCAGGATAAAACAACTTATGAATGAACAAAAATAGCTATGGATCATGAAGCAAGTGGGAATGGATAATCAATTTTTATCACTAATATTGTGGGCAAGACCAATAACTCTGAATGAGTTATGAAAATCTATACTCTGAGCAGAGGCGTCTCCTTCCCAAGAAGTCTCCTTTTAGCCCAGCCTTAACTACAGACAAAGCACTGAGTTAAACACATTAAAAAACATGTAGGAATGTGAAGTTGTGACAGGTTGGCTAGCTGGGATGGAGGACAAAACCTTCCAGCTTTACAAACATGAGCTGAAATCAAGCTGAAGTAAGTGACAGGTGAAATGGGACTATTGATTTCAATCTATCCCCTTTGGCTACAGCAACAACTCAGCACAAGGTGTCTCAGTGCTTAAAGGGATGCCATCAGCTGACAGAGAACACTTCTGCTGGAGAACATCTGCAGTATTATTTATAACAGCTGAGATCACTGGACCAGTTGTGATGACTAGAGCTGAAAAATTGATCAGAGAACAAACATACCTCCCCCCATTTCGACAGTGCTTTCTGCCAAAGCTGTGCCCCAAACCTCCTTTCTAGGTTCATGGCAGAGCAGACAGGATGTGTGCATGGCAGGGCAGGCTGGGAAACACTCTCCTTGAAACAAGTCTGCAAAAGAAAAAGATTCCCATGGAGTCAAAACTCCCCTGATTGCAAGGAACCAAGCTACCAAGCAAGTGATAATGTCTGCCTGGTTTTCCTTTCTACCTGTTCATTCATCTGGCCAGCAGCCCACCTGGAAATCTGCTGACTTTTGGCTGCTGGGTCTGCAGTGAACACTGGTGGTGGAGGAGGAGATCACCTTGCATGGGGCAGGTTCATCTCTGGGGGATTTACAATGTAAGTGTTGATGAATCTATCATCAATGTGGTTGTGTTCCTTTGCAGTCAAGAATAAGGAGGGAGTCTTTGCTTTGCTTGAGAGGTAGCATGAGTAGAGCTGTAAGTGGGGTGTGCTCACAACTCCATTGGTGAACTTGTAAGGTCAGAGCTTAAGGATCCCAGTTCAAAAGAACCATCAGAACCTGATTTTTAAACACCTCAGTGCTCTTTTGGGTGTGTAAGTCAGGTCCAAGGGGCTCAGGAATGAGCACAGGGAGCTCTGCTTGAAGCCTAGCCTTCACTGTGATGGCTTAATGCCTGAATGTTTGACCCAAGGTCACCTGCTGAGGACCACAGCAGGAGTCAGTGCCAGGGTTAAGATGCAAGAGTGTCTTATTCCCACACCACTCTTTTATCCTCCTGATACCAGCTCCTGGTGCACCTCTCCTGATGCCATTTAAAGCCATAGCAGGGCTGAAGGCTGTGTGACAGCCCTCTGGGTTTTCTTACACTGGGGCATTTGTGTCAGAACTTCAGCATCACCAAATGTCATTTGGAATGATTCTGTAGTTGTAGGTGAATAAACTGGTTACCAGCATAGGAGAACTGAGTCATGCATTACTCCAGTTGCTACAGTGGATCTTTTTCTTAGCCATGTGTATAAAATGTCTAGTTCAGAATTAATTCTCAATAGCTCTACATTCCCAGATTCACATTTTTAATTAAACATCACTTCTTTTCTTTTTCTTCCCAAGCAGGCATGCAGTGTCATTTAAATCTCATGGACCTCCACAACTAGACCATCTCAAGACCTCATAGCAGCAAGCTAAACTCTGGCTGCAGAGAAGAAAGTATTAGGGAACAGTGAAAGAGCATAACTTACACCAAGCATTTATTTTATCAGCTGACATGGAAAATCATCTTATCAGGTCAAAGTATCTTTGCAGTGACCCAGCTTCAACATTGCCTGAATATTTCATTCATCCTTTATTTAGTGAGGCTGTTTAGGGAGAGAATGGATACATGCCCCCCTCAAATCCTAGGAGAGCTAGGATAAATATCCTAAATATAAATACTGCCTCCAATGTAGTATGGACTAATAGTATGTAATATATACGTTGGATTCCTAATGTTGTTCTGAACTTAAAAGACATATAATCATGGGTTTTTTTCTATAGTTATATATTCTGGTAGTTTGCTGGATGCTGTGGAAGTTAAATATGTAGTGATGGAAAAGATTCCTTTTGGTGCCTTAGAAGGCTCCTCTGAACCCACCACTTTCTCCCCTTTGAGGTTAAAGAATGGAGTTTAGGATTTTTTACTGACCCAAGCACCATGAGTAGAGGGAGACCGCTGATCTCTCTTCCAGTTGGAAGCTGAGTAAGAGCTGGCTTTTGTTCTGACCCCTTTTCAGCCCTTCACCCTGCAGTAGTGCTGAGGAGGGTGGCAGCTCACCCACTCGCTCCCATTTCTTCCTGCAGGCACCACGTTATATATGGCTGAGGAGCCTGACCACAGCTTTCAGAACCAGCCAATAAATCAACAGTTAAAAGGGAAGAGTAGACATGGGGAGCAGGTGCTTATTATCTGTGCATCTCTGGAGAAGAATAACCCACAGTGTATTTCCATGCCCATTGGAAATGGAATATGACCATGACCCTGCAAGTGGCTCTGCTTGAATTGTTCCTGGCATTGTGTTTTACTCCTAATATTTTCATTGTCTGCCTTTGTCAGTTGTGCCTCCCCCTGTAGCATTAATTTGGGATGTGAATATGGAGGCTGGGCTTTAAATAATACTGCATATGCTTTTTATTTGCCATGTAGAATAATATTTTTCTGCCTGATTTATGTTCCACCTGGACAAAATTACATTTTTTTTTATGATGGGTTTATTTCATTTGCTTTCACATCCCCAAATGGAGGGGAAGAAAGAGAAATCTTGTAAACCACAAATGATGATGGACACAGAAATCTACTTTGAAATACAAATCTACCGCAAAACCAGATTCTCTTCCAGCCACAGAAATCAAAAAAAGGCTGTTGTTAATAATTTGAAGCATAGTACTAGTGGAGAGAGTAATCTTCAGGCTCTTGTGTCATCCCTTCCACAATGCTGGGAGCACAGAGAAATTCACTGACAGCTCTAAGCTTATTCCAGTAGAAGCAAATTACACATGTGTTAGAGCATGGATTTAATTTAGCTCTTTTCAGAACTTCCATCAAGAAACAAAGCCAGGATAAAACCCTGTAGGTTGCCAATTTGCCACAGAACTTCGTAAGTTAGGCTGCCAAATCTACCTCCTTTCCAGGTTTCAGGAGGACTGTGGAAAAAAGCAATCTATTACTTGCCATTGAAACAAAGTTAATTTCTAACAGATACATTTGGGTTTCAACAGCAACAATAATGTATGATGTACCCTGGTTTGTGGTTTGCAACCTTGGAACAGGCTGTCAGTACTTTTAGGTTCATCTACAGCAACACTCATTTTGAACAGATTTATTAAAGCAAAAGCCATGTGCAATCCTTAGCAACTTTTTTTTTCCTCTCTGATTTTGACTTCCAGCTTTTGGTGAGGTTTTCTTGTAAAGTAACTGAATATTACTTGTACAAATCCATGATAGTCCTAGCAGTTGGAATGCTCTGGTTCTATTTTTTGTTGTAAAAACATCCTCCAGCCAAAACCACATTGTAATAGGAGTGCATATAATAAGGACATATGATGTCTCCATGGCAGCTCTTAACTGCAGAGTTGGGAGAAGTAGGGTATTCTTGCAGAGCAGCTTCCCTTTCAATACTGAATGTCACAAGAAGAGATAGGACTTCCCCAGGAAAATTCTGCTGCTTCTACTCTCACCACATAATTCTCCATCAGCTGGCAGAAATCCAAGCTGATGTCTCCCCCTTGGCATTTTCTGGCAGCAACTGGAAGATTTGTTCCCATGCAGATCCTCTCCTCCTGACACAAAACTGCTCCAGCTCCTCATCCTGCCACATCCTTAATTCTTGCTCCAGCAGCTAGCATGGAAAGCTCCAGTGAAGGTAAGCTACCTTTGTTCTGTTCCACCATCTTCTCTTTCTGAGCACTTAGAAGAGAGTAGAACTTATCAACAGCAAGCTAGGCACTGAAAATCAGGTTCAAAATGAAGAAATATAACCTATAGGACAAACCAGTCTTGCATTTGTTTCACCATCATGCCAGCCCCAGGCCTTTCAAACAAAACCAGAGCTCCCTTTCTTCCACCTACTCCTCGGGATGAAGGCAGCTCGGGCAAGAATCATTCAGCCTGCAGTTGGGAAGGAAAAACAGTATAAAAAAGCCACAGTAGATGGTGCTAGACAGGTGCAGAAGACAGCAGCTAGTCATTTGAGGATACCTGCAAGATCTGCCCTTAAGCTGAGCACTTTAGAAAATGTGCAATTTAGATTTATCAGTTCAGGAGGGAGATCCAGATAAAAACAGTTGAGCTGGGGAGATTATTAAATGCAGAAGCCCACGAGATGATGCTCACCTCACTCTACAGGCTGAGGAAGGGAAAATAGGGTGCAGCTAGGTAGTCACACAAAAGGCAAGGTGATGGGAGGAGAAGGAGGCAAGTCACAAGCAGAGACTTTCCTTCTCCCAGGAACTTCTCCTGGGAGCTCGAGGTGCCACCCTTTCCTGTCTGTTGGGATGGGAAAGGGCAAAAGCAGCTGGAAGGCTGCAGGTTCTGGTCAGAGTGAGAAAAGCACAGAGGGGTATTTCCTCATGGCAGCCCCTGAGGTACCAAAGCTATTCATGTCACAGAGAGGTGGTCTTGTGTGTTTAATTTTACCGTGTGGAAGAGCTCTGATCTATGCTGCGCTTGGCTCACTGCTCCGTGTAGATTTCCTCGGTGTTTTAGCATGCGTGCTGCCTCACTGACAAGAGATTAAAGGCTCTCCTCAGAGCCCCAGGTATGATGCTCAGATGTATAAATCAGGGCTTCAGATCTAATATTGGTCCATAAAAATCTATCAGGATGGCATTCACTTGGCTACCTGCATATTAAATACTGTTAGGGAAAGTCAGGAGTTGCTCAAGGATTATTTTGCTCTGCCAGGAGAAGGCTCTCCTGCAACAGGAATCTTTTCTCCCAGATCCTGAGGAGGGTGGCAGAGAGGAAAGGGCAGATTTTTGCTAATACCATTCATGATCCCATACATGCTCCAGCCATGTGGTTGCTGTGGCAGGAATCTGCTCCCAGGCTCTGGCTGGTCTTTAGAGCCCAGGCAGGGCAGGGTTCGTGGTGGAGATGACATTGTGAGCCTCTAAAGGAGAAAACTGCCTGATGTATTGCTACTGGGGTGCACCCACCAGAGAGCTGTTTAGAGTGGGATTACAGTTTCAGAGGAGACTCTCATGCCTCTCGGTCACAGGGTTAGTAGGATGTTGCAGTTGCAGTTTGTATGCAGGAGGTAGGAGGGATTTAAATGATGGCCAGGAAAAAAAGCTAGATCAAACCTCCACAAACCCTGCTCAGATTAATCCAGATTCCCAAGTCCCTAGCTTTGAGGGACTTGAAATTGGCCAAATTGGGTCTTTTTCCTTAAACAGAAAAAAACCAGCAGGGTGGGAATGAAGTTTATACTTGAGCCAAGAGTTTACAAGCAGCATTTTAGACTGAAGGGAAACAAAGCTCCCCAAAATAAGAATTGGGTGCAGTCCAGAGCTCTGGATGCTAGTCACACCAGTTCTATATTCCATCCTGGCTACATGGATTTCTCTGTGTTCACTGCTGACTTACAGACATGCAAGGCAAAGAAAATCAGACTCAGCACTGCAGTCTTTCCTCTCTCATCCTCTTCATATGCAAGGTCATCTTTTTTTCTCTGTAAATTGCTGTTACTAACACAGGAGAAAACAAAAACCCAACAAAACCCACCAAAATAAAACAGGAAGGCCCTGGGATCCATGGCGCATCCTTGGAGTGGCTGCAGCCTCCTCGTGGATGACTAGACAGCTGCCACTGTGCCACATAATGAGAAGCACACAGACTGCACCAGGAGATACTAATGAGGGAGCTACAGCCCCCTTAGCCCTCTCCAGTAAATCCATGTCTGCAAGCCATGTTTTATTTATAAGGCTTATTATGGCAGCGCTAAGGAGCCGTTTGGAAAGGGCCAGCGGCATCCTGGGCACCACACGCCACTGTGACTGCTCCAACCAGCTTCCAGGGGAAAGGGATGCTCTGGGTGAACAACGCTGGGGCAGCATTTATCACATCAGTTCTTTTCTAGAGGGGTTTCCAGCCTGCTATGACCTCCTGGTGCTATTTGAGCACTGCTCGGAAGGGATCTTAGGCACTGAAAATCCACAGTGGCAAACTGGCAAACAGATTGAAGCTGAACTTACAATGATTTCCAGGAACGGTTCTGAGGAAGAGAGGACTTGGAGGGCCCGGGGAGATCCAGAAAGCCATGGAACTCAGGAAGGGTTTCCAAGCAGCTGCCCAAGACAGCACCCTGCTGAGCACTGCTCCCTGCTCCCACTCCCAGCAGAGCTCCCATGCTTTTTCGGCACGCAGACGAAACGCTGCTCCGCTGCGCGGAGACGTGACGCCAGACAGCCCTTGGCGTGCCCCTTCTGGCAGCGAGGGGGCTAGCTCCGATTTGTATGCGTGCCAGAGGGAAAGGAGATTTGCAATCACCGCTCCCTTCTCCAAACGTCCTCTTCCTGACCCCCTCTGCATGCCTTCCCAGAGGATTCTATCTGCTTCGGAGAATCCCTTTGCTCCTGGAGGACCGACAGAAACAGCAGTAAAAAGCAGCTAAGAAGCGAGATGAGTAAATCTTTGCTGAAGCTACCCTGCAGGACTCAAGAGAAATTGGTCTGCATTCCTTTAACATATTATATTTCTACTTCTCCTGTTCATTAGCATGTTAAGCTACAAGGGCTGATTATATGAAAGTCATGGAGAGGCCTCAATTAAGCCAATGAATTTCCATACATTCCTTCTAGATGAAAGATGATGGGTGCCCTCAGCTCAGTTTGGTACAGCTGGACTTTTCAGGAGGAGGAGAGAGAAGTGTTCAATGTGTGTGCATCTGGACTGCCACTCAAAATGAGGGAAGCACTTGATAAGTTTGAGCAGAACTCTGTGTTGGATAGGAACAGAAGGAAATAACAGACAGTTGCCAAGGCTTGTGCCATGTCACATCCACAACACACGAGAGGAAGTGAAATTCCCCAGAGATGTCGCCCTTACGAGACCAGCCCAAATAGTGCTCCTCAGCTGCAGAATGCAACACTAAAGATCTGCACACACTTAGCACTTTTCACCCACACAAGTTCTAATCTTACTTTGCAAACACTGCAGCAGAACAACTTCCTCACCACCACAGGGCAGCCATCGCTGCTCTGCCATGTGCCAGTGGCACCTATTTCATGCCAGCATGAGACCTGGGAAAAGTGTTAACAAAGACTTTGTTATCCTGTTGCCAGTGAAGAGAAGATTTAGATAGGCCCTGCAAGTGGTAGGAGAACCCACACAAGCCGACAGAATCATCTGTCTTTTGTTGAAAAACACCGGGAAGCTGCTAATGTTGCTGGGGGAAGACAGGCCATCGAGCAGCACTGTTCCTACAGCTAACCTTTGTAGCACTGCTACTGTGGCTAAATACTGATGTGCAGCTAAATTAACTAGTTAATGTTACTAATAGCTCAGTAATAGGAAGCGCTAAAGAGTAACAGCAATAGTTCATCCCTGTTCTTCTTCAGGAGTTGGGCAGGGAATCAAGCCCCTCATCCAGAAGGGGTTCACCACCACCATCTCTCATTCACTTCAAGGAAAAGCAAAGGTTTTTAGCTAATATAGAACCTTAGAGGTGATTCCTTCCTTCTTGAACAGCAGTTAACAAATCAGGCAGAAAGCTGTTTCCACCTCCACACTTCTAAGCTCGTAGGTCAGGAGTTTTCCATCCAGTTGAGGTGTTGGAAAAGGCTCCTGTTGCATGTTGTCATATTGGTTTCCTTATGGAGGACTCTGTATTTACACCTCCCTGGACTGCCAGGTAGCAACTGTACAAGCTTCCTTACTGCCCAGGACACGAGAAGGGATTTCCACCTAACTTTCCTTCCACGCATTGCCATGACCATGATAATCAGACCATTCTGAAGAGGAACTATTTTTAACAGATGCTTCTTGTGTCTACAAGTTTTTGCCACAAAATGGGATCATCTTTTCTCAATGAGAAAAAACACCATTTCTTTTTGTCTCCTGTGCACAGTCACTGGAGACAGAAAGACCTGCTCCTTGATTTCATTCTAACCAAAGAGCAATCAAACCTACTCAGCCTTATGTTAATGATACGCATTACACATACCAGAGGCATTTACACTGCATATCAAAATCGATCAGAAAATAAGGAAGTTAAGAAAAAAAAAGCTGATTGCTTTATGCTGTGAAGTTTGACTTGAGTGTGATCTAGCTCAGCCTAATGGGTTGGGCACGTGCCTGCACAGGCTACAGCACTACTAGGCCTACACTAAAATGAGAGAACAGTTCAAGGCAGAAGCAGAGCACAACTTTTTCTCCTTCCTAGCCAGTGTATTCTAACCATGGACAACGTCTCCAGTTCACATTTGTTCAGCTGTTTAATGCTTTTAATATCAACAGGAAAGTTGGACAATAAACCACGTTCCTCAAGATCCATCCCCTTTTCCAACTTACTGAACGTTCAGCACATGCTGTATTTCAGCTAAAAGCTGCAAAACTGCTAATGATGTATTAATTACACAGTGCCTATAGAAAGATGCGACTCTATGTGTGGCCAGTTTTCTGACACTTCGTTTTGTAGTGAATTATCTACAAACTGATGATGATTTTATACCTGTCCATACCTTCTTGCTACTGCTTAAGTATTTGCAGCGCCGGTGCCGCTCCCACAGGGCTGCGATCCTGTTTCTCACCGCCGGTTTGTGCCGAGGGAACCGGCCTCCCCCCATTGGGTTGGGACCAGGGGCGGAAGCGTGGAGTAGCTAGAAGCCGGAGAGGGCTGTAGGCAGCACAGAGGCACCAGGCATGGCCACGCCGGGAAGCCAGGCCTCCGCTGCAGGCGGCCGCTGGGGAAGCGAAGACAGAGCGGCGGGCAGAGGCCTTGCTGCCGCTCAGGTCGAGCCCCGTTGGTCGGGTTTCTCCTGTCCGCTCAGCATCTGTCTCCCCAGCCGCGGGTGAGGCCTAGCTCCGGCACATCGCTGAGCAGCAGATCACGACCCGGCCGCCTCCCCGAAGCGTTCCGGGCTCCGGCCCCACGCAGGCCTCAAGGCCTCACCTCTGACTGGTAGGGATCGGTTGCCGTGGCAACGCACTCCAAACAACTCTCCCCCGTTCCCCAGCCTGCCTTCCCACGTGATCCACGGCAGCTCTCCTGCTGCCGGTCCGCGCGAGCCCGTGCGTGGGAGGGGCTTTGTCGTTCCTGATTGGTTGCTGCCAAAGCTCGCTGATTGGCAGGTGGCTGTGCGGCCCGGCGATTGGCTGGAGCCGGAGGTGAGGCTGTGGGGTGATGCCGGCGGCGCTGCCAGGATGCTCTCCACAGGCCTGGCCAGTAAAACAAAGGCCGCCCGGGAAGGGGCGCGCCCGTTCCCCCGGCGAGGCGAGGCGAGGCGAAGCGAGGCGAGGCGCCACGACTCCTCGGCAGGATGCTTGAGAGGCGGCGACGCTAGAGCTTGGCCGAGCGCCGGCGTGAGCTCTGTGGTCCGCTGGGGCTACGCGGGGCGAGAGGGAGAGGTGAGGGGCGGGGCGGCCGTCACGGTCGCCGCGCGCCCGGCGGCCAATGAGCGACCTGGGCGAACGCGGACAGCACGCGGAGCCCGCGTGTCCCCGCCGCTTGGCCCTGTCAATCACTCTCCTCTCCCCGCCCCGGCTCAGCGTGACCGCGCCTCCCGCTCCCGCCCCTCCCACCCCTTGCCAGCGGGTAACAACCTAGCCAAACTGGGGGTGGGGGGCTCGGCACCGATTGCCCAACGGGCGCCTGCACCGGCGCTGAGGGGTCGCTGATGAAGCACTTCTCGGTCACGACCCCTCGTTGCCCCCTTCCAGGGGCGGTGGGTAGGCTGTTACTGGTGCCCGAGAGGACTGGGGAGGGGTCTCCCAGGGAGAAGTGCGGTGTTTGCCACCGCCACACGGGAACGGGCCGGGGGAAGCCCGGCTCTCCCGAGGACCCAGTCTCGCAGCTTCCCCAGCGCGAACGCCAAAGCCTCGCCCCGCTCGGGGAGCAAGATGCCCGCAGGGCGAGCTGAGGGCATGGCTGGTACCGGTATGCCCCCTGCCTCCCTCCCATCGCAGTGCCCTTCCCCCGGTGCGGGGGCGAGAGGCGGAGCCGGCAGCCGCCCGCCGCCTTTATCTGGCGTGGCGGTGCGGGGGGAGGGGGGTGGTGGCACTAGGGAACACCTTGTTGGAAGATAGGCACTATAAATACTGTGCTGGGGATGGGAGCGCAGCCAGGGGCAGTGGCGGCTTGGTGGCTGTAGCGGCGGCTTGCTTCTCGGACCACGGTGGGTGCCTTTCCTACCGGTGCCTTGGGTGGGTCACGCCGGTTAGGTGCTGTTTGAATTTTAGTTCACCGGCGTGGTGTGGGGGTTACTGCACACCATGCATGGCTCTTGGGGTGGGGGTGTGTTGCATTTGGTCTCTTTTTATTTTTTTCCTTTTTCGATGGAGGGGAGAAGCAGCAGCAAGCCCCTGCAGCTGCACGGGGCCACCCAGGCGACTGGCCTGGGGGTTGGGAACCACCATGGGATGGAAGGGCGAAGAAGAGGGATGGGGAGGGGAAGCCTGAAAAAGGAGATGGGGCCGAGGATAAAGGCGGCGGGAGGGGACGGAACGGGAAGGCGGGATGCGGGGAGGGAGGGAGAGCAGTCCCTAACCCCGGCCATCTCATCCCAGCAGGACTCTGCTCTCCAGCAGCCTCTGAGCCGAGCCCTGCCCGCGGTGGAGAGCAGCCGCTGCCGCTAGCGAGCAGGAGAAGGAGGAAGTCGTCGTCGTCGCCGCCGCCGCTGGAGGAGCACCGCGGTCCAAGCCGCCCGCTGGCATGATGCAGATCTGTGATTCGTACAGCCAGAAGTACTCCCTCTTCAACGCCATGAACCGCTTCATCGGCGCCGTCAACAACATGGACCAGACGGTGATGGTGCCCAGCCTGCTGCGGGATGTGCCGCTGCTGCTGGAGGAGCTGGACGCGGCCAGCACCGTCTGCCCGCAGCGGGATGCTGCTCTGCCGCCAGCCGATCCCGGCGCCTACTTTTCCCGCAGGGACATGTACAGCCACTACATGCTGCTCAAGTCCATCCGGAACGACATCGAGTGGGGAGTGGTGCAGCAGCCGCCGGCAGGCGAGGAAGCCACCCGCAAGAAGGACAAGCTTGGCGGCGAGGAAGGCGAGGGGGAGGAGGACCTGGAGAAGCAGTTCCACTACCATCTTAGCGGACTCCACTCGGTCCTCTCCAAGCTCACCCGCAAAGCTAACGTCCTTACCAACAGATACAAGCAGGAGATCGGCTTCAGCAGCTGGGGCCAGTGAGCGCCGGGGTGGGGGTAGAGGGGGTTTGCCCGGTGGGAGCGGGTTCGGGAGCGGTGTGTCCCTGCCCCGTGCTGGGGCTGCGGCGGAGGACAGCGACCCGGCTTGAGGCTTTCCAGGACTGCAACTGGTTTTCTACCAGCGCACAAGCGAGGGAGAGAGAGAGAGAGAGAGAGACATAAATTAATCAATACTAGTTTATTAATTATTTTTCCACCCTCTCCCTCCTTTCCCATTTTATTTTCTTCCTGTACGGTTTGGGGCGAGCGGTTGCTGTGTCTCCCCGGGGTGTGTAGGAGGTGGTGGTGTAGCCGGCTGATAGGAGGCTCAACACAAGCCGATGAACATAACCAAACTGGCATCAAATTGCTTCTCTTCTACCCGGGAAGGAACCCCGGTGGGCTAATGAACATCCCTCTTGTCACGGGATGGATGGCAGGTCCCACGGTTGTCCATCTACTGGAGTTTATTTAAACCTTTTTTTACTCAGATGTAGAGTATATTCTAAAATAAATGCAAATGTATTAACTGAAAGTGACTTAAAACTTTTTGGTATGATTTATGCTTAATTAAATGATATTTTTAACACCAGGATTTCTACTCTTGTGCTTCTTAAGTTCTTTCCAGAGCTGCCTTACTAGACACAGAAACCTCTGCATGTTCAAGCTACTGATAGTAACTTGGAATATCTAAAATAAGTAAAGGACCACATTAACTACACCCAACACAGCCTGAGTTTTGGTTTTCCCAACTGGACAGTCTAGTTGTACTGTGAATGCTGGTGTGAAGGTCAGTGCCCTCTTCAAATCCAAGAAGATCGAGTCTTGGTTACTCTGCAGGCAGTGATTCATGGAGGTTGGAGCAAAGCCTAGGAATGACTTGCTTTTTTTTTGTTTTGTTCAGGAAGTGTCTTAATGGACTGTGGGGAGCTCTTTTCTCTCCCTCCAAATAGGTCTGGGATACTTGCCTCCTCCATTTCTTCCACTACTTTCTTTCCTTTGTAATCCTCCTTGAATACTAGGAATGAATTGGGTTTGTTATCCAAATTGTATTGTTTGAGGTTGGTTTTTTTTCTTCATCCTTTTTCATTTGCTGAAGCAATGTGCCTGAGATTTGGGTCTCTGTATTGTGTTCTGATGTGAAGTTCTAGTACTAAAAGTGTACTTGATGGTTACAATATGTGTGCATATCACAGAGAAGAACCATTTAATAAATGTCTCTGTCCTTCCATAACACATGAAGCTTTCTTCTCAGACCCTGAAATGACAAGTTTGTAGACATCTCCTTATATTTCACTTTATATTATTGCCATAAAATGTTTGGCTTGGTTGGTGCTTGCTTTCCTTTAATAAGAGAAGTGGGTGGGGTTTTTGTTTTCCCTTTCAGCTGTGATGATATTTTTACTTCAGTTTAGATGTTCCTTTGCAATTTGTTATTCAGAGCATTGTAGTAAAGCATGAGCACACCAGACGTGGTGCTAGCTGGCAGATGTTTGTGTAGTTAAAACAATCAGCCTCCATATATGTTACTTATTTTAGAATATTTTTCCCTTCTAGGGTAAAGAAGAACTTTGTAAGGCTGGATGATTTTGAGCTTGGCAATGCTTGTTCTTTTTGTAATGCTTTTCGCTCCTCTTCCCCTCCTCCCCTTGGGAAGATGCCAGGAAAAAAAACCCTCAGGAGCAAGGAGAGGGATTACTCTGGTTTCCTAACCTGTCAGCTTGCCAGGCTTGCCATGGTCTTTAGCTAATGGCATGCAAAAGGTGCAGTGCCTTATGCTGGCCAGTGAGTTTTGTTCTGCAGGCGAGGGGGAGAGGGAGAACCTGTTCTGCTGCATGGCTCCCTTCTGCTGAAAACCACATCACAACCTCTGCTTGGGAGTGCTGGTGAAACCTCAGAGGAGAGCAGGTCACAGTTTCCCCACTGCTCCTTCTGAACTGCTGGTAAGTTCTGGGATGGATTTGGACAATACTATTGAAGTGTTGCACAGGGGGCATGGATATTGCATCCTAAAGGAAGATGGGAAAAGTGTTGGTGGAGGAGCAGCTAAGAACCAGCACAGCTTGGCAACAAAGAGGACATTTCCTTGTAAGTAAGGATTTTGGTAACAGAAGAGGTAGGATGCTGTTGCTGTGACTCAGGGGTTTGCCTTGCCAAAGTGACTAACCCAGAGCTGCTGAGCTGCGCATGGCTCCCATGTGGGGCCCTGGCCACATGGCTGGCAGCTGCCTGGGTAATCCCAGCCCACTTCTGCTGACACACACACCAGCAGAAGAGACAGTGCCACCTCCCACCTAGGACCTGCTGTAGAAGTCCTCTTCTTGAAGGTCATGGGTGTGAGGATGGGGATTAAGAAAGTGAGCTGATGATGCAGGGGAGAGGGTGGAAAAAAAGCCAGAAGATAACAAACAAACTCAGGGATGTTTTTCTCATGCCAAGGACAAGGGACTTAGCTGTTGGCTGCTGGGGAAAACAATTTGGCCTAAAAGGTGGGGTGGTCAGGCAATTAGTGATGCAAATGCTAGTTCCTGAGATTGCAGTAAGCAAAAAATGAGATTAGAGTCTGAACACTCAGATTTTGTGTCTCAGGTGCTGAACAGGGAAAAATTAATATAATTAGGTGGTGGAGTCACTATCCCTGGAGGGGTTCAGAAAACCTAGAGATGTGGTCCTTAGGGGCATGGTTTAGTGACATGGTGGTGCTAGGTTGATGGCTGGACTTGATGAGCTTAGAGGTCTCTGCCAATCCTAATGGTTCTGTGATTAAGCATTGTTTTCTTCTGAAGGACTGGATTATTGTCAGTGTTCCTGCTTGGATACAGAGTTCAGCAAACCCTGACTCTTCTCTGGTAAAGCAATTGTGATACTTGTGATAATGATGAACGACATCAGGTCTAATGTTAAAGTACTCTTGATGATGTCAAACACTTTGATAAGTGGCTTTATCTCCTGCCCAGGCAGTCTGTGCTGCATTAGGTGTGCTTTGCAGCAGTCATACCTGCTTTTGGCACTTTAAGGTTTTCTCTATTCCCCTCCAGAAGTGGGGCTGCCATATACCTTCCTGCCCAGACGCAGATTTAAGTCTGAAATCAGTATCTTGACCCTCACTTGGACTAGACCCACCCATTGCAGTCCCTTGTGCTGGGTGGGTTGGGTTTCTCCACAGCCTCCTCTTCTGTTGCTGCCAAGGGCATCCTCTGGTCAGTGCTTGGTGGAAGGGGAGGAGATGAAGCTGAGTCAGGCTAGGCTGTCATCTTCCTGCTTTCCCTCAGAAAGCTTTTTTTTTTTTTCTTCCAGAAGGTTTTAAATAGATCAAGATATCTGCATTTCGTGGTTTATTTTCCCCCTCCCCCAGGCTCTTGCACCAAGCACTGTGAGTCAGCAGCAGCTCAGCTTGGCTGAAGGTTGCACTACCCTTAGTGGCCAGCTGGAATGTTATGTTAGGTTCTCCTTAGTATGGAGCTAAGCTCTGCAGCCTCTTCTGCTAGGAAAGAAAAATAAATAACAAAGAAAAAAAGCTAGACAGCTTCTCTCCTTTCTACCTATGAGTTTGGTACAGGCACACCAAAGTCTGCAGAGATTTTTCTCCCACAGAATTCCTTCCCTGAAGCACTGGGTCTGGGAGGGAATTGTCTGGAAGTACTGCTTGTTGTTATTTCTATCTTTAAACATGGTTTCTTTTTATTATTTCTATCTCGCTGTATCTCAGTACTGTGTCCTGGAGAAGGAATCTCAAAGATCTCGGGTGATAATGCACACAAGGGAGAAGAAAATAAAAGGAAGAACATGATGGGTTCCAACCTGCCATCACAGCTGAGGAGGGTGCAAGCAAAGTGAGCATTGCAAAAGCACCTCCAGCTTTGCATGCATGTCCCCTGTTCTTTGTTAGTGTCACCTCTAAAGAAGCAGAAATACCCACAAAGAATGAGCTCTAATGTTGCAAAATCATTCTCCTTCCAAGCCACAGACTTGCATAAGTTTTGGCTCAAAATCAGTTTTAAGAAATGGAGTTCTAAACTCCTTTCCAAAAGGAAATTTGCACATAGCAGTGCAGTAATTGGATCTCTTTTTGTTGATAGCCAACTGCTGGAACTGACACTCATTAGAAACAGTAATAATCCTTCCCAGTTCAAACATGATCCTATTTCTTTGGCCCAGAGGAATGGAAGGAGGACAACACCTAGGTTTTGTGTTGTTGAATTTTGTTCTGGAAGAGGTGGCACAGAAAAAGCTTAGAGAGAAGACAGGTAAAGGAGTTTGCCTTCTGGTGCTTGTAAGGTTTGTCATATCATCAATTAAAAGCATTGTCTATTTGGATCATATTTATCTGCATACATCTGATTCTAATACAAGTCTTTCTTTTTCTTTCTTAGCAACTTTGGGTTACAAACCACAAGGTTGATGTCCCCCAAGCACAGCTGCACCACTTAAGGCCAGCTAAGCCTTTAAGTGCATCTCCCATTGGGGCTCTTTGACCTGAGAAGATGCAGAGCATCTGAAGCTGTGATTCAGTGCCTGGTTCTACAGCGTGGCAACACCTCTGCGGTGGGGTGGCTGCTTGGTCATTTGATCCCTGACCTGGAGCAGGGAGAGGGATGCAAGCTGAGACTCCTCTTCAGGGATTTCCTTCAGATTGTGCTGTGGTGGGGAGGGTGAAAGGTAAGGAGAATGTTTCTCGCCCCATAACCAAAGAGCAAAGCAAGGGAAACGATTGGCATCCTTTCACCCTTCCAAAGGAGGAGGGCTGGTGCCTGTCCACAAAAGCCTCCCACCACCCACTAAAGAAAACAGAGTTCTTGGAGGTCCAAGCTGACAGTTCTTGAGGTGTATCAAACCACCTGAAGCTTTGCCAGGTCATCCCTTGTCTGCCCACAGGCAGATGTAGCATGCTGGGAGGCTGTGGCAGTGCAGAGATGAGGTATGTTGGATAGCCTACAGCCTTCCCACCTTTTCTTAGGGAGCTGTAGGAAGCCTAACCAGCCACTTAGAACACACTTGGAGGAGACTTTTACTGGAATCTGAGAGATTTTCTTGTTTGTTTGTTTTATTTCTCAACTATTGTACTGTAACTTTCTGTTCTCTTTGGCTCTTTTGCAGGTAGACACTAAATGCAGACCCAAGGAGACAGCAGGTCTCAGTGAGGCATACCTCAAGAAAAAAACCCAAGTTTTAATATCTGTGCTTCTGACAGACTGCATTTCATCTTGCCCACATTTGAAGTGGCTTCCTCAGACCTGTCATCACAAAGAAGGAGGGGAATGAGCATCCTACCCTGGAAGCCTGGGACTACAATCTGATTTTCCTTCCCCTTTCAGGTAGGATAAGAAACCTACAGAACTTCCTGCTCTCTGCACCATCTTAGTTTGCATTTCATAATTATTATCAAACTATTTGCATGAAGCTGTGCCAGGGGAGGGTCAGGTTAGATACTAGGAGGAGGTTCTTCAGCCAGAGAGTGGTGGAGCATTGGAACAGGCTCCCCAGGGATGTAGCCATGGCACCAACTCTCAGGGAATTCCAGCAGCACCTGGGCAATGCTCTTAGACATATGGGCTGACTTTGGGGTTGTCCTGTGCAGGGACAGGAATTGGATTTGATGATCCTTGTGGGTCCCTTCCAACTCAGGACACTCTGATTTTCAAAGGGCTTTTTAAGACCCAAAGGTGGCTATTTCTTGACTGGCTTAAGCCTCTGCAGAACCAAGAGAGCTGGTCCCATCCTGTGCCCTGGTCATTCCCCTCTAGCCCCAAGCACTCTCCATTTCTGTTTTGGTGGCATCAGTGTGGTGATGGAGTTACCAGCCCAGGGAGATGATCCAGCTGAAAATTAGCAGAGGAAAAAACAAATCAACAAACCAACCTTTCAGCTGTCCTAATTTCCTCTTTCAGCAGAAGGTGTAGCTGCATTAGCTGTGGGGAGGAAAGGTTGGGAGGACAGCTGCCAGGAGGCAGAGTGGGACCTCCCCCTGTTGGCAGCCACTTTGAGGTAGATCAGATTAAGGGAGGTTGTGAAAGTCTTGTCTGAGTCTCATCTTCAAAAGAGCATTTTGTATGCTGATGAGTTTGAGTATCACTGAAACTCGTGGTTGCTCAGGCCAAGATCCCAAGCAGGACTTGGGCATGGCAATGTGTGTGCACTGCTGTGCCACCTCACCTGTCATGCCAGAGCCTGCAGTCCCTAAGAAGGCAGCCTGGACTCCTTGGATTATCCTCCTGTGCAGCTAGGAGTGGTGCTGGGTGAAGCAGCATGAACCTTTTGGTTCAAGCACTGAGGAGACAGGGTTGATTCCTCCTCAGCCCTCTGCCATTTGGATGCTTCCATCCCCCCCAAGAAGACGGAATGTGGCCAGCAGGACTAGGGAGGTGATTTCTTTTTTTCCCCTCCTGTACTCAGCACTGGTGAGGCTGCACCTTGAATAGTTGAGCCCCTCACTCCAAGAAGGACATTGAGGTCCTGGAAGGGTGTCCAGAGAAAGCTGGTGAAGGGTCTAGAGCACAAGTGTTATGAGGAGCAGTTGAGGGAACTGGAATTGTGTAGTCTGGAGAAGAGGAGGCTCAGGGGAGACCTTCTTGCTGTCTTTATCTACCTGAAAGGAGGTGGTAGTGAGGTGGAACTCAGTCTTTTCTCCCAAGTAACAAGTGATAGAACTGGAAGAAATGGCTTTGAGTTGTGCTAGGGGAGGTTCAGATTGGATATTAGGAAGAATTTCTTCACCAAGGCACAGGCTGCCCAGGGAGGTGGTGGAATCACCATGCCTGGACAAGTTCAAAAACCATGTAGGTATGGTGCTTGGGGACAGGATTTAGTGGTGAGCATGGGACTGTTGGGTGGATGGTTAGACTGGATGATCTCAGAGGGCTTTGCCAACCAGAATGATTTTCTAAGTGGTCTTTGAGAGCAGGAGGCTCCTTTAGAGCAGAGCTGAAGGTGTGATGGGACAGTGATGCCAAGCACACCACAGCAGCAATTTTGGTTGATAGGGAAGCATTTAGTATGGAAGCATTTAATATTCATGGGAGTGCACAGGAGGGGAAAGAGCAACAGGAATGTTGGCTTCATCCTGTGTGCAGGCACCAATGCCTGCTGACACAAGGATGGGAGGCCAGGACCTGCCCTCCCTGAGAAGGCTCTGAGCACAAGGTCTCTCTTGCTCTCTAATTAAAGGATGCCATGCAAAAATAAGGCTGCAGCTGGAGGGCTGAGAGCCAGGAGAGCAGGTTGCTCCTGAAGGGACTGGAACCACTCTTCAAGGAACCACCAGATGTTGACTTGAAGCCACTCAGGGAGGATTGAAAACAAAGTTTCTGCTAGCCCTCAAAGCTGCTAGTGGGTAAGAAGGCAGAGTATTTTGTGAGGAGCCCTTCTCAGCAGACATGGTCCAAGACCACTGAGGAGGCTCCCTGTCAGCCTCTCCTCTCCCAGGGGTCTGTTGCTGCTCCTGGGGAATTCAGTCTCAGTCTTTCCATTGACTTGGATGGTGACATTACATCAGACCTCATCTTTTTGGTGGGAGAGAGAAAGAGAGACAGTGAAGCTCTCATGTATTTAAGTGGTAGCATCTCTGGCTTTCTGTTTCTCCAAAAGACATAGAGGGAAAAGACAGAACAGTTGGGGGGAAAAAAAGCCCCAACTCCATACTAACCTTTTCAAAGCAGTTTGGGAAGAAGGGGGGAGAGAGAGAGAGAGACAGAACAAGAGAGATCCTAATCTGAACGTACATTAAGTGCTCCCATCCAAGAGTGATGGGTGTGGGCTGGAAAGCTCAGTGGCTGGTGAGATGGGAGATAAGGGAGATTGTCTGCATTGAGATGGATGGGGGAAAAGAGCAGGAAAGAGGTGAGGAGGGGCTGGAGCAGGAGGGTGTGAGGTGAGCAAGTTGCAGAGAAGGCAGAGATGAAGACAGGAACTGGGATGGGGAGGACAGATAGAGGATGCAGGGTTGAGGGTGGGGGAAGGTGCTGGGAAGATGAAAGTCCTGGGAGTTAATCCAGCTCCTATTGAAGTTGACAGCGTTGTTCTTTAGAGATAGTAGAGGCTTGGCTCCAAGGGAGGGCTTGAAACACGATGGAAGGAGGAAAGGAGGAGTGGTAGACAAAAGGAAGGTGGAAAAAAAAGAGCCAAGGAGAATGACTCCACTAAAATGGAGCTAGAGAAGGAAACTTGTTGAACATGAAGACTGGGAAGCATGCTTGGTGGGCAAAGGGAAGGGAGATTGAAACCAAAGGGCATTAGACCATTCTGTGATTCCAGATTGCCATCCTAGGGGATATGAGAGTCCTGGCTGTGGAGCTGAGGCCTTGAGGAAAGGCTGTGACACAGGTGAAGATGTGCAGGGGAGGAAATCATTGCAAACTCTAAAATATATCATTTTGTGCAGATTAGGTGTGACTTCACCTTCCCCTTAAGCTTTCTACCCCCAAGTGGAGCAGACTGGCAGAGCATGTTGGGAGACTGAGTAGGGAAGATGAGGAAAAGCAAGTCAAAGGGCTAATAACCAGATGGTTTGCTGTAGATCTGTGTCTTGCTGCTGATTATTGACTGTGAAGTCTAAGGAGATGAAAGCCTCAGCTGAAGTTCTTCTTGAAGCTCGGGGCACTATGACATCTGTCTCATGCATGTTTGCTCTGGTATGTGGATTCCTTGCTGACAAAGCATGACCTCATGCTTTGGTCTTCACTCCAAGGAGAGCACAAATAACCAGCTGCCTGTCCCCACAAACTCTGCAGAAGCCAGAGATCTCTGGCTGCATCTGGACTGCAAAATCCTGGCTGCATTCCTGGCTCCCATGGTCTTACTCTCATGCTCTTGTGTTGTTAAAAAACAGAGCCAAAATGTCAGTGCCTGTCTCTCCTGCAGCTCCAGGCTCTGGTTTACAGAGGAGGGAAACATGTCCATGGGGCATGCAGCACACTCCACCAGATCCACCAGCACATGCTGCTTCCAAGGTCACTTAATCCAGCGGGTGAGTGCAGCTGGAAACACCAACTCCTTTGTCAAAGCTGGGTCAAGGGGGCTGCTGGGTTAAACTCTTGGTAAAGGAGATCCAGGCATTCATGCATGCATGGAGTACAGTCACCTGGTCTTTCCCACCCCTGGAAACCAGGCTTAAAAGCAAGGCTCTTGATCAGGCATCCTGTCTGGAGAGAGAAGAGAGCAATGGGCTCTCTGGGTGCTGGTCCCATGCCTATTATCTGGGAGAAAGAAGATCCCAAACCTTGGAAGAGTTTGTGGTGCCCAAGGGTTGACTCTGAATGTCTCTGGGGCAGGGCACCAAGACCTGCTTCCTGTCAGCTGGGTGAGGTCCCTGCAGCAAGAGTCTTGGCATGAGGGAGAACTTGCTCCAGAGGATAAGCAAGAGCCATGCCTGGGGGCAGCCTGTTGGCTTTGCTCTGGTGCTTCTCCACCTCTCCAGGACTACAGCAACACCCTCCAGTGTGAAGGCACTGCCTTCATGTCATACATGGAGTCCCATGGGGAAAGCTAGGGTGGCCCAGACCTGCTCCAACAGCCATAGTTGTGCTGCCAATGCAAGAAATATTACCCCACCTCATGGACCAAGCAGCACAGGTAGTATCCCTGTGGAAGGAAGGAAGTTTGTAACAAGGAGGATGTTTGTGCTGAAATGAGTTGATTCTTCTCTCTGCCCTGTCTTCTTACTGGTGTGTTTACATCAGATGAACAGGGTCTGGTGAGATGATCTTATGTTTCTTCTCAGCATCATAGCAGGTACCAAGGGGAGTGGTATAATAGAGCTTCACTGCCTGAGCTCCCTGTTCTCAGCCCAGAGCTTAAAGCACATCCTCAACAGGAAAAGAGGTTCTTAAAAAAACCAGGATCCCAAACTTGGAGAAGCCTAGGAGGTTTATGGCAATGCATTTTGAAGAAAGGAATATGAGCAGATAAACAGATTCCATCACCTAACACTTCTTAAACACTTGGTGTAGTGCTGAGAGCATTCTGTGTATTCAAACCATGCTTCCAAACTTCCCAAACCAAATTCCCAAGCCTTCTTTTCTTGCTGTGCCCCTTCCCCATCCCCTCAGGCAGGTATAGCCTCTGAGAGGGGCAGAAACCAGCTTACCCTGACTCTTCAAGCTTGGATCCTGCCCAAATCAGGAGAGAAATGAAAGCCAATGTGGAAGCAGATGGAGGAAGGGTACCCAGGGATGCTTTTTGACTCTGGGACAGGGTATCTCAGTTTAGCAAACAGTTGCTAGCTCCTGTTTCTGGATGGGGCCCTCTGAATGCTAGGACTAGCTGCTGATCTGTCACCTCCCAGCACTTGAACTGCTGCAAAGCAGCTACTCCAGAAACAACGGAACAGGTTGCCCAGAGAGGTTGTGGAAGCTGCAGCCCTGGCCAGGCTGGATGGGGCTCTGGGCAACCTGATCTAGTAGGAGGTGTCCCTGGCAGGCAGGGGGGTTGGAACTAGATGATCTTTAAGGTCCCTTCCGACTCTGGCAATTGTATGATTCTACAACATTGCTGTGAGATGAATGAATGAATTTATTTAAGCTTTCTGCTTTATTATTGCTGGAAAAAAAGAAATACAGGACTAATAACATGAAATTTGCTCTGTGGTGGTGCTCATGATAAGAAGCAAGATAAACCTTTGCCAATATTTTACTCTCTTATCAAGAGAAGCCAAATCAATATGAGAGCTTCCTGGTAATTAGTTGTTTTTAATGTGTGCCCTGCCTGTTGTGGGGTTGGCAAGGGGAACAAATACCCAGTATCAGGAATCCTCTGCCTTCCTGGAAGATGAACATCTTGGGGGACAGAAGAGCTTGTGCAGCTCTGCAGTGCACTGTGTCTTTGCCCTCAGCATCCTCCTGAGATGCTGAAAGTCTTAAGATACTGATCCTGCTCCTCCTCCTCCTCCTGTGGCCTTTTCCCCCTCTCCCCTCCCACTTTTTACACTCTACAGTCCCAGTCATACTCAATATGGTCCTGACCCACCCAGGACTTTTCTGGAGTCTAGTGCAGACTGCTAGTGCTGGGCTAACAAATGATGGTTTATTTATGATCCTCAACATGCTTTCAAATCCAGGGAAGAGGCTTTTAAAGAGCCTGAGTGAACTCACTGGTGTCATTTGTTGACCCACCTGGAAGAGGTGACCTGCTGGGGTCTTGTTGACTTTCCTGGAATAGCTGGAGGAGGCTGGCAGGGTGATGGTGACCCGCAGATCAAGAATGTCATCTTTCTGTGTTGACTTTTGTGGGACATTAAAGGTGGTAGTGACATTCATTTACCTCCTTCTGTTAGGTAAGCAGATGGTTCAGGTGTTGCCTTAGCCTTGTGCAGTACAAGCCATGGGTACTTTGGGTATGTGCAAGGATCTGAGAAGCATGACTACCATATCTTGGAGGGGCCGGGGGGGAATGGTTATTAGGAGATCTAAAAACCCCACCTATGTCTGGGTCCCTCAAATCTTGATTTGATCAGGTGACATTCCTTCCATCAATACAACTGCATCTACTTCCAGCATCTGCCTATGGAACTGAATCTTCGAGGCGGGGTGGGGGGTGGGGGGGTGGAAACATGTAATATAATGCAAACCCTGAGAGGAATTTGTGCCTGTACAGCATACTGTAGGCATTTGGTGTGATCCTTCATGTGTTAGCATTGCACAGGAGCCTTAGGAAGGAGCTCCAGCAAGCCAGGACTGCAGCATTTTACAGGATAGATCCACCCTGAGCAGGGTCTGGTTAACTTCAGCCCCAGCTGTTTTGCTTCCTGAGCATGCCCAATGTGGCCCAGCTGAATTGAAGGATGGAATAAGTTGTTATGACTCCCTGGCTCTTTCTCTAAACCAGATCCAGCTATGCTTTGGAGATCTGGGCTCTGCTGGCCTTTGTTTTATAAACAGGAGCCTTCAGCGGATTCCAGCTGTAGCAACTTAACATTTTTGGGGTAAGTGAGACAAATCATCCATCCTTGATGAAAGGGTCAGTTGAGAGGGCTGGTAGGATTTGCAAAGATCTAAACAGTGGGAACTGAGCATGCTTTGCATGCCATGAGAAGATGCGGGTCCATAGCTGTCCCTCTAGTGTGCTTGACTGCATTACAAGGAGATCTGTGTATGCAAGGCAAGCAGGTTGCTGTGGGATGTGGCAGCCTGCTCTGAGGACCCAGACCATGGTAAGCAGACCTGCCCTGGGGTTTAGGTGCAGCTGTGGAGGAACAGGATGTAGCTCTGTCTGCACAAGTGCTGCAGCCAGATCAAGTTTTGTCAACTAGACTTGAGGTGTTAGAGGGTGTACTAAAGCTGGCCATGTTGTAGAATCCTTAAGGCTGGAAGAGACCTCTAAGATCTGAAGACCAACCATCAACCCAGCACCACCATGCCACTAAACATGTCCCTAAAGACCACGTCTATACATTTTTGGAACCCCTCCAGGGATGGTGACTCCACCACTGCCCTCAGCAGCCTGGGCCAATGTCTAACAACTCTTGCTGGGAAGAAATTTCTCCTGTTATCCAGTCTAAACCTCCCCTGGTGCAGCTTGAGGCCATTACCTCTTGTCCTCTCCCTGGTAACCCAGGAGAAGAGACCAACTCCCACTTGACTCCAACCTCCTTTCAGGTAGTTGTAGAAAGAAGGTCTCCCCTGAGCCTTCTCTTCCTCAGACTGACCAACCCCAGCTCCCTCAGCTGCTCCTCACAAGACTTGTGCCCTAGAGTCTTCACCAGCTTCACTAGTTTCCTACAGCAGCCACCAAGGAGATGCCATCCCCCAGATAGACTCAACAGCCCAGCAAGGGGCTCAGCTGCAGAGCTGCCTACTCCACATCCAAACTCAGCAGTTCACAGACACCTTGGTGAATAGGTTGATTTTCTTTTTCAGCAGATGAAGAACTTCTTTGCTCAGAGAGTGAAATCCCACCTTGCATGCCTTCTAGATGTCCCTATGCTTAGGAAGAGCAAGCTGCTTCTGTAACTTGTGAATTAAGTTGGGTTCCTGGCCTGTGCTGCAGCACAGCTCAGCTGTCTGCTGTCTGTGTCTCCCTCCCCCCATCTGTTGGGGCATGTGGGTTCTGTTAAAGGCAGCTCCCTCTTCTCAATGGGAAACTGGAAGCTGTTCCCACCAGTGATATCATGCCTTCTCCACCACCACCCCCCCAGCCACAAAGGCACATATTGATAGGCATGACCTTTCCCTTTAATACTGTCATTGTTCTCAGCCTTTCCTTTGGGGCTGTTGTTGGAAGCCAGAAAAAAATACAAGACAAAAGGCAAAGTATGTTAAGGAGGAGACCCAGCCTGCTTGCAAACATGTCCTGAGAGAGAATCTCTGGCTCCAGGGGATTTGCTTTCCCCAGGCTTCTCCTGACCCACTTAGGGTGACACCATAGTTCAAGTCCCCTCAAAGTGTCACCTTACTGCAGCTCGCTGCAGGCTGATGCTTGGGGTTTGAGGCACAGTGCAGGGGTCTGGCATGGGGGTTTTGGGAGCCTTTTTAAAGAGGCTTGTGTCAGCTGCATAGAAGAGAACAGTTATTGGAGCTCCTAAGGTCATGCCAGGTTTGCCTTGCATGGGGTTCCAGGGCACAGCACAGAAGGGCAATGCTGCCCTTTGCACCGTGCCACCATTCTGAAGTGATAGCAGAGGTCAGAGAGGACTTTGGGTTTGCTTCTTACACTACTGATCCAAGTTCCCTATTGTCCCATCAGGGGGCTGGGCAGAGGAACTGAGCCCCCTAAACATGTCCTTCATCACGAAGGAGAGCATAGCTGATGGAGAGTTCCTGTTGGGCTGTGCTGAAGCTGCTTCCACAGCAAGGTAAATCTTTCCCATGCTTCTGTAGATGAATCTTCTGGAATTTTCTGCCCATCCTGCTTTACTCCCTCCTTCCTTCTTTAGAGGATTCATTTGTTTTTGTCCCCCTTAATATTCCCCACAGCACTTCCAGTGATCTGCTTGTCCAGCATGATGTGATAGTTTACAGACAGATAAACTGCCTGCTGTATATTTCATTGAGTATTCCAAAAGAGTCACGTTGTGTCCAAGGGAGTTTTCAGACATCCATGTAGAACCCTCTTAAAAGTTAATTTGCCTGGCAGTCTGGACAAAACAATCCTCCTAAGGTTAATAAGCATGAAATGAATGGCTTGGCAAACCCCTGCTAAAGGATAATTGGGGAAAGGGAGCATCTACTGCTCTCTGTTCCATGCTGTTCCTGAGCAATCCTGCTCCAAAGTGAAGGAGAACCTGGAAGAGAGAAGGGGCCTTTGCTATCACATAGTGCTTGAACTGCTTGGCAGAGTTGAGGAGCTCCTCTGGACTTTGCTCTCAGAGGAGCTCTGGGTTTTTTTTCCTCGGTGTTTGTTTGGTGGTGGGTTGGGTTTTAGGTTCTTTTTTGTTTTTCTCTCTTTTTTTTCCCCCAAATTAAGACCCAGTTGGTCAAGATGTGGCATGTAAGCACAATGAGGGCTTGCCAGTGCAACCTGTGGTGAGGAGGGGAGGCTGCAGAGAGCAGCTCTGCTTGCCTAGGTGAAATGCAGCCTGTTGCCTTTTCCCAGGTGAGATGGAAGTAGTTGGGCGCCTGCTGTGGAGAAATGACCACTACTGTTAAGAACAATGAAGGAAAGGGGAAGCCATCCCTGGCTGAAACTCAGATCTCATCCTCAGGCAGAGGCAGCAAGATCAACAGGCACAGACAGGGGCTCCATGCTGCTCCCAGTGGCTCTAGGCGTGGGTGGGCAAGTTGGGCAGTGGTGGGTACAGGGTCAGGGGAGAGAGTGTGCAGGGTGGAGCATGCATCACTTGTAGGTGGTTAAGAGTTGCCCTGGGGGTCCCTCAACCCCTCATCAGCTCCTGACACTGAGGAGCTTGCTCAGCCTTTCCTGGCTTGCATTGGTCATGGGTGGCTTTTGTTTTTTGTCAAGTACTAAGCATTTGGCTGCTGCCTGCACTCCTCCAGAGCCCAGGAAGGTGACAGCTCTGTGTGTGTCCTAGTGATATAAGACCATACTTCTAGCAGAAACTAGATTTTGATGGCTGTTCCCTCTCCTGCAAAACTGACTCAGAAGTTAAATCAAACTTGTGTGGTTATGTAGAGTTCCCTGTGCTTTACATGGACCACTGGCTTGGTCTGATATGCTGCTGCTGAGGATGACTTGTTCCATTTTGCCTGCTGTCGACATCAAAGAGGACCAGTTGCTCCATCACCTGATTGTGTGGGGTTTAGCAGATGCAGATACCAGCATGGGACTGAGGTTGGGCCTAAGGCATATGCTAGAAAATAAGAGAGAGGACTTTGGGGCACAGCTGCCCAGGGCAGTGGTGGAGTCACCATCTCTGGTGGGGTTGAAAAATCATGGAGATGTTGGACTTGGGGACATGGTGGTGCTAGGACTTGATGAGTTTTGAGGTCTCTTTCAACCTTTTCTGTGGTGTGAGGAGAAGACCTGGCAGCAAGGTAAGGTGAGGCCAGGCCAAGCCAGGACCTTACTTAAAATGGCCTTTGTTACCTGGCAGCAGAGGCTCTCCATGCCCTTTTTATTTTACTACCTCTGTTGAATTACTTTGAGCAAACAGAAGTGAACCAAAACAACCTTGCCTTTTGGCCCAGATTTGGCTGGGGGAACTGACCCCTCTCCTGTCACCCTCTACAAAGATAGCTTGTGTCTGTGCCTGCACGTGTGCTCTGGTGGATTCTGCTCCTTACTAAGCCCTGGAGAGGCCTCTGGGTGTTTTAATTTTAAACCCTGGCCCTGGACAGGTCAATTTTTCATGGACATCATCAGCTTCATCAGTAGTAGCTAGTTTGGAGGGAGGCTGCTTGGGCAAGGGCTAGGGTAGTGGCCAGGGCTCTTGTCCTGCTTCACCACTGCATAGCAGGTTCAAAGAGGTCCTAAAACAGTCTTCAGTGTTGAAAAAGCAGCCTCTTGAGAAGAAGTTGCATGGCTGCCCAAGATTACCTGTTCCATCTCCAGCCCTGGGCTTGCCAATCCCAAGTCATAGCTCAGATTTAGATCACCAGGACTGAAGAGCTGTACCTTGACTGAGACCAGAGGTTTCAGGATCTTGGCCAAGAGGAACCAGATAATAACCTTAGGAAAGCTGGTGCAGCAATTTCTGCTAAAATTGCAGGTCCTCTGTGGCAGGCTACTCAACAGCTCAGGATCCTTTTTGCTGATGATGCTGGGCAGAGTCTGGAGCATCTCCCCTGTGCTCACCTTGTTGCAGGCTGTAAGCCCTGAGAGAAGACCTTCCTTACAACCCTGGTGCCTGCAAGCATCCCTGGAGTCCCAGGGCTTTAAATGACCTCTGAATTGACAGCTTTTTTTCTCCTCTTGGCCCCTTTCATCTCCAGGTAAAGAAACCAAGTTGCTTTTGCAAAGTAATCTGAGCTGCAGGGGTTAAAAGTGCTTATTTAAAAGTTGGTGAGATGGCTGCAGCTTACAGCCTGTAAAAACTAGGCTAATAGTGGGTTTTCTGCCTCACACTAGCTAATGAGGACTCACTGAAGTGATCTTTGTTGTGCTGTCTCTATCTCATTTCATGCTGAGCTTGTCAAGACCAAACATCTGGCTTTTGCTGTAGCACACAATGCCTCCTGAATTTCCAACTCCTCACCAGGAGGAAAATGGTCAGAAAAAGTGCTTGGAGGCCTGGAAGCAATCAGATTTGTTCCCTGTAGGAAGGCAGGAGGGGTTTGTGCTTGCTGGGGACTGAGTTGTGGAGACCATCTAGATCTCTGAGCTTGGGATGGGGAGGTCTTCCACATCCATCAATAGGGATGAACATCAGAGGGCTTTGGGCAAGTCTCTGGGTATCAGATGGTCTTTGCTGATACTTTATTCCCCCTGCAGTTAGACCTTATTTCTAGAGCTCTAAGGAGTGAGTAGTTTACAAACAAAGTAGTAAAAGATGTGTAGATGTGGTCCTTAGGGCCATGGTTTAGTGGCATGGTGGTGCTAGGTTGATGGTTGGACTTGCTGAGCTCAGAGATCTCTCCCAACCTTCATGAGTCTGTGGGTATCTTGCAAGTATCTTTGGCCCTCTTACAATTGACCCAGAACATTGGTTTAGGATGGGATTAATTATTTCTCTGTGTGTAGACAGGTTACTGCTTTAGGGAAGACATCCCAGTGATACATTCTATGAGGCAGCAACTGTCTTTTCTATATGCTTGTAGAGTAATTCATTAAGAGGGTCCTGGCTCTAAGTGGTGCCCTGGTAATTAATATGTTTCATGTTCCACTCCAGAGCTGGGGGGAGGGGTGGGGGAAACACAAAACAAACTCCAAAAAACCTTTAAGAAGCTCAGAAATGGAACTGAAAAATACTGAAGTATTCTTTGGAGCATGTTCTCCCTGCCAAGGCTGATGAAGTCAAGCTATGGAGAAACTGTAGCTCTAAGGAGATGTGGATATAGCCCCTCATGTATGTAGGAGATGTGAAAGAAGTTCTCTACTCCAGCTTTTCTAGACCCTGACAATTCCTAGACCTTCAAGCCCATGCACAAGACAATAAGCAACAGATGGAAAGAATCCAATTTGCCCCCTGGGGCTTCGAAAGGACCCAAAGTAGTGTTCAGAGAGGTAGTCACCAGCTACAATGTAAATGGATTTGCCTCAGTTTGGGTGGGTTTTATGCTATTTTTTAAAGAGAAATAGGTGATGGTGAAGAAAACTTGGTGATGTACAAAGTTCAGAGCTGGTCTAGTTATGAGAGCAAAAGGGAGGTCTGAAGGGTGACTGAAAAGTGTCAGCAGAAGTTGGAGAGGTGCCCACTGTGATAGTCTGAGCTCAGCTCAGGTGTAGATAAAGAAGGGAAGTTAAAGATTAACTTTAAATAAGTTTTTTGCAGGTGGAAAGAGGTGCTGTAATTCCCTGTGTAATGAGAAACAGTTTTCACAGGTGTCTCGTGTGAGTCTGAGCCTTCTGCACTCACTCTGTCCCTGGCTTATCTCTGTCTCATCCAGGCTTGCCATTGCTTTTCTGAGCATTGCTGTCTGCCTCCAGATAAATTCCTATTGATGTTGTCTTTCCTTTAGCTACCGACATGCTAAGGGAGAGGGAAACACCACCCAGATCTTCTCCCTCTTGGATGCAACTGCCCATATGTCCATGGCATCCATCTCGCCTGTGCCCCTCTAGTTGATGTCTCCAAGGAGGTCAAAAGGATCTATCTCTGCCCCCTTGAGACCTTCTCTCAGTTCCTGAGTGCCCAGTGGGTGGAGAGCTTCCTTCCAAGGACTCTTCTCTCTTTTGGGGTGATGTGCATTTCACTAGTGCTGATGGTCCTGAGGAAAGGAACTTGTAGCTTGCACATACTAGCTCTCTACAAAAAAAACCCCAAACAAACAAATCAAAGCACCTCTGTGGACAAAAGCTTCCAAATTTGGTCTCTGAAAAGCAGGTTCCAAATGTTCTTCCTAGCTAGCTCAGCACCCAGGACCCAAGACAGCTGGACCTGCTGCAGCCACAGCATGGCTGGGCACCAGGACAGCCCCTGCCTAGGGAGTAGAGTGTGATTTGGGTGAGCTCCTTCAGCACTGAGCCCAACCCTTCCAAGCCATTGAGGTTTGGTCAGCTTGGTGGGAGCTCTCTTCTGCTGGAAAGGAAGTTGTCATCATGGAGTGAGCAGAGAAGTGGTGGGGTTGAGGCACTTGCTTCTGAGCTCCCCAGCCTTGGGTCCTCTGGACACAAAACTAATAGTCCTGGGCTCCCTCACAGCCACTTGTTTTCTCTCCTTTTATGGTTGGATAGATGAAAATAAGACTGCTGGTGGTGGATTATTCCTCTCATCTGAGGAGCCTGTGCTGGTGAGCCTCTACATACCTGCACCTTCTGGGCATGGTGGTGCATTTGCAGCATAAGCCGTCCAGGAGGGTGAGTAGCACCGAGGTCAGCTCACATCCATGACACATTTCAGCCTGCATCATCTTTTTCTTCTCTCTTTTATCTTCTTCCCCTTCAGTTGCTGCCTTCAAAGTTTGTCTTACCATTATGCAGGACAAATAAATACAGCCAAATGCTGTTTGGAGATGGGGGAGAGTGGGCAAAAAGAAAAGACAATAAAATATCTTAACTAGTTCAGAGATGCAGCTTGGCCAACTCTTGATGGAGTTATGGCTTTCTTTGGTACTGTGTGTCAGGTCTAGACAACCAGGGAGATGCTTTTGGTCTCTGTGTTTCCAGAGCCAAACGCAGCATTACTGCTGGTCCCTGGACACTTTCTCCTCTCTCAGACCTTCTGCATGAAAAAAAATCCAAGTCTCAGCATTCTGACAAGTGCAAGGGCTGGGGAGGAGACAGGGCAGGGAGGAAGGAGCAGAAAAGCCAAAGAGAAAAGGTTGTTCCTCCTCCCTGCCCAAGTCCTCTCCAGAAAGTTCTCCTAGATGTCCAAAGGTCCTTGCCATGATTGCTGCTGCACCTCCTTCTGCTGACTGGCAAACTCCCTCCTGTATTTTTGCCAGGAGAGGTGGGGAGGGGCAGATCTCTCCCAAAGAGAGATCCAGCAGCACGCTAGGGAGGGAAGGGAAATTGCCTCTGCTTGGCACCAGTATACACTTTTCCTTCAGCATGCCTTTGGCTGCCTGCTTCTTCTAAGGTGACACCTCCAGTTTTTAGTTGTCTATCCCAGTTATGTCCCAGCTTGTTTTGATGAGTGAATCCTATTCACCCTGCAACACACCCCCAGTGCTAATGCACCGTGTGCTTTTTGGTACAAGCCATTTCCATCTGGTCTTCCCTCATGCTGCAGGGATTTAAACCCCTTCCAGTTGTCTCTGCAAAGGAGAGACTGAGCACAAGCTAATCCTCCAGCCTGCTCTCTCCCTAGGGATGAATCACTGGGTAGGAGCAAGCCCAGTGCTGTTTGTTCTGCCGGCCCTGCCCTATAAGGGATGATGTCTGCTGCAGATCTCCAAGCCTCTCAACCTGCTTGTGACAAAGAACAGAGACTAACAGCAACCCTAATTTCAGTGCACTAAAGGCAGAAGGTGCTATCTGTTCTTTATGTTGATGTTCATGACCATGCAGAGGAGATGGATCAGCTTGCCACCTGAGTGTTGGGGTGGCCACCACACCTCAGGGCCAGCAGGAAAAGCAATCCCCAAAGGGATGTTCTTGCAACGTGGTAGCCACCAAGCAGCACATCAAGTACAGACACCTCCTTGGCCTGACACCCACCCCCCCTCACCCCAGTCATTGGCAGTTGGTCCCCAAGTTAGGACTGCACTTACCTCAACAGCAAGAGACAGCTTTAAACCAGGGATGGAGATCCCCCACCCTCTTCAGATGTCATTACACCACAAAAAACAAGCAGAAGCAGGAAGCTGGTGTTGAAAACCCATAAGATGCTCTTGATAGCTGGCTACCTCCAGCAGCTCTTCTGTGCCCTGCTGGACAAAGGTAAGACTACTTGTCACAACAGTGCTCCCAATCTTTCTGTTGACTATCACTTACTGAGTTGGAGCACCAGTGGACTCCATGGCACGTGTTGGGTTTTTCTCTAACAGGCTTTTCCTAGCTCCCCTTGGTCATCACTCTAGGAGGGTTGAAGATGAGAAGTCCCTGGTCTCTGAGGGGTGGAAGCCCAGTTATGTCACGAGACCATGCAGCAAGAAACCAGGTCACTGTTGGGAAGAGAGGCCTGAGTTTGAGTATGCAGGCTGGGGGAGCACAGGTCAGTTGTCAGGGGAGGGTCCCAGCCCTTCACCTTGGGGCAAGTCTGCATGCAAAGGGGAAGGGATTTCCACTGGTGCTTCTGGACAGGAGGAAACCCCTTGCTATCCTCTCAGTTCCTCTGTTGCCAAGGTCACATTTTTTATAGGAACCTCATGTGGTGGGGGGGCTTTTTGAGGACCATGTACCTCTTTTACACAAGGCTTCACTCATAGACTTCTCTGTAGCACCTGACATACCTCCAAGTGTCCATATTTGATGTTGACCACTATTAACCTCAAAAACTAGCTTCAGAAATGATAGATAACATCCATAGCTGCAGGTCTGGGTGTCTTCTGTCCTTAGAGAGAGAAGCAGCTTGCCTTTGTGCCCACGTGGGACACAGGCATTGCTCCCAGTGGGGTGTGGAGGGGAAAACCATCACAAAGACTCTCAAGGTCCTCTCATGGGGGAGGAAAAGTGCTAGAGTTAGGCTGGGAGGTTGGGGGCAAGGTTTCTCTGAGGATTTCCAGTGGAGCTTTTCGGAGTTACAGGATGCTTCATGGGATGTTACTAAAGTCCTTCTCAATTGTTTCTGTTGTTGACCAGGATCAAAAACATATATGGGAACAACATGGGCAGAGCCCACAGCACTGGCACCCACCAGAAGTCATCTCAATCATCCACTTCTGATGATCCATCCCAAAGGTACTGCATTTTTCCAGACACAGAGGAAGATGTGGTCTCTGCTCACTGCTCCTCAGGCATCCTAAGCCATCACAGTGTGATTAGGACACTCAGATTTGCAGGGTGGGAGCTAACAGCTAAGATTGCTGATGGAGGACCTAAAGATGAGATGGTGAATGGGAGCAGGTCAGTAATTGCTTTTTCCCTGTAGTGACTTAGCAATTAGGAATGAAAGAAGACCAGGATGAAATTTGAGAGCTGTGTTGTTTAGAGGGACCTGCTCCTGCTTATTTTTAACCCTTGATTTTTATCCTTCCTGCAATGTTCTCACTTCCTGCCTCTGCCCAGCACAGGTTTACATTTGCAGTGCCCCTCTCATTGGCATCATCTCTGCAAGCTGTCTTCTTCAGACACCAGCCTATGCAGACAAGTAGTCAGGCTGAATGGGATAACATATTAAATCAATGTATTTTTCAACATGCAGTCATATATAAGTTAATTTACCTGCTCCCCTCTTTAGCCTGCCTCTTTAAAGTGAGGTCTTCAAGGCATGGTGTTTCTGGAAGAGAGACCCACTAGTCTTAAGGGTACAATCCCTTTCAGGGTAGGTTTTAAATGGTTTGTTTCCTTTTCCAACCATTCCTTGTCTGGCTGTGTTGTTAATCACTTCCTATTATTTGTCCTTCTCTCACTTCTGGGTGAAATTTGGATGTGTGGAGTATGTTGCCTCTATGGGCATGGATCTTTCCAACCCTCCTTGGCACAAAACCAGCCAGCAAGGCTACCCCAAGAGTAAATCTAATCCCTCACCTGGGAAGAACTCCCTCTACAGATAGAAAATACTCCAGTCTCTGTCCCTTCAGCTCTGTTGCCCCTAAAATCATAAGCAAACCCCCAGTGTTCCCCTCAAAGGAAGATCTGGCTCCTCAGTGCCACAGCTTTCTCGCTGAAGCCACCAGCAGATCAAGGGGGGTGGAGATGCTCACCAAGCCTAGATCTGCCCACCAAGAGCTGGACTGAAATCAGCAACTCACTTTAGATAAGCACCAAGCATGAGATCATATCCCTTCCTCCCTTCCCTCCCCCTTTTTATTTCTTACATTACATTATTGAGGCTTACAGGAAGGAGAGCAGGACAGGGGATTTTTGTTTCTATTAAAAACATGTCAGGCTCATTCTGCTTTGTCATATATTTTGGTATCCATCTGGGAGAGCTGCTCCCTGCAGTTACAGCTGCACAGCTTGAGCCAGTGCAGCCTCCTTTTTGCTCCATCTGCTGTAGATGAGGAGACCAGCATGGCCCCTCCATTCTGAAGGTCCCACAGTCCTCATCTATTTCTTTTCCTTACATTGCAAGCCTTAGCTACTGCTTCTCACCACATCCTGGAGCTGCCAGGAGCTGCTGTTTGCCTGCTCCATCTCTTTCAAGAGAGCTGCTAGGGTATGGATTGGCTCTGCCCTGCCCAAAGCCCCAGAAGAAGGTTGATGGCCAGCAGGAAGATGAACCCAGTGAGGGTCATGCCCAAGCTCCACAGCTCTATGATTTTTGCAGAGGATTGCAAAGCCGTTTTAGAAGTTTGGGGACATTTGTGCCTGAGCAGATCAGGCATGCAATGCTCCAGTGTCAGAGATGCTCTGTCTTCCACCAAGTGTTGAATGACTGCTCAGGAGCCTGGTCTTGCCCTCCAGATCAGGAGGACACATGGGGGGAGAGTATGTGCATCCCTTAAGAGCTGAGTTATCTCAGCTGGCCAAGGTGAGAGTCAGTGCTTACACAGCAGGGGTTTGTCATGAGTGGGAGAAGTTGAACAGACTGAAGACCCCTCTTGCTCTGCTTTCTTCTCCTGGGTTTCCAAAGTCCAGTTACAGTTGCTTCCTTCTGAGTCTCTGTTTTCTGTGCTATTGCCATTTCATTCATCATAACAGAGCCCTTGTTTGGGATGGCATTTTGTTGAGCCTCTGTGTGGGTTGGGGACCCAGCTGAGGATGTTCTCTTACCAACCCCCTCCCTCACACTCCAGCTGGCAGCACAGAGATTGAAAAGCACAAAGCATCTCCACTAAGCAGAAACAATGATAAAAGTGCTGTCACTCTGGTTCTCCGGCATTTATCCTGATGCAGGACTTCTTAGCCCAGCTTTGCTGGAATGTGGTGACATGCTGCAGTCCTAGTGAGACAGTGACACCCAGATGTGCTGTTCTGTGCACTGAAGGATTGCTTCACTGCCTCCTACCATATAATGGAAACTGCTCCTCTGTGCTAGGTAGTACCATCTGCCATAAAAACCTATCCCACACCTCTCACTGCTCATCCATTTGAGGGCTCTCCCAGAATCATGAAGGTTGGAAGAGATCTCTAAGCTCATCAAGTCCAACCATCAACCTAGCACCACCATGTCACTAAGCCATGGCCCTAAGGACCACATCTAGGTGTTTTTTAAACACCTCCAAGGATGGTGATCTGCCAAAGCACATCTTTGGTCTGCAGTTTCATCACTTCTACTGCTTTCAGTAGTGTTTCCTCTGAGAAGGAGTCAGGATAAAGCCCCAGGCCTGTTCTGACATGCCCTTCTCTTTGGGAAGCATTGGTCAAGCATCATGCAAGAGGTACTTTCACTTGTGAAGTAGGTACACCTGAAGACATGTTCCCAAGCTGTCCAATTTCTTCATCACTGGCAGGCAGCACCATCGGGGTGAGGTGGCACAGGGAGATGTCCTCATCCTGTCCAACTCCATCCCAGCAAGGAGTTAAGCTCAGCTCACAGTCCAGGAAGACTGATTTGGTAGAAGCTGAAAGCCAACCTGCTGGAATAAAACCCTGCCCTTTCAGCTGGCACATCTGATCAGGAGGAACTGGGCTGCAGAAGACCATGGTTATCTCACTTTGCACAAGACACCAGCAAGGAATCTGATGATTTTTTTTTTCCACCCATGACTAATACAACAGGACACATCTGAATGGTCAGTGGAGAGATGAGAGGTTGCATATTCCAATACCAAATCCCTGAGCCATCTGGTTCCTACTCACTTATTGCCAAACAAAGGGAATAGAACCTCTGGATTGTACAATGCCTTCTGACACCCTCTCTTAGACAGAGGATGCCCATTGCTTCACATCAGCAGATGAGATCAATGCCTCCAGCAATTACAACTTCCCTCCAGCCCTTTCAGGTGTTTCTGACTATGCACTTGATGGCAAATACATCCTCCTCCTTGCTCAAGCTGGCACTGTCCCTCCCCAGGAGCCAGGGGGTGGAAAGCAGAGGGCAGTGTCTGTTGTCACAGTGAGTGCTTGTTCCTAGTGGGGACAGGATGGCATGGGGAAAACCTGGCAGGAATAGGGGGCTTGGCAGGATGCTGTGGTGGTGGTGGGGGTGAGCAGTGCACTGGGGGCCATGTCCACGTCCAGGTGGGAGCTGCTGAGCAGGTTCTGCTGCCAGAGCCAGGCACTTCTGGGTGGGGAATGACAGCCTTTCCTATTTCCTATCATCTTCTCTACTCGTGTTTCATGCCAGGAGCACGTGTTGTGTCTCCTTCACTCCTGGGTTAGCTCCTGCCACAGCTTGGTGTGTTCTGGGGAGGATGCCTCAGCAATGCTCCATTGAGGAGGGGGTGCCCTGTGCCAGGTTGAATCCTGGGCTGGCTGAAATGTCCAGTGCAAGCAGGAAACCCCCAAAAGAAAGTGGTTTAAAGGGGAAGCTGCTGCCTTTTCTCCCTGAGGCCAAGCCCCCAGCACAGCCTTGAGGTGCCAGTGCAGCTTGGGTGAGTTGAATGACTGAGCCTGAGTGCAGTACCTCCCATAGTGACAGCTAGCAGCACCCTTACCAAAAGCCTGTGGTTACCAAAGCCCACACCACACTCACTGAACTGGTAAAATTACCCAAGCTGGTTTGCTTAAGTGATAGCTCAGTCATGTTTATTAGTTGTGGTCACAGTGCAAACCTGCCCCAGGGGAAACACGGGCCAGAGGTTTACCCATCAGTGCTTTCACTGGTGGGAAGCAAAGCTGTCTAGGAAAGGCTCTGAGCTCCCACCACATGCTGCAGCCTCTGCTCCAGGTGATTCTGGGCCACAGCAGGATGCCTGCCACATTCTGCATTTGCTTCTGCCCGCATCTCCTTCTCATTGGAGTTCAAACTCCACACCACTGAAAGGGCAGCAAATTAGAGTTTATCTAACTCCTCTAGTTTAGCCAAGCACACCCCAAGTTTGTTTGTGAGATGCTGGCTGGGATTACATCTCCATTAAGCAGGGTATTATTGTCATCATGCTCTAGCACCATTATGGATAATTATCTGTGTTTATAGATACCCCATCCCAGAGCAGCCTGGCTCTTGGTTCCACTGGTGATGTGCTGCTTGTTGCACCACACTCCCAAATGATATGCTGCCTCTCATTAAGCACATTTCTAGCTGCATGCCATATTTCCTGTGCTCTAGAGCATTTGCATCATCAAGCAGAGGCATCCTGTTGATAGCCCAGCTGATGTTTATTTGGTTAACATCTTCTGATTCTTTAAACATCTGTCTTTTTAAGTGGTGGGTGCCTTAGGGTGAATTCCTCCTGACTTACACAGCTCATTAAGCCAGGCAGTGAAATCCTGGTTTCCCTGTGAGCTGCTGGCCAAGCCCTTGGCTGTTCCACAGGGACCAGGGTTAAACCTCCTACAGATGGTGTTAGACACCCAACCCATTTCAGCTTATTTAGGGAAAAAAACTCTGTTCTTTGATGGGTTTGGTCTTTTTGTGGCCATGAACTCACTCTCATGGAGTGAGAGGCTGTAATGCCACCTGAAATTTGGGCTGCCAGCCATAGTTCCTCTGCATTACTTGGGTCTAGCATTGATCTGCTGTGCTCTTTTGCTCCTTTCCCTAATGTCTATTGAATCTCTTCTCTCTCTACTACATAATTTAGGCCTGGCTGAGTACAGAGTATTTCATTTATTTATGTATTCAAATATCTTAAAATGCCTCTCTAGGCATCTTAGCAGCACACTGGGTGCCTACCACATAAATTAGAAATCACAGCATCAACTTAGACAAAGGACCATCTATAAATAACTTCTCAGTTCACACTAGCCTTAGCTTGGAAGAGGGAAATAGATGGAATTTACAGCCTGTTGGGAAGGTTAATAAATCTGGGCACTGATGGACCAAAGGGGAAAATGAGTTTCAGCATGGAAGCACCTCCTCCTCCTCCTCCATCCCCTTTGTGGAGATGCCTTGCCTTGAACTCTTCTTCACCTCTCTTGGTCCTTGGTGGGAGATCAGATTCTTCTGGCCAGCTTAGGGCTAGAAACATGGAGTGGCAGGGACATCTCATGCTGTGCTGCAAAATAGCTGACCACATTCTCATCATATGTGTATCTTATGTTGAAATAACTTTTGTCCACAGATTCAGAAGTGGTTTCATTTAGGTATTTTAATGTAGGTATTTTGGTATCCAGCCTAAGACACCTTAGAAGTAGGTGGGTAGACAGAAGATGGTTATTCACCCTCTTCTAGAGATCAGGCACTCTTTATCAATGTCAGACTGAGCACCAACATCACTGATGAGCTTTGCAAAGGTAAGTCTCTGTGTGCACAGGGGGAAACATCCTTTTTTGGAAGTCATTTGCTGACAACAGTGTTAGGATTTTCTTCCTGCCCATGGCAATTTATGAACCACAAACAAGATGTTGTACTAGGAAGTGATGCTGAAATAAATCACTCAAACAACAGAACTGAATTTTTAGTTCATTACTAAAGTCAATATAAAAAGTCCTTTATCGCAGTTTCAAATTAGATGGGGGTTTGGTCAAGCTTGTTGTAAATCCAGTGATTGTAAAGCAAATGGCTCAGGATGGACTCATTGGGAATGCAGCTGATGGGAGGCGGTGCTGTGGTTTTGGGTGGATTTTGTGTCTGCAGGACAGGAATCCAAGGCAGTGTCCAGGTCTGCTGGCCAGTTCTTAAGAGGAGGCTGAGAAAATAGAGAGAGGGGACAGACTCTACCTGAGCCTGGAGAAAACACCTTCCTCTGAGCAAGCAAGGGAGCAGAGGTTAAGGTCAAACCAGCATCTAACAAGCCACCTGTAGATGACACTGGAAGGACCACCAAGGAGTGCACACCATGGGAGGGAAATGTCCACAGAAGGTGGAGTCCTCTGTGCTGGGAAAGACCAAGTGGTGGTGGCTCTACCCCCTCAAGAGTAGGGTTACCTCCACTGGTAGTCCCTGCACTCATCCATGGGTCACCAAGGAGCTGGCTGTCTGGATGTGCCTGTGCAGAGAGATGCTTTGATCCCACAAGACTCTTTGTCAGGGCCAAGAGCATATGACATCCATCACTTGCTGGAAGGCACAATGCAACCCACAACAAGAAAGCCACAATTGGCTGTGGGTGGCAGTTGGGTAAGCTTCCCCTGGGAGGATTTGGGGATTCAGCCTTGTGCAGAGTGATGGGCTCAGGGAGCTGGGCTGCTCCCTCCAGCCTACGTATCTGTCATCATCTTCTTGCTCTCTCAGCTTGCAGTGGGGTTGAAAAGCTGCTTTAGGAGTAACTGTCTCACTGCTGGAGCCAGCAGCACCTTGGGTGGTTGGGTGTCCTTGCAGCCTGTCCCCCTCAGGAGAAAGCCACTGATGACCAGTTGGTGACTGACTGCAGCTTGAGCCCACAGGGGCCAGTTTCCAGCACACTGCCTGGGGAGCTGGTGACCACCATGCACACAGCAGGTGCCCTTGAAGGTATAGCTCCTCCTTCATCTCCACAGGGCTTTGCTGGGACTCCTACTGGAAAAGGCCACAGGATACCTCTTGCTTATTGTCTCTATAAAGCCTTTCAGCCCAAACATCTGACTCCCACCAGGTTTCTGGGCAGGCAGGACTTGATCCCATCAGGGACTCCCCAGAGCTTTACCTCCTCAAGAGGAATATTTTTAAGCTGGGAGGGAGGTCTCATGTTATGATTAACCTACACTGGGCACACTCAGGACTTGATTCAGAGCCATGATAAGATAAGATGCTTATGAAAATGTAAAATCCTGTATCATAATGGAAATAAATAAGATCAGCTGCTGAAGAGGGAAGAGTGAAACTACAGCTGCATGTAATGTCAGAGCAGTGTAGGTGCCACAATCTGGGCAACAGCCCAGAACTGATACCTTTTCTTTGTGCTGTGTTCCTTCTTCCCCTCACAGCACCTGCACTGATGGACAGGAGCATTACATATGTTCATCAGCTGGACAATAAGCCTTCGTGTGTTCTGGTTTGTGTTGGGATGCAGAGCAAGGTCACTGCTAAATCTTGTGTCCCACCCTGGGGGGTGCAGAGCAAAAGGCTGCACCTGCAGGGAGGATTGAACAGTTCAGGTGACCCTAAACTGACCAACTAGGGATTTTCCATTCCATACTCCTCATATTCATTAGAAAGCTGAGGGATCGGAAGGGTCAAGCTCTCTTCTTCTTCAGTGGCCAGCATCCAAGGAGGACTCTGTCCATTCTGCCTCTGCTCCTGATCCAGTGCTGCATCCAATTCCAGAATCCAGCTCCTGAATCTGGTTCCCATCTGCCAATGAGTCTAGCCTGGGACTTCCCCAGTGCCTGCCTACAGCGCCAGTGCTGACAGCGATGGAATTGCCATCAGGGGTTGGGTTCAGTATTGGTTTTGTGTGTATTTGGATAGATTTCATTTTATTGTTATTATTTGCACTAAAGTAGTTTTCTTTTCCAGTCCTTAAGTCTCTCTCCCTTACTCCCTTTCCCTCTGAGGAAGCCAGAGGGGTTAACAGAGAGCCTCTGTCACTTATTCAGTGGTCAGCCCAGCCCTGACCCTTGACACTGTGGAATGAATGATTCATTGGAAAATGGTTTCTCTTGGAAGAGAAAGGAGGTTTTGTCTAGTTTTTAGAAGTACCCCAGGAAACCTCCATTTTTTAATGCCTGCTTTTTGTTTGTTATTGACAGTAGTTTCGTTATTCCTCTCTGCTCTTGCTTTTCCAGTGCCAGTTAGTAGCAGTGGCACCTAGGGAAAGAAAGGAGAGGCGGAGCCATTGTCAGGAAGGGGAAAGAAATGTCTGCCTAGCAAAATAGAATCCAAGCTCCGTGTTTTAGCACTGGAGGTTTTTTCTTCAAGTGTGTTTACATTTTCTGGTCATTCAAGCCTGTTGTTTCCCACACAACTCTGATTTTAGGCTCTCCTTAACTCATTATCTTACCTCTGGCTGGAAGAAGCTTATCCTAAAGACCCAGTTGATGTTTGTCTTGGTGGATGTGGTCTGGAAGGAGATGCTCTTTAATGGACACAAAAGAGATTTGTATCTGCTAAGGTTTTACTGAGCAACCAGCTGTAGCCAGCATCCACCAGTACCAGTCTACAGGCTGCTTTTAGCCCAGCACCTGCTCATAAGTCAACTAGCTGTCCCAGGAGGCCATCCCATGGAAGCTGTCCCAAGTATCTGCTACCCCAGTACCTCCTGGAGCTGAGAGCTCATGCTCACCACCACCTTCTTGCTCCAGTCATCAGCAGCTTGGTGAGAGCACTTATCCAAGCACTGCAGATCTGCTCAGCTCCCAAAAGAAAGCAACTCTAGGAGGCTGGAATGTGCCTGCTCTTGGGAAGTTTGGGGATGAAACTTCTCCAGATCTAGCATAATTTAGGGCTTGAAACAAGTTGGGTGTTTGATCAGCAGTAAGAAAGGTGATCTTGCTATTTGGAACTTCAGTAATGAAAACAGCAATTTGTGTTGTGTGTGGAGAAGGTTGGAGAGAGAACAAGCACCCAGAGGGAATCAGGAAGATGTCAGAGTCTGGCAATTTGCCTTTCACTTTCTAATTCAAAGCACAATAGGCATAAATCAAATGGGATGCCCAAAAAAATCAATGTGGGTAAATACGGGGAGGTTGGAAGGAAAGATGCAATTGCTGCTGGGGAGTGTTTAGAAATCACTGAGATAAGAGGCATTAGGATAGTGCTGCAGAGGAGTGGCTCTCAGTGATTCCAATCAGAGGCTCACCCTAGCTCTTGTGACAGGTTAAAGGGTGCCTTCAGCAAGCTCCTGGATGGGATGGCTGAGATACCTCCAGAGGACAGAGCAGAGTCATCACTTTGCCCTTTCCTGGATGTCTCTGCTTTTCCAGCTCCTCCAGCATCCTTTTCTATTCAGCTGTGACCTTTGCTGCAGTGGTGGGGAGAGCTCTGTGGCAGCTCTGCTCCACCACACTCATTTTGGTACGTGTCCAATGTGTGGCATTGAGCCAGCCCTCAAGCAGAGACACATGGAAAACAAGGAGGTGATTAGAGGCAGCCAACAAGGGTGAACCATGCCTCCCAAATCTGGTGGCCTTCTCTGAAGAGGTTACAGTGCTGGTGGAAAAGGAGAAGAGCAACTGACATCATCTCCCTGGACTAGTGCAGAGCATTTGACAATGAGTGTCTCTAGAAGGCACCACAGCACTGCAGCACCTCACTCGCCCTTCAAGCTGTAAGCTAAAAACCAGCCTGGTTCACTGTATAGATATCTAATTAAGATGGATAATTCCTGTCATAAGAAGGCCCCAAGCAGTTGGCCAGGCTTGAATAAAACACAGGTCACTGGTGCCTTCTCTATTTCACTCAGAAGTGGTGCTGATCCTAGGGGACGTGTACCAGAGCATTTCAGAGGCAAAACCCAAAGCCTGGAGATCAGGCTACACCCAGGAGAGGTTTCCCCTAGCCTGCAGGAGTCAGCTCTGGCCCTGGTGAAGTAGCTGCCCCAGTGTTGAAGTACCCCAGAGCAGTGCCATTGAGAGCTGTGACAGCCCCAGTTGTCTGGGTGATTGTGCTCAGAGGAGCCCATGGCTCCCTTGGGTTGAGATCCCTTGGGGCTCAGTCATTTTGCTTTTGCTTCACGAAGCAAGAAAACTAGAACAAAACCCCCCACTGCAATATGCTCAAGGCTTCCAGAGGCTAGAAGACAACCTAGACCTTCAGCTTTCATTCTGAGTGTGTGTATTCCTCACATAGCCTGCCTGCCTGCCACACTCATGGAGATGACGGAGCCTTTCTTTCCCATGCCTGTCCCACAGAACCCCAGGCTGCCTTCCTAAACTCCATGAAGGATTCAAAAGGAGCTATACCAACATAGGCTAACAAGAAGAAAACAAGGATTTCCAAGGGCCTACTATGTATTTTTTTTCCTTTTGAATAACCCACTGGAGAATGGTCCATCCCCCAAAACAAGCCTGCAGTATTCCCAGGCAATGCTAGACTTCTGCACGATGGTTAGAAATCAACCTGTGGAAAGGCTTTGCCTCTCTCTTATACTCTGTGGGAATTTTCTGTGGCAGCTACCTTCAGGGTGTGCATTGACAAGCAAGGAAAAGTTGTCACACTTCATCCCTCTTGCTCTTCTCCACCAACAGGGAGTGGATCTGCTGGGGAAGGGCTTTGCAGGCTCACTGAGTGCATAAATACAGGTGTCTGGTGCCATTCAAGGCACCCTAGGGTGTCCTGTTTAATTCCCAGCTGCCACTCTGGGAGGTTGGGGGATTTCCAGGAGGTCCTCTGCTGAATCTGCCTGCCTTGGATATCCTCAGGTCTCTAAAAGGACACAAGGTGCCTAGATCACAGAATCATGAAGGTTGGAAGAGATCTCTAAGCTCATCAAGTCCAACCATCAACCTAGCACCACCATGCCGCTAAACCATGGCCCTAAGGACCACATCTCTAGGTTTTTGGAACTCCTCCAGGGATGTTGAATCCATCACTGCCCTGGGCAGCCTGGGCCAAGGCCTAACAACTCTTTCTGAGAAGAAATTTCTCCTGATATCTAATGAAACCTCCCCTGGTGCTGGGCAATGTAGACTCCATCCAGCATCTTTGGCAAATAAAGGCAGACAGTGCTATGCTGGAGCTGTTCTAGTGCATTCACAGCTGCACCAGGCTGCCTGACTCCATCCAGACATCCCATGGCCCACAGCTCCACACCATGCTGCCATGGGGGACATCCCACTCCCTAGGGGGACAGGAATGATGCAAGCAGCAGCAGAACTGACTTTGCTCTGGGCACATTAATCATGACAGAAATGCAATTCAAATATTTAGAAGGTTGATGGAAAATGTTGCTCAATCAGACTGCTCAGATTTAACCACCAGGAATTAAATCAGATAATAAACAATCAGCATTTCATTGCTACAAAAGGATGGTCATTTTGGAGGAGGCTGGATTTCTGCCCCTGCCTGTGGAACACAAGCCATCGAGTGAGAGTTGAGAGCAAAATTGGACTGGCAGAGACTTTTGGAACAGAATTGCTCTAAAGAAACCACCCAGAATCAACTTAATCATAGTGCAACTGATTCTTAATTTCCAATGGTGCAAAACAACCGCCCAAAAAGTACCATTTCCATTAGGCTTTTACTGATTTTGGTTTGTAATCATGGGGCATCTGTGTTGTAGCCAAGCTAATTAAATAAATGCTGAGTCTTTCTTGCTTTATAAGACAGAAAAGATCAAAACATCAAAATGACTATGAAAGGTGCCTCCTAAGCAGCAAAAATGAACAAAAGCTAATGGCTTGGCAGCCCACAGAAGCCACATTTCTAGCCAGCCTGCACTTGGTTAGCAGGTGTGAAACTTTAGGGCAGGTTCTGTTGCTGGTCTCTGGACAATCAGCAGCTGTGCTAGCAAGCAGCCAGGGGACAAAGTCTAACCAGCAGAGAGCAAGCACTGCTTTGCAAAGTTCCATCTGAAATTTGGGGTGGGATGCTGCTGATCTCTGTCCTGTGGAAAAGAAAAAGGAGGCTGGAGAGGGGCCAAGACCACAGGCTGCCCTCTCTTGTGTTCTGAGACGTGGAAAGTGCTGTGCGGCCTTCCAAAGGGGCATGAGAGAAGCAGCCCCTGTTGGCTCCTCTGCTTGTGGAGGCACTTGGAATGGGCACGGGCAGAGGAAGCAGCTGTTTACAGCTGGCTGTGCATCAGAAGGGAACGGAGCCCTCAGGGCACATGCTGACTGGAGAATGACTCCAAAAAACACATGGTGGGTATTAGGAAGAGCAAAATAAAGTACCCCGTGGCAACTTGGTCCTGAGAGGAAAGGGCTGATGCAATTACACTAATATCATGTGGGATGGGAAGTCATCACCAACCAGCTTTTATTCTCTGAGTGATCCTTTTAAACCAGTTTTAGTGTTTGTTCTGGATGACATGCTCTTAGCTGGAAGCTATGGAGATGCAATGATCTTGAAGCCTTGCATCCTCCCAAGACAGAGATCTGAGGTGAGACACAACTGGATTCTTGCCTGTTCATTCTGCTTATGATTTAGGGAGGGAGGAATCAGATCCTACATTAGCATGAGGGGAAACAGGAAAAATCATTTCTTGCTGTGAGCCTGTAGAGCATCATGGACAAAAGAACAGAGACCCTGGTTCTGCTGAGGATGCATCCCATCCATGACTACAGCATCCCCTTCCACTAGCAACCTACCTGGCAGCAGGTGTGGCTATTTCTGATGAAGCAGACCAAGGCCAAAATACAACTTTCTGCTTCTATGTTGCCTTTGAGACGGCTGTGGGAAGGCAGACAATAGCTGAGCTGACAAGACACCTGGCAGCCCACAGCCTTCAAATTGCTCCTGGAGATGCTGGAATGGCAGAGTGAGTTAGGAGTGTATCAGGGCTTTGCAGGAGGACCAGAGAGGTGGTTGTCCACCTGTACTGGCCACTGGTGAGGCTGAACCTGGAATCCTGTGTTCAGTTTTAACAAGAAAGACATTGAGGCATTGGAGCATGTCCAGAGAAGAGCAACAAGGCTGGGGAAGGGTCTGCAGAAGAAGTCTGATGAGGTATGGCTGAGGGAACTGGAGTTGTTTAGTCTGAGGAAGAGGAGGCTCAGGGGAGACCTGATCTCTCTCTACAACTACCTGAGAGGAGGTTGGAGCCAGGTGGGTGTTGGTCTCTTCTCCCAGCTTACCAGAGACAGGACAAGGGGAAATGGCCTCAAGTTGCACCAGGGGAGGCTTGGATTAGATATCAGGAGAAATTTCTTCCCAGAAACAGTTGTTAGTCATCGGCACAGGCTGCCCAGGGAATTCTGTGCTCATCTTTTTAGTCATCTGTGCTCCAAGCAGTTAAGGCACCATAACTGTTTGAAAACAGGTGGAAGCAGCTGTCACTGTTGATGGAAACCCCTTACCCTTCACAGCTCTCCTCCTTGGACATTTCTCAGCTTCCTTTGTGGCACTTCTTAGGGTTCAGGAGTACTGAGAGCAGGCTGGAACAGCTCTGGGGTTATTTCTGTAGAGCCACTGTTGTCCTGGATGTCTTGCTTCCCCTTCACACTGCATGTCACAGCTGGTAGCCACGCTGTTGACATAGAGGTGACTCATTTCCACCACCAGACCTCTCTCACACAATGCCTCTATATCCTGTTTAATTTCACACCTATCCTGTTTGCTCGCTCACATTGCCTCGCTGTTCTCTTTGGTGGCATTTAGATTGTCTGATGAGGTGTGGATTTGATATAATCTTCTTCTACATGCTAATTGCTCATTTCATTTTAACTTGGGAAATACCTTTACACAAACTGCAAACGGTTAGGAAAATGACTTACAAGAGTGTTACAACTGGGTGTGTAATTTGAGGATACGGATTTCATATGCTGTGCAAAATCTTCCGGGCCAAAATTGTTGTGCCCTTACTCAGACTCCGTTCCATGGGAGTTTCCCTGAGTGAAGAAGAATTTGTAACCAAGAGATTATTCTGGGACCACTCTTTAATTACAGTAATTGCTACTTAGAAGTCATCAGCTCGGATGTTGCACATCCACCATAGCTGTGTTGCACATCCACCATAGCAGTTGGCTCTGCTACAGGTGGGCAGTGGGATGTTGAGCAAGGAGTGCGCAACCCGAGTGGTGAATCTCTTACTCATCCCTGGGAAAGAGTTCCTCATGCTGCTCATTTTGCCCCAGGAGTAAATGAGAAGGTGAATGCCCCATTTTCACCACATGTTCAGGGGTGCCTCAGGTGGAAGGATGCTCTCCCAGCAGAAGCTACATTCCTTCATGAAGTTGCTTATTTTGGGGGGGGTTGGGCTCATGTCTTGCAGCCAGCAATGAATCATAGAATCACCAGAGTTGGAAGGAACCTTAAAGATCATCTAGTTCCAACCCCCCTGCCTGGCAGGGACACCTTCCACTAGATCAGGTTGCCCAGAGCCCCATCCAGCCTGGCCTTACAAGTTTCCAGGGATGGAGCTTCCACAACCTCTCTGGGCAACCTGTTCCACTGTCTCACCACCCTCATGGTGAAGAACTTCCTCCTAATATCTAATATAAATCTGCCCTCCTCTAGTTTGCATCCATTCCCCCTGGTTCTATCACTTCCTGACCTCCTAAAAAGTCCCTCCGCAGCTTTCTTGTAGGCCCCCTTCAGATACTGGAAGGCCACAAGAAGTTCTCCTCAGAGCCTTCTCTTCTGCAGACTGAACAACCCCAGCTCTCTCAGTCTGTCCTCATAGGAGAGGTGCTCCAGTCCTCTCATCATTCTCCTGGCCCTTCTCTGATACCAGAGCACTGGGGGCTTTTAGCATCTCCTACCTCTTGAACAGAATCCCCCTAGGTGCACTTTCCTTATTCTCCCAACCATCTACTCCTCTTGACCCCTCTGGATTGATGCCTTTTAATTACTCCTACACTTAGCATAATTAAATGGAGGAGGTGAGGGAATGAACAGGGATGGGGAGAAGATCAGAGGGAGACACTTAGGTGGTACTGCAGACCTTGTCTGCCTACCAGAGGCCCCATGGCAGGCTGGGTGGACAGTTTCCAGCTTTGTCCATTGTGTCTGCCTTATATAGACTAAAAAACTGCAGTTCTTCTGTCTGTTTCTGTGCTGGATTTTGGCACTGCAAAGGCTGATGGGATGATAATGCAAGAGGCTGCTTGGAGCACCTGGAGGTTTGCTAGGTGGTATAATGGGGCTTGCTGTGAATATTGGCACTTGAAATTTCCAATTTCAGGGTGGAATTAAATTTTGACCTCATCAGCACATCTGCCTTAGCACAACTGGCAGCTTTGCTAACCTTATATAACCTTATATTTCCTGTCCTGGTCTGCTCTTTCAACTTGAGCAAAACCCCTCTGTTTCTTCAGGACAGTTCCACCTCTTCTTTTGTTTGAATGCCCACAGCTTCCCACCCTGTTGTGCTCCTGCACAGCAGCCTTGCAGCAAAGGCTTCTGATTTCTGCTGATCCTGGTGTTCAGGAGCACCAAGAGCCCCCACACTGTCCCCAGGTGTGCAGGAGCTTGACTTTCCCATTGCCATTTACTCCCATGTAAGTAGGAAAGGAGCAGCTTAAACACACTTGGCCCTGGATTGTTGTTTTTTCTGCTTTCCCTTCAGGAGTCACACAGCAGAGGGTGCAGGACTGCTGGGAGAACCAAGACCCCATGGGTTTCGGGCTGCTCATTTCCCTTCTCATTCCTGCTCTGCTGACCTTCTGGCTCATGGGCTCGGGACCTGGGGCTGCATCCACAGCCACCCCTGCAGCACAGGATCACACCTTACTAAGTCAAATGCAAAGTCAGAGGCTAAGCAGATATTAGGGATCAGGTATTTTAGTCAGTGGACATCCTAAGAACTTGACCCAAATGCCTTGGCTTAAAATAAATAGCCCATTCTGGAATCAGGCTTTGCCCTCCATGAACATAGGGGAGGAGAAGTAGGAGAGGAATGAGGCAAGGCTGTGGAGCAAAACCTCCCCAGTCATGCTTGACAGTAATACTCTACTGAGCAACATGGGCTCCCTGATTTTCATGTTTCTCAGTTTAAGCAGCACATCTTGGTTTCCTATCTACGTAGTGTGCAAGTAACCACGTTCTGCTGACAGCTTGGGTTACTGGGGGACTGTTCCTCTAAGGTCAGTCTGGGAAGAGAATACTGAAGGGAGTAAATGATTTTTGGCTTGTTTTTTCTTTTTCCCCAGGGGTTTCATTGGCTTTCAAATCAGGCCTAAAATGCTGATGTTAAAGTAGATGTACTTTTGGCTGCACACAATTAGCTGTGCCCTTTAATCCCTTGATCCGATCCCTTTGCAGATCCAACAGGGATACCAGGGCTGGGGTGATCTCAGGTGATGATGTTGATGCTTTAATGGTTCAACAACACAGACTTCCACCACTCCTCCCTAAGAAAAATGGCTCCATGTGTACTCCAGCAACCAAATCCTGCTCCCTCTTAAGCTGCCAGGTGCTTTCTCCCATGGGATCCTCTTTTCTGTGGTCTGTCTCTCCACCTCAGGGGATACTGAGTGTTCCTGCATCACCTGCATTTAACAGCCTAGCTATTAATTTGGCATTTAACCCCTGTCATTATGCTGTCTCAGGAGCTGTGGGGATCTGAAAGGGTCTGGAAAACATGCTGCAGTGTCAAGACACAAGAACTAGTGCTGCTGGAGCCCTGCTGCAGGAAGAACCCACAGAATGAAGACCAGGAGCAGTCTGTCCTTTGTTCACAATGTGGAAAAAGGGTTTCTTGGAGGCCACTCAAGCTCCTGATGCTCCTGCAGATAGCTGTTGTAATCCTGTCAAAGCAAAGCCTTCCCCCCCCATGTGCAGTTTCTGCACGTTTTCTTGGTCCTCCCCATTCTTCTGGTCCCAATATCCACTCCTTCCTCATACAGTCTAAGTGGCAAAGGAAAGCTTCACTTCAGTGTGCTCACCTTCCGCTGGAGTTGTTTTACTTTAAAGCCAACTACCCAGCAACCTCTGGTTCAACCAGGTGACTGCAGTTACTCTTAATAAGCAGCACCCAGGTTTGCCTCCTCACCAATCATCCCAGAATAGGATGTACCTTGCTGTGGTGGGTTTAAGGGCTCTTCCCAGCCCCCCCCCCACACACAGCAGGTAAAGGAGAGACTGGATTGGAAGTTAAAAACTAAAAACTGCTTTAATAATAATAACAGATATAAANACTAATAACAGTATTATGTATGTGGTGGTGGAATATCTTTTAGAAAATACAGTTACTGAACAGAATTAATTCTGTTCTAATCCAAACCATAACACTTGCACAGTAAGCTGCTGGTTCCTTTGTGTGTTACTGCTGTGGGGTGCAGCCTGATCTAAAGTGTGGCCACCCTGGGATGTGGGGAAATCCCTCTGAAGTCAGTTGCCTGGAGGGGGGTAGTTTACAGTATGATTGTGCTGCAGGCATCAGTGATGAGACAGTTGGGGAGTGAGTCCTTTGGGTGCTGGGTGGAGGGGGGAAAAATGAGTAGAGAGAGAAGGCAGAACGAGGTTTATTTGTCTGGCTTTCTTCCCTGTGATTCCCAGTAGTGCACCTGTGCTGGGTTACAGTCAGGTCTCTGGTTTTGGGGCATGTGGAAGCTTAAAAGGGAGCAGGATTTGGTTGCTAGAGTTAAAATTGACCTGGTTTTGCTTAGGAGGGAGTTGTAGATTAAGAGGAAAACCATCACACTGCCTTGCTCCTGGCCAACCTTTGCTCTCTCACAGCATCCCCATTGTCTCTGGGTAACAGGAGGCTCATTTCTCATCTGAACTTGCCTGCCCTGACATGATGTGGACTCTTCTCTCCTCTGACATCGGGAGAAGGTCTCCCCAGGACTTCCCCACCTCTGGGCATTGTGCCTGGGCTGGTGTGCTATGGTTCATTACAGCAACCCTAACCCTGGTAGCCTTACTAATCCCTCCAGGCTGGGAAAACACTGTTTAATGAGAAGGAGGCAGAGATCATGGTGGCAAGAGCAGCAGCAGGGTCAGTAGATGTCATATTATTGGGGGAGGTCCTGACCTGGGAGTCTTGCACACAGCAAACCAGGTCCTGATGCCACAGCAAGGACGTGGCAGGGGTTACCAGAGCTGCCCCAGACACCTAATCCCTAGGTGTTACCATTTCTTCCCTTCTCTCTGGGGACTCCTGAGGACACCCTGGACCTAGCAGAAGGCCCCTAATTTGAACTCAAGGTCTCCAGGCCTTCATCCGCAGCTTGGTTGTTGTCACCTCAGCGTGCCCACCTTGTACAGAGAGTCTCAAGATGCTGTCTCCACACAGAGGATTTCTTTCTTCTTCATTGATTTATTGGAAAGAGTAGGATCTCCTGGCTTCCCCCAGGGTCTCTACAAAAGAAAACCCACAGATCTGTATGATTCCATCAAAATCATGGCAGGCAAAGTAGAAACACTTGGGTAGACAAAGATAAGCACTGCTGCTGTGGTTGCTTATTTAAATCAGATCCTTGCACGTGTTGGTCCAGACAACAGACCTTGCTGGTCTGGTCTGTTGCTTTGTTGCTTGTTAGGTGACTCTAATAGGGGGAGCAGGAGCAGGGATGAATGATTTCCACACAGATTACATGTTGAAGAAGTCAAACAGATGCTGTGTTGCCTCTAAGGGTTCCTGGCTAGATATATCTGTTTCGAAACAAGGCTCCTTGTATCTCGGTGAATCATTCCAGGTGATGAATTGTCCTGCAAGGTTCAAAGCAAAGCTGCTCTGCCCTCCTCCTGAACAGTTTGTTGTACCTGAGGAAAAAGCAGAGCCAACCCCCCACATGGGCAGAGGTTCAGAAAGATCCCACCAAGTCATTTGTAATCCCCTGTATTTTTGGGTCTGTGATGCACCCGATGGGCTTTCGATAACCAAGCCTGGGACAGAGCTCAATAAGCTCCTTCACAGCATCTGTTGAAGTTCTTAAGACAGATCAATGAAAACCTTGATGTAGGAAAAGGACATTTTGAGTGGGTAGCCTTGTGGCTTGTAACATTTTGTTATTCAAAGTTTCTGTGAGTACAGAGTCCAAGTGAGCAAGCAGAAGCTGCCAGATGAGTGAGTTACTCATGGGGTGTGAGCTACTCCCTTATCACACAAGTGTCATCCTTTGTGTCCTCCCTTGGGGCAAGAGACACATTCTCTTCAGGGCCCCTTTTTGTCACTAGAAAACAATGTAGTACATGTATGTGTATGCCTAATCTCGCTCAGATCATTGCTGTGATGGCCAGATAACAGACAGGAAAATTAAGAGCTGCCCAGCAAGGCAGAGCTTTTCTTCTATACAATGCTTATTGATACTGACTGGGTGGGTGTCAGGAGGATGGGGCCAGGTTTTGTTCAGTGGTGCCCAGGGACAGAACGAGAGGGAACAGGCACAAACTGGACCATAGGAAGTGCCATCTATACATCAGGAGGAACTTCTTTCCTTTGAGGGTGGTAGAGCCCTGGCCCAGGCTGCCCAGAGAGGTGGTGCAGTCTCCATCTCTGGAGATATTCCAACCCCAGCTGGATGCCGTCCTGTGCAACCTGCTCTAGGTGAACCTGTTCTGCTGGGGAGGGGAAGTTGCCCTAGATGATCTCCAGAGGTTCCTTCCAACCCTTAACATCCTGTGATTTATCAAAGGCTTTGTTCAAGTGAGCACTCATCACAGGTCAGTGTGCTGTGTAGCTCTGAACTTGAAAGGGATGTTGTTAGGCTCAAAATAACCTTGGCTGGTTTCCCTTGTGCTGGTGAATTGCTGATGGCCACACAAGGTCAGTGGGAAGTGCCTGCCTTTGCTTTGCACTCCTTTTGCACAGGAGATATGAAGGTAGGGCAGAGCCTGCTGCCAGAGCTGCTTCTCCTGATGCTTGCATCTCTATCAGTGGGCCTGGTAACTCTTCTGCAGTCTCTTTAATGCCCCTGCTCAGAAATCATCCTCACAACAATTAGCTGCAATTAAGTGACTTAGTGGAGAATCTTTGGGGATGCCTAAGTGTGCCTCATGCACGTGGGTTTGTTAGGAGGGTGGAAGTTGAGAAAGGCCTCAGGAATGCTGGTGGCACCTGGCTGTCCTTTATCTCTGCACCTGCCCAGATATGTTTGTTTGTGCCCAGCCTTCCCAGCAAAGGCTCCACTGCCTCTCCAGGGGAATGCCACCCTGCTGTGTGTGGTGGCATCCTTGACCAACCCTGGAGTAGCTGTGGTGAACCTCCCATCATGGCCACCAGCTCTCCTCCCAGCCGTGAAACCTAGGCATGGGCACTGTGGCAGACTCCAAAAGGTTGCAAGGGGGGGGAACTCAGGTGCTTAACTTGCACAGGAAGGGGAAAAAATGCAGCAGGAAATAGATTAAAATGGAATTTATTTCCTTTTTCCTGGTTACTCCTTGGCTCTGGGGCTGCTGGGCAGTCACCCAGGGGCTTCCTCATTGAGGGGGCAAGGTGTGAACTTCTCTGCCAAGAAAAAAACCCCTTACCTAATTAAATTTCTCATTCTGAAAACCAATAAGGGTTCTCAGAGGAGACAACAGAAATCTCCCCGAGGTTGTTCCTGTGGGGCAGAGTTTTGCAAGTCATTAGCAACCTCAGGAAATTGTTGATCCAATGGCTGGAAGTGCAGCTCTCCAGTTTTCCTGCAAAGCAAGCCTAGTGAGCCACTGTGGCAGGAACGTGGTCATCATGACGCTTCTGAGCTAACAGGAGGAGCCTGGGGTGGTTTCATTGCCTTAGTTTCTAAATAAAAGTGAAAAGATTTGTACACATCTTGGATGCAAACAGCTTATTGCAGGCACAGGGTATCTGTGGCTTTCCTTGTGGCTCTATGTCTCTGAAAGAAAGGAGGGGGAGGGAATCCAACTGATGCTGGGCTGTGAGCATGGCCCAAGACTATAGTTAAAGTGGACACTTAGTGCTTCTCATTTTGAGCAGCACCTTTATCTCTGTGAACCCCTCTCAGCTGCTGACCCAGGCTGTTAAAGGACTCTTTGGTCTAGTTGAATTATTTCAAGGCTTTGGGGTTTTTTTGGTGGTGTTTCACTGGCAAGCAACAAGTGACAGAAAGAAGACCTGTCCATAGAGAGAGTGAGCTGCACAAATACAGCAGCTGGACAGATAAATGCTTCTGAGGTCAGCATGCAGACTGCTGGGTTTAGAAAGTAGACATTTCCCCATTTTCATGTGGGATCTGGCTTTATCTTTCTGCAACTACAGGCATTCTGCTATATAGTAGGGGTCTGCTACTCTATGCATTTTGTAACACCCTGGCAGCAGTTCCAATTGCACAAATCAATCCAGGCATTGGAAGTTGAAAATAGGAATTTTACCTTTATTGCCTAGTTTTAGTTTCTACCTGTTCTCTGCAGGTAGACAGGGAACATTAGTCTCAGCTATGTCACTTTAGTCCAAATTCCAGACCACTGTTTGCTCAGGGTGATTTTAATGGAGCTGGCTGAAGGTGAAACTCACTCTGGTGAATAATAATACCTGTTCTTTTAGGAGAACGACAGAGATGAGAACAGAAGGAATTCAAAGAGCCAGTCCTGTGGTCTAGCCACTGGGCAGACACCCTCCCAATTAGATAGGGCAGCATGGGAACTCCTTTGAAATTGCCAAGTAAACCCTTGGAAACAAATGCAAAGGAATGCTCTTCCATACCAGATGTAATTGAACTGGGGAACTCTCAGCCACCAGACAAGGTGGAGGCCCCCAGTATAAACAGGTTGAAACAGATCCTCTGGAGGACCCCAGTATAAACAGGTTGAAAAAGGACTTAGCCAGTGCTGGGAATATGGACTGGTGGGCTGCAGGGCACAGAGGTTCAGCTGCAAAACTCCAGCTCAGACAGACTCCTTCCAACTTCACATCTGACAGGAGATGAGGTGGCAAAGAGATGGCTTACATTCTGCTTGCTGTGGTTCTCTTACTCCTTTCCTCCCCACTCACTCCTGACTGCTTTTCTGCATGCCCTCACAGGCAGATCCAGAAGCTTTGGTACCACTCAGAGCTTCTGCATTGCAAACTGACCTCTGTGGGTCCCTGGGTGCAGCAGATTGCATTCATAAATGTGTCAATTCAGAAATGCTGTCTGCACCCCTGCTCTGGAGACAAGATTGTTTCACACATCTCCCTTTTTCTAAGTACCTCCTAAGGTCTGCAGTCAGAAAACCCTCATATTTTATTGGGAGTGCTATAGGCAAGCCAGCAGATTCAACCCAGAGCTGGCTTTGCAGTGCCTTAGTGACCCTCCAGAGGATTTTTGGGCAGAACACATTTTGTGTCTGTCTGTGTGCTTGTTATCTTATCATTGAAGCCCTTTGGGAGACTGTGGTCTGCTTTTAACTGACATGAATGCAGTCTGACTGCAAATCTTTCTTTGAGGAAGCTTTTTTTTTAGCTCCCCTGTAACAGGTAGATGTAAGAAGCCTGCCCAGTTCTGTCTGGTGTTGACTGCATGGCTCCTTGGTGCATAATGCTTTCACTAGCATCACTACCAAAGATGCCAGGTCAGAGCTCAGACCTCCATCCTGTGTGGGTGGGTTTGGTGCTCTCAGACCTCTCCTCCTTTCCTTAATCCACCTACCCCCAGGCTGAGGAAACAGCTATTTCCCAGCTCTTCCAGAGAAAGCTGGGGATGTGGGTTCCCCCCTAGATCTTCCTTACAGGGCATTGTTTTCCCACATGCAACCATTCCCTGTATTCATTGTAAGGTTGTGAGCATGCTGCCAGGGACTGGAAAAATTGATCTTGTGATTCACCAAGGGGCAAACCAGAGATGAGCACTTGCAGAGGTAGAGATGAGCAGGCTGCTAAGATCATGATGTGGGAGGTTGACTCTGGCTCCCACAAGCAATCTTTCACTCAAACATTTTCCCCCACCCATGCAATTCTGTAGATGCTTGTAGGTATCAGTCTTCTGTGACTATGCTGGAGAGGTGATTGAGGTGTCCATGGTCTGTGCAGGTGCCTAAATCCCAAGGGGGTCAGTGGGAGTGTGCTAACTTTGCCTGTTTGCAGTGAGACTCAGGAGGTTGACTTTAATCTCTGCTCTGGCTGTGTAGTGGTAGTGGTTCTCCACAAACTACCAGTGGTGGGTAAAGTTCACCCTGCTGAGTCTTTCTCTGGAAGTTGTGGCCCAATTTAGGCAGGAGAATGGTGTGGGGCAACAGATCTATAGAGAGAGCTGTCACACTGCTGTGCCATGAGAATTTTTTCCTTGCTATCCTCACAGAGGTTGCTAGTCTCACAGAGAACCATTGAAGTTGGCAGAGACCTCTCAGCACATCAAAGTCCAACTATCAACCTAGCACTACCATGCCACTAAACCATGGCCCTGAAGACCACATCTCAATGGTTTTTAAACTCCTCCAAAATGGCAAACAGTGGTCCAGGAGGCAGATCAGAAGGGCACCACAGACCTGAGGTGGGAAAAGAGAAAGAACCCAGAGAAATGGAAAATTAGTGAGCTTTCATCCTCTTTGTTGTCTGTCTTGGTAGCAGGGCTTTTGGACAAGATTTTTGTCTCTCCAGGAGAGACTCTGGCACTGACTTGCATGAGGCTGATTCCCATCCTCTCAGTTCCTGCTGTGCCTGTGGAAGGTGAGGAAGAGTTTCCTAATGCAGAGATAGGATCTGGATCAGTCCCTGCAGTATCAAGGGTTTCACTTCCCTGTGGCTAAGCCCTGCTCTTTACCTGGGCTGGTGGGAACGGGAAGCACTTCCAAGTTGCTGTGAGGTGAACTTGTCTATGCTCTCACAGGCTCCTATTTTTCTGTAGCAAGGACTTCCTTCTAAGTTAAGCTTTATTTCACAGAGTCGTTAAGGTTGGAAGAGACCTCAAGGATGCTCTTTGTCCTCATTTAAAGACATGCTAAGGTTCAGCTGTCAAAGCAAAGCTCATAATGGGCCTCTGAAGACAACATTCAGGTAGGCACTGGTTCAAAATGCAATTAGACTCACTGAGCTTTGGATCATGCCCAGGCAGCTGGCAACTGAGAGAGCTTCTGCAGCTCAGTTTGCTCTAGGACTGTTGCCTGTGAGGAACCTGGGTACCAATGGCACAGGTTCACATGGGACTCCAGTGCTAACATGGTAACCATGAAGAGCGTCTCTGCCCTAAGCATCACAGAAATGAAATGAAGAAGGTCAGAGGCATGTCCTGAACCCTGAGCCAGCAGCTGTATCCCCCTGGCCAGTTGTTATATGCATCACTGGAGATGAAGCAGTAGAAAAGAGACCTCAGAGAGGCCACAGGGGTTGGGGTTTTTTTGCAGTTGGAGAACAAATCCTTCTCCATGGCCTTGCTCCCTTGGATGCAGCAGAATGGCTTCAGCAGCTGGGCTGTGCTTGGAAGGACATAGAGCTGAATACTGAATTCTTGTAGTTATTTGGTTGGACCGTATCTGTCTAGTTACCAAGCATAACTGGGGGTGTCTCTAGCCTCACATGGACACTTGTTTTCCTCTCCACTTGCCAAGAAATCATCAAATGTTGTTCAGCAGCTGACAGGGAGCACCTGCAGACCAGGTTAGCTGGAAGAGAAAGGGCTAAAGAGATTCTCCTAGTAAAGGGTGGGAGCAGTGGATCACCTTCCCTCTGGCTGAGTGGGGTTTTTATTTTAGCCCTTATCTCCCACATTTTGCATGGATGTCCCAACCACCTCCTGTACCACTTGATGGTGTGGAAAAAGAAAATAAGGCTTATAAAAATACAAGCAACATTTTCATAGAGGGTCATAGAAATTGTCCCTGCACAAAACATCTCTTCGTGCTTTTGAGTAGGAGAGAAATAGGTTAAGAATATTTACAGTATTAACACAGTTCATTCCCAAAGACTTGGTGGTGTTTGTGGGGGTTTTTTTGGTTGTTGTTCTACCTTCTAAAGTACATCCAAGGCAAAAAAAGGTATGTTTTAAGAGCCAAGGTAATCACAGTGTCTTAGGAGAAGCAGCAGAGTAGCAACATGTGTTGTTGTGAATTTAAGTCAGTCAAATGGCTCACTGGAGTCTGGACATGGAGAAGGCTTGGAGTCAGTCTGGTACTTGCTGAATTGCTGCTGGGACAATTCTCACCACTCTGTGTTTTATTAGTATCATAAAGTGCCCTATCTGAACTAGTAGTCAGGATTTCAGAGCAGGTCAGTATTGAAAATGGGTAGCCTTCCTTAAACCTTCTTCCTCTCTGACACATTCTTCATCCAGCAAAAGGCTGTAAAGATGCCACTGTGGGTTCAGCCACTCAACCATGAGTGGCAAACTCCATCCAACTACTCCAAAGAGGACTCTTAGTAAGTAGTTTGTAAGGTCTGCCTCCACTACCCTCTGTAAGCTTTGATTTGGCCTGGTTCTCCAGCTGAACCTCATCCAAGAACCAGCATGAGGAGTTGTTTGCAAAACATCATGCATGAAATGCAAATGCCTGTAGGTGATTGCATAGCTCATAACCTTCTCATGAAGGACCTGCTGGAGATGCCAGTGTTAATGCCAGCATCCCTTCACCCCTCCCCCTCTGTTTGTATGCACAGGACATATTTTCCTTAGAGAATTCAGAGCAGGCTTGTAATAGAGATGTCTTCAGGCTACATTTATTTTGATGTATTTGTTTTTAGATGATTTTTATGCTACTAGAGAATGGGCTGTTTGGGAATCCAAATGCCAAAGCTGAGGGATGAAGGGGATGGCTCATCTCCATCCCCCAGCATCCAGGATCAAGAAATCAGAGTGGTATTGACTAGGACAGGGGAGGGAACAGTGTCCACTACACTGAGCATGCGAGTCCATGCTAATCATCTAAGACCTTGGAAAGGGATTGGGAAGTGATTTCCAACCCCCCTCCTCCCAACTTCGTGTGCATTTTGGAGCTGTGCTATGTATTGTAGGAGAGCATCCTGTCTTTGGGGTGGGGGGAAGACCTTTCAGTAAGCACAATTAACAAGCAGCTTCATCAAATAATGGTGATTATGCATCCTTCAAGGCTGAAAAACAACAGGGGGAAAAAAGGAAATATTTCTTTGAGCAGAATATCTCTTGAAGCTGAATCCCACAGGGATTCAGGTCTTTGCACAGAGGGATCCCAACAGGGCTAGGCCCAGGGCTGTCAGTTCCTGAACTGTCAGCATCTCAGGGTTGTGTCCCAAGGGCATTTCTCCCCCATCCTGATGACCTGGGCACTTCTGGTGGTTGTGGCTTTTTAGCCACAAGCCAGGGCAGCTCCTCCTGTGTGCTCCCCAGTGAGAGGCTGCCTGCAGCTCAGCACACCAGGGCTGCTGTGAGGTATGACCCTTTTGGAGATGCTGACACTTGGTTAGCTTCATCTGAACACCTCCCTCCCCCCCTCCAAAATAAAAAGGCTTGATTTCAACCAAGATAAATGCACAGTCTTCACTTCTGCCAAATTGCCTGGCTTCCATCCCCAGAGACTGTGGCCAGGGCAGTCCTCCACCTCTGAGATCCTGGACCCCAAAATGCCTCTCCTCTTCTCTGTAGCAGCTGCTGCTCCCTACAGCTTCTCATCTTTTTTTTTTCCTCACTGGAAGAGGTCAGCCAGGCTGTGTCTACCTCCTGCCAGAGAGGAGCTGCTGGAGATCCATGACCTGCCTTGTGCAGAGCTCCAGGGGGTGTGCATTGATCACAGTCCCATATGTTGAGACCCAGCTGGAAGTGCTCCTTATCTCCCTCACCCACCGAGCAAGGGATGTAACAACTTACAAACCCTTACTGATCCCCAGGATACCAAACGCTCCCATCTCCAAACAGCCTCTGGCACTGTGTCCAGCACCCTGGCCTCAGCCCTGCAGCAGCTCTGGGCAGGTGTATATGGATTATGCATCTCTGCTTTGAAGGAGATGTTATTACTTTCCCAGTGGTTATAAAATCCACTCACAGGATGTCTGTGTGTGTTTTAACCCTTTTGTTTTGCTGGGAAGTGTGAAAAACAAGGCCTGAGAGTTTAAGAGCAAAGAGAATTCATATTTTTTTCTGTTACGTACAGGTTTGAAGTCAATATGTGAGGGGAAAAAACCCCCCAACTACCTCCAGCTCCTAAAACAAGCTCTGGAAGTGTCACAGGTCTGTGATATGCAGCTGCCTGAGGAAGAAGGATACTTGTCCAGGAAAGGGTGAGTGCCAATTGATTTGTGCAGGTACAAATGAGCATGTTGATGTGTGGGCAGACCAGCAAGTACCAAAGAGAGAAGAAATTGAAAAACTACAATCTAAATGGACAACAACATTTAAAAACATGCAAGTGTTTGTTTTTTCTGGTGCATTTATAACTCATAAGCCTGGACTACTGTAAAAGCAAACTGAGATCTGCAGGGAGAGGTAATACCTTTTATCAGACTGGCCTGAGAGAACAGATCCACTGGGGGGGACAAAGCCCTCCTCAGAGCAGAGGTATCTGTTCAGATCTGACAAAAAGTTCATGGAGCCATCAAACTTGCCTGCTTTTCATGACTTGCAGGGGTCATAGTTGCTGTCAGGCTGTGGGATGTATGTGTCAGGAGCAGCTGGGGAGGACCCCTGCACCCCCCTGGGGATGCCCACACTCTGTGGTCCCCACTCTCCTGCAGCCAGCAGCTCCCTGCAAGGGTCTCTCTGATGCCCAGTCTGAAACCAGGGCTGCTTGGAAGAACTTTTCCATGGAAAATGCAGATTTGTGCAGTTAGACACATTTCACTTTGATAGAGCCAGGACATCAATGGTCTCCAGCAGCGTCATCAGTTTCCTCCCTATGCTCAGACCTGTCCTCTGGAGCTGCTCAGTTTTCCTAAGATGGAAGTAGTCCAGAAGGGTTGGGAACCTTGAAAGTCTCACAAATTTAGCAGCACTTCTCTTTCTTAGACAGGGGCCAATCTGCTAGGGAGGCTGCATTTGGGGGATCCTGAGTTGGAGGATGCTTATCTTGAAGCAGGTGCTTAACTCAGGGGTGTTCAGACCTTTAGAGTTTCCCCCTTACCAACTGATGCACCCTCAAGGACCTCCAAAACAGCTTTGAAAAGGTCCAAAGAAATTGTCTGGACTTCCAGAGGGAAAAAGTTCTTTCCAAAGCCCTCTCTCAGGAGCAACTCTGCAGACTCCTCAGGGTGTGGGGGACACACAGCCCTTTTCAGGAGTGTAGACGAGAGGTGCTGAGGGACCATTTGGTTCTCTCTTATTTCTATATTTGTACCAAGACAAGCTAAGAAGTGCTTCCATACCTACAGATGCACCAAATAGAACCATCCAGCTGTTTCTATATATACCTTCCTAAAACATGACATGCAACACAAAGAGGTGAGACTGGAGAATACATGATGAAGCCAGAGGGCTAGAGCTGCCATGGTAAACCATTGATTGACTTGGTCCTAGAGAACAATTGACTTTTCTTTTTGTCTTCCTCTGATATCATAAACTTCCTGTATTTTTTGGTTAACAAACCCCAAACCCAAACCACTCTAAAAAGAACAACTTGCATCATCTGAAAATCCAGGGAGCACTAAGGATGTGGTCTAGAGGAGATTTTGGTTCCTCTAGGGTTAAAAACCTCCAGCCAGCAGCACCAGTGATATCAGTCACTAATAGTAAGCTGCATGCATTAAGGTGGTATCGGATGATAAGGCTGAAGAGCGAAGCAATCTGCTGGGTTACAGCTGAAAATAGAGGCACTGTAGCAGAAGGGGGGGGGATAGAACCAACCTTCATTCCTTCCCTGGCTTGCTCTTCAGAAAGGAAGATGCAGGGAGGGGTGGTGGGGGAAGGCAAACCTGATTTCCCACTGGGGAGGCACTTGGGAGAGGGATTTCAAGGTCATGGTGGTGATGCTATCGGAGGTGATGAGGGACTCCAGCAGATAACAGGTTGAAGGTGTTGCAAAGGTGGAGGTGTGCTGCTTAAGGAGATGATCTGACAGCTGTGACAAGCTGCCTGCTGGGGGGTGGGGAGCACCTTCAACCCTTGTTTGTCACCGGGGTGCAGGAGAATGTGGCTGTCAAGGTGACAGTCACAGGAGGAGTGAGAGAGGAAGCAGCCTTAGCTAATCTGCCTGTAGGTACCTGGGGTGCTTGTGGTGATGTTGTGCAAAAGGTCTCCTCTGCTCACTTCTTTAGCTCCTTCCCCTTTGTCCCTGGCTACTCCCCTGCTGGCAGATAGGAGTAACACAAGATGGTGTCATCTGGATTGTCTGTGGAACAGCCACAGCATCAGGGCTGGTGGCATGTGCCAGTGTCTGGCCTTTGAAGAGCTCTGAAGCTGTCACACCCAGGTAGACATGGTCCCTGCTTGTGTGGTGCAGGGGCTGCGTGATGTTGGCAGCAGTCATCTACCATCACAGCTACCAGGTGGCCCTCACGTATCCTCTTCCAGTTCCACTAGGTGCTGTCCCAGTACATTTCCTGCTCTGGAAGGGTCCTGAGATCTTGGCAGTCTGGGAACAAATCCATGTTTCCTTTAATCCCATGGATTCAAAATTAAATGACAGAGAATTGGGATGCTTGATGAAGGCCAAATGAACTCTGGTGGTGCCTTGAAGACAGTGCAGTCTCCAAACTACAGCTCTGTCAGGAACAGGCAGGAATTTGAAGCCAAGATCCCATTTTAACATTGATACATTATTGCTTATTGCGTTTCACCAACAACCCCAATCTTGGGCAAAGCACTTACCAGCTTGGCACTTCTGTTTACTCCTCTTCATGTGACAAAGAGAAACCCTAAACCATTTCAGACTCTTGTGTTAGAGTTTCATAACTCCTGTTGGCATGGGTCTTGGAGATCCCTAGCTGAGAGGTACTACAGAAGGGACATCTCTAGCCAAGGTGCAAACACACACAGAGTGAGCTGGTTCAGGGAGTACAATAACTGCCAGCTGCAAAGAGGCTACTTGAACTGAGGGCAACAGCATGGGCAGAAGGTTGCACAACCTGGTCAGGGTACATTCCAAGGTGATACTCAGACCTACCTTAATTAAGGCCTTTCTAGAGGCTGATGGGAATTTCACTTTGTGAAGAACTGGCCAAGGCATTCAGGAACTCCTGAGTTTAACCTGGATCAACTTCCCTGAATTATCTGATTTGAAGAGGGGAATTAAAATACCACTTAGCATGGCAACATGCCCTCTGACCTACAGCTTGTCTGTTCACCAGGCCTTTTTGTCCTCCTATGCTCTTGCTCTCCAGGCTCCAGAGCTGATCTGGCCACTTTAAAAGCCTGCAGTCAAGGGTTTTCTCTGATGAAGTCAACACTCAACAACCCCAGTGGCAGAAACACTTACAGACGCTTGCTGCTCTTTTGCAATTAAGGAACAAGTGTATTCTTGCAGGTTAAGCACTGGGGAGGTCCATGGGAGAGCTGGATTAAATACTAGCTTTGACCAAAAGACACTTCCCTCATGCTAGGTCCTTTTACTCCTCAGTACCACATGGCTTCTATTCCCTGCTCAGTCAATTTGCACCTATATAAACTTTTTATTTTTTTGGTGGTCCTAACTTACCTGACCTGCTCTGTGCCCTGACATCTTAGCTGTGTCACAGGCTTTGGACATACCTCTCATCACATCTATAGGACTAAGAAGCTATGGGGATCTAAATTGTCTTCCAATGGGAGAGGGAAAGGAGCTGGGAACCATCTTATAAGATATTTTGGTTTGCTATGGGTTTTTTTTTCCCCTGTTCCTCAGAATTTTCTTGCTCCTTGCTGTGAAATTGAGGACTGCCAGAGTCTGACACCAAGATATTTTCCTGGCCTCTAATTTGTAGCTTTAAATAAGAAGGAAAGTGAAGCCAACTCATAAGGCCACAGAGGGCTGGTGCTGTTCCAGCAGGGATCAGCAGGAATGTGAGGGTGCTGCTTACCCTACACTGGTCCTGAGCACTGGGGAGCCAAGCAAGCAGATGCTGGGGCTGCACCCTGCAGACTTGGCATTATGGCTGTGCTGCTTTCACTGCTGCGTTCTTCAACCAAAAGCTTTCCTTGAAGCATGGGCCAAAGCCTTTTGCCTTTGTGGAGCTTTCCAGCCAACACTGTTATGGCATTGAAGAGATGACAACACTTTTAAACATAGAAACTAGGTTTTGCTAGCTTCCAGTCTTGCTCAGAGAAGGCAAGACACCACACCGTTACTTTAATATTACAAAAAGCTTCAGACAGGACTTTAAAACCTTTTCTAAACCCCCTGGTTTATGAAATACCACATCATGACTTTCCATGCTGGCAGAGTATGTGTGCTAAACCTTGTGGAAGAAAGTCAAGGTTGAATCACCACCCAAGCAGTATCACTGCTCAGTGTCTAGGAGTCTGCTGTTGGCCATGCCAGGCTGCGGCTTGCAGGTCATTAGTGAGTTTTGAGGCCAGGAGATGTGATCTCCAGCTAGGCTTCACCTAAACATCCCTGGCAGGTGGTGTGTGGGGTAGATCCAGTGCAGGGACTTAGTTTCTCCCTGGACACAGTGACCTGGCATGACAGGTATGTCCCAGCAGGTGACAGTGGCCCAGATGCCATAGTCTGTTTGGCATGATGGGCAGTGGCCAAAGGCTCTGGGCACCACTGCTCTGGGTGATTCCAATCTCAAACTGGTCTGTGTTCCCAGCCCTGCTCAGAGCATGCATGTGGGAACTATGCAGCCTTAAGGTCAGGGCATCAGGCTAGAAATCAGGGGAACAGGTTCACTTTAGCCATCAGCTACAAACTCCCTGTGGGACAGGGGAAAGCAGGCACCTCCCTGCTTCACAGCCAGGCAGAGGGAAAACTTACCTGAGTAAACCCAAATCCTTCCTAGGAATCCTGCTGTTCCCGCTGCTGTGCCTCCCTCTTTCTGGCCTCCACAGAAGGGATGGAATGCTGTAGTATCAAAGCACGTGGCTGGCATTTAATCCAGCTGCAGCAGGAAAGCTTGTGCCACTCTCACTGTCCCTTGCACCCCAGCATTTCCACTTCCAAAGGGAGCCAGATTTTGTGTTCATATTTCTCAGAGCCTCTCCAGTGCATGCTGAGTTGTTAATGCCTGGAAGATGCACTGAGGAAGGGACTTTTGAAGCACAGCCACATCCCCACAGGTATCTCCTGTGGGATCAGGCTTGTTCCTGCTTTTTCCACTGACATGAGGCTGTGCCAGCAGGATGACTGCTGCAAAGGTTAGGGACGTGGTTAGGTGGCATGGTGGTGCTAGGTTGATGGTTGGACTTGCTCGCCTTAGAGGTCTCTTCCAACCTTCCTGATTCTGTGAGAATTAGCTCAAGGTATTGATTCCTGATGCCAGGCCTTAAGGAATGTGGCAGAAATCTGGAGAGAAGGCTGGAACCAAGCAGCACAGTGGGAACCCTGGGCTAGCATGGGCACTGCAGGCATGCTGCACAGCACCACGCTGAGGAGCACAGATGCACCCAAAGCTGAAACTCCAGGAGAGCTGTGCTATCCCTGCTTTCCCCCCTGGTTTTTCTCTGCAGAACAAACCCCCAAATGTCACTTTTTAATTCTTTGACAACGTTTGGAACAAAGAGGAGAGAAGTTGATCTTCGGGGTAACCCAGAGCCTCAGGCTGGTGGTGTCAAATCCCAGAGGAAAGGAAACAGGAAAGGGAAAAAGGGAACTGGGAGGAGAACTGAGGTTCCTGGAATTGTTGGCTACACATATAGGAAAACTAAAATTGCCCTCCCTTGCTCGGTAGGAGAACAGCCAGCAGTGGAGATGCTTTGCCATAAACACTGCCCACGTGTATGCCTTCAGTCACATGCCTACGAGTGTCCATGCCTGCTCCAGTGGTCAAGGAAAAGACTGGGGTGTCTTAATTCTGAATTAATTGCCAAACTGCCTATTAGACAGAGAGCAAACTGCTAATTACCACTTCCCACTTCCCTCCACTGACTGCCTTTTTGTTTTGTGGAGAGCCTGAAGCTCCCAGGACACTGTACAGTGAGCAAGTCAGCAGTGCTCCACCTCCACTGCCCCCTTGTTTCCTAGAGATGTTTAGGAGTGACAGGAGTGATTCCAGATGATTTACTGATGAACAAAGCTATGCTAGGAATGTTGCTTATCTTTTGTGAACAATAAAGGACAGGTAAGAAGGTTCTTCCTTCTCAAATTAGATTTTTGCAGGACAGAAAAATGCAAATGATCAAACCAGTTCCTTTGGTTCCCAAAGTGAGTTCCAAAGGTCTCATTCCTGATTTGTTTGCAAACCCTAAAGTTACTGCACCTGGAAATTCAATTTTGCTGTTTCAAAGAGGGGGTAAAAATGACTTTCTGTCTTGCAGCCCTTTATGAGGATGCCTAAGACAATACTTTGTATGTATTTCATCAGTCTTAATCTTATCTTCTGCATAACTGCCAGTCATCTCTGGGAGAGCTTTGTAGAATTGCCCCCTTCACCTGCTGAAGGAATGCAGGGCCAAGAGCAGAAGCAGACACCCCAGATCCCTCCAAGACATCCTGATCACCCAACATCCTGCTAGGTGTGCTGGGTCAGATTCAGTCCTTCCTGCCACAGTGTTTGGAGGAGTCTGGCTTCCATCCATTCAGTATCTGCTTGGCTCTGTTTGCTCAGATAAATGATCTCAGGCAAAAATAATACTAATTTGGGGGATTTCATTAGAAAATCAGCCAATTATCTTTCCTGTGGGGTTCATAGGTTTAACTGCAAATCTATGGAGCTTAACAGAGGTTCTGTTGTTTCCAGGGGGGAACAAGAGGGCTTTTAGGGGCTCTGTGACTTTCATTTGTCACAGCATTCATCTGCTGCTTTCTTGCAGAGCTTTTAACTTTCTTCTAACTTGGACAAACCCAGATTCCTAAGAGGAACTCATCTGCCACCTTGCTAAGGCAAGAGTCAAAGCAGCAAGAGAATTTGATTCTAATGGAACAGTTTAAGATCCAGGGAAACATGGGTTTAGAAATGGTGATCTGCCACAGGCTCCCAGCAGGACACTGGATAAGTCACTTAGGTCCAAGTTCATTGCACCTAATTCTTGCTGTATCACTGGAAGGCCCTCTGATAGGAGCACAGCCTCTGTTAGGAAGCAGTGTTGCTTTGAGGGCTAATGAAAGGAGCTGGGAGCCTGAGTATCTTGCCCTCCTCTGTTTGCCCATGTGTCTCCATGGACTATGCAGAAAATTCAGCCTACTAGCTTAGACACTTCTGCTAAAGGAGAAAAGTCCAGGCTTTGAGCTTCACATGGGCATGTTCCAAAAGGGTAGAGACACTGAGCATTTAGTCCAGGCAGTAGCACTGTGAGGGTGAATATTAAATATAGTGAAGGAATGAGCTCTGTCCTTCCATGCCAGATAAAGAGGTGGAGACTTCAGGAGAAAATCTGGAGGTTGGTTGGAATGCTGACACAGAAGTTGACCTGGGTCTTTTCAACCTGCACAGAATATCCTCTTGTTTCCAAATATCAATGAGCCTCTAGAATAATGGCATAACAGTGTTTTCTGGCCAAGATGATTGAAGGTCAGAAGAGAGACTATTATTCCTTTCCTACAAGCCTTGCCTTGCTTTGGAAAAACACAGCTTGACCTTAAAGCCTGAGATTAAATCCCAAAGTCCACACCTGGGATGATTTGTGGAATTCAGAGGGAGGATCTGCAAAATGCTCATGCTCACATTTCTCCTTGCCTCTTGTTGTCACCTTCCACCACGAGATGCAGGTTTTAGAGCCCAGCCATGACCTTGCTACACTCTCTGGCCTGTTAGAAACTTTTGATCACTTTAATCACTCTACTTAAGAGTAGCTTCATCTATTTTTTCCCCCCAAATATTATGATATTAGGCAAAGGAAGAAGGAAATTCCCTCATGAGCTTTCCAGTTGGGCTGTAGCCATTGGTAGATAGAAAACAAGGGTTTCTTCTTGAAGAAAGAGGAGTTGTGATGGTTTGGACCTACCTCCCTGCCAAATGCCCAAACTCACAGTAAAAGCCTTCCCCCCCTTTTCCTTTCAGAGTTTTAGAGAAACTACAAGAGAAACTAAAGAGCCCAAAACAACCCGAATTATATCAAATATATATATATTAACATATATAGCAGTTATATACAATTAAAATACTATGTACACAGTAGGGGGAACCCCCTAAGGGAAAGGCAAAAGGGAAGGAAAAAGGGAAAAAAGGGGAAAAGGGGAAAAAAGGGAAAAGGGAAACTAAAACAGGTATGTACACTCAAAACCCAGGATAGAACTAATAAAAACAGAATCTTACAACTCTCCTTAAGATAGCAGAGTCGCACTGACCGACGCCAGCAACAGCTGCCTCTCAAGGCCTACAAGGCCTGCAAGGCTTGACTCTTCCGCACGGGTGAGACCGATAGCAGAGAACCTGCGTCTTCAGATCCACCAGAAGTGAAGACAGAGCAAAGGCCTCTGCCCCTTCTTATTTATACCCCCAGTTATGTAAAATCGTATGGAATACTGGGAACATGACCACTTCCCTGATTACAAGCTGGTTACCAGGAAAAGGCCTGGGTCAAACCATTACAGGAGTAAAATACAACTTTGGGTAACCTGATTATGCAGCTTGCTCATGTTTTGGCTTAGCTCTGCCTCTGATGTAATGCAAAGAGTGGATTTTAGGTTTAGTAGCCAGTGCTAGTTACCTACTCAGCTCTCTCTTGTGTGTTTGCTGGCTCTGCACTTTTCATTTGGGAACAGGGTCAGGTAGTTGGCTAAAACCTGGGTTTTCTGGTTTGGGGTATGGCTTTGCAGCCCTAGGATGTTTGAAGTAGGAGGTTCTGCTACTTTTCCTGAGTGAACTGAGTCCCTTAGAAGATACCAGCTCTCTGGCTATTCCCTGATTGCTCAGGTGGTGTGTGTTTGGGCATGCTTTCCTAAAGGATGGGAATTGCATCAGAGGGCTAATACTTTCTCCTTCCCAAGGGAAGGGACTGTCTGGCTGTGTGACCTGACAGCCTTACACTGCTTGCTGCAGAATGACACTGGTCTTCTGCCTCTCCAGCAGCAAGTCTGGCCTTTGTTTAGGCAAAACATCTGCTTCCTCTGCTCTCTCCCTCTCTCTTATCTGCAGCCACAAAGGAAAAGGTGTGGCCAGCAAAACTTCCAAACCTCTAAGCCTGGATTTGTTGTGGTGCCTGGGATCCCATCCTCTTCAGGGAGGGTGATCTTTAAGGTCCCTTCCAACCCAAACCATTCTAGGATTCTGTGATTCTAGGATTTCTTCTAATTCAAGATCCTGTACTACAGAAACCACATACTTCAAAGGCAACAGTAACCAGGCCTTAAGTAAGTGAAAATGGGGAAAAAATGAATCCACCTCCTAAGTGTGAGGCTGGAAGCATGTGTCTAAGACAGTGACATATTTCATTTTGTGCTTCAAGATGAACAGTTTGGTTAGGATCTGCATTATTTTTCCTCCTTACAGTGAAATGCTCGGGAGCCCACGTGCTTTATATCATCAGAGAGTCCAGGTCCTGAGCTGGTTGGTGCCTGTGGTGCCCTTAAGAGCCCTCACTGCAGCCATGGACTGGGAGCTGTCACAGCTACCTGGTTACCCTCCATCCTGCCTCCCTTTGCTCTTACCAACTAAGAGCCAGGCTTCAGCAAGGGCCAGGTTCCCAGCACCCCCATGTCCAACCCCTCTGAATGTCTTCAATGTTAGATAAAGAGCATGGTGGGTTTTCTTCTCCACAGAGAGAAGGCTTTGCATTTGCTGTTTGCTTGTTGCAAGAAACTGGCAGACGATGCTCTAATGAGAACAAAAATGCACCCACCCCACCCATCTTAGATGACTGATGTGTAGCTTGTGAAAGGCTCTAAAAGCTTTTACCAGACAGGCTGTCTGAGTTTTAGGGAGCATCCTGTTTACCCTAGACAGGTAGAAGCTTGTTTGTACAGTGTGTGGTTGCTGGGACAATTAATGTCAGGCTAAGTGGCCAGTATCTAGTTTGACCCAAGGAATGTCTGATGCCAGCCATTTGCCAACAATGCCCGCAGTGGAGGCTGCCTCAAAGCAGCAAATCCAAACTGAGTCCTTCAAAAAACCTGCTTGATGGATGGCATGCTGGTGTGCAGTCAGCTGGCATCAGAAGTGCTGTGCCACTGTGCACCAGCTGATGACCAGCAAGAGTGGTTTTTGTGTGTGCTGGTTCTAGCTGGAGGCTCATGACAGTGTGATCTGCCTTCTCAAGCCTTTTCCTCTAGCCAGAGAAATGCATGCAAGGGACAGAGCTGCCTTTTAATATGCCCAGTTGTTTCCTCTTGCACAGTTCTCCAGCTCCCAGCCTGGGGAGCATCTTCACTCTTTCTTCAAGAAGTCATTTGGCAGCTCAGATGAACTCCCATGGGAAGGTTCTCACCAGGTAGTGATTTGAATTACCCATCAAACAGCTGTTTCTTTGGAAGAAATGTATTGTTTCATTAATCTGCAACCCCCCAGCAATTAAAATTGGGGTTGGAAACAAACAAACCAGAGCTGTATGCATCCTATCTCACCCTTTGGCTTGCCATTTCCCATGTGCTCTGGCTGTCTCAGTCCTCTCCTGCAGCATCTCCCTTTGAGTGACAGGTGATCTTTTCTGACTTTCAGCACCCTGTTCTCTACTTTAGGACTCAGAACCTGGTCTCTGCTAATTTCTGCATCTTTATCTGAAGGGAAATCAACTCGATTGTAATTGCATCTAAACAGGATGATAATCAAATGTTAATTGCTTTTTTTCCCTGCCTGTGCACTGATCTCTATCTAGCAGAATTTGCCCTTGATGATCCTGGAACACTGGCACAACTGCAAACACACAAGCAGACACAGCCATGCTGCTGGCCTGAGAAGAATCCAGATCTCTCTCCCTTTGTTCCTAGGCTTGCTTGATGCTTTTTCATTCCATCCCTGCTGTGGAACTGCTCAGCACATATAGTAACATTACATATCTGCTCTGCTGGCCAACCCTGCCTGGGAGGTAACCTGGGATTTCTTTGGGAAGATGATTGTGTTTGGTTTTGGGGTTGTTTGGGGTTTTTTTCAGGACTGAAATCTTCATTCTCACTGATTAAACCACCTAGACACGGCCCACTCACCTACCTCAGAGGAATCCTAGGTTCACAATCCTCTGTTAAAAGTCAGAGCTGCTCAGACATGTACTGGTCATCCATTGCTTTCAATGTCCTGTACCATACCTACTGCTGTGATAACTGAGCACCTGTCAGGAGACTACATTGCTAGCCAGGGAAATGGAAGTCCTCTCAAATTTATCAACAGAGAAGCTTACATTGTTTCCTGGCAAGTTTCTCAGCTTTTGTGACTCAACCTTGACCTCTAAGGTTCTGCTGTTCTCATGGCAAGAAAGCAGCCAATTCTGCTTGCAGATCTAATCTCTATTTCCTCTGCTGAGGGCTCTGACTGAGAGATGGTGGAGATATCTTTAGCTCAGACTTGATCACCTGGAAGCAGTCACTGCTACAAGACACAGACCATATCATTGGACCATCAGTTGGTTTTGGCATCCCAGGTTCCTAAACATCTCCCACAGTGAGGTGGAAAACTGCCCCACCACCTGGAGCCACCAGCTGACTGTCAATGTCAGGAGATCTTTCAGACCCTCAGACTCCATGCTGTGCTTGGACTGCTGGCCCAAGTGCAAGACACTCTTCATACCCTTACTGTCCTTTGAGCTTCAGAAGGATGCTTACAACCTTGAAAGAAAAACAAAAAACCATATTACAGAGGCATCAAGGGATAGCAAACTGCAACTAGAACTCACCAGGGGTGAGCACTGGAAGATGACCATCTCTCAACACTAAATCATTCCATTATCATAGCCATTAAGAGCAAATCCTGTGCATTGATGCCTTTCTCAAGTAATTCTTTCCACAGCAGTTCTGCTTTTAAGGCGTCTCCCTTTCTTTTTGCTTTTCCAGGTGCTCCCCATTTCCCAGAATATCTCCCAGAGCTGAAACCAATTCTGTTGCTGAGATGCTGCATTTCTCACTTGCTGATTGCAATTAGCCATTACCAGCTGTGGCTTGGTGAGCTGCTGAAGACCTAACAAGAAGTGGAGACCAAGATGAGGCTTCCAGAGCACATGTGCTGCCACTAAACCAGAAATGCAGCCTGAGATGGCTCCACCACAAAACAAGTTTCCCACATCTCCACGTGCGTGTCAAAGTCTGCTTGTGGAGATCCAGCTTGTTCCTTATGCTCTTCCATGTTGCCATCACCTATCCTTCCAGAAAGGAAACCTTGGTAAATGAAGCTTATTCCAGATAAAATGAAACCCAGCTGTGGTCTTGTGAAGAAATTCTCCCAGCCATCCTTTTCCTCAGGCAGTAGCCATCATTGTGGTGGTGAAGTTACTTCTGATTGCTGTGGGTGCTGTACCAAGGAGTGACCAGGTAAGCTCATTCCCTTCTAGCTGCTAGGGTCCTGCCTGTGGACTTGTTTCTTTAGACAAATGCTTGCTGGCAATGGTAGAAGCTGCTATTATTATTGTTATTATTGTTTCCCACTTTATCTTCCTATGGTGAGCTCTCCTTCAAATCCACTTTCCTTTGCCTTTATTCCCCTCTGCTGGTCTTTCCCTCTGGACTGCCTGGGCAGCAGAGGATGGTGTAGGTTCCTGAACCCTCTGCTCTGTGTGTGCTGGGAGGATTCTTTCTTTGTGGTTCCAGGGTCAGTAAGATTTCAAGTGTTATAGAAATGCCAAGTTGCGTATTCCTGGGGCTAAAACAACAACAACAAAAGGGATCTTTTCTTATCCTCCTAGGTCAATGAGGCTGTTTGGAAACACTGTAGTCTTACAGCCCCTGGGGGATTTTCATGTGGTTTATAAACTTGTTTCCAAATGTTTCTTATTAGGAAAATAAAGTATTTTTCTACAAAAGCTTTCTTTTTCTCTCTCTTTAAGGGCAGTAATCCCTGCTTTACAGTGCTTTAACTCAGTCAGAATCATCCTTTTTTATAAAGAGTCCATTTTTCATTACTTGCTTGATCAGGTTTGGAAGGCAGGGGCTTTTTTTAACTTCTACACAAGAAAAAAAAAAATCCCCATCTTACTTCATCTGTTGCAGCCACAGATGTAATAGAAACCATGTCCTTTTTCTGGAGGTAATGCATAGGAAAAAAATAGAGACATAAGCACTTGCTTTCCCTTCACACTCAGCTGCAGTTGTGCAATTCTTCCTTGGGAAAGGAACAAACTCTTTCATAATTAGATTGCAGAACTGAACCATTTTTTCCCCCCCTACAGAACTTTATGGTGGGACAGGCCAATATTTACCCAAGATTTTGCATGTAGCAGGAGGAGATTTCAAGCTGGTGACTTCTGAGTACTTCATTTGGGACAAAGGGAACCTCAAAGATTGATGACCTAAATAACCCCAGAGAGCTTTGGGAGCCTACAAAGGTTTTCTGTGAAATGAAGAGCAGCTGGTTGCTCAACCATGGATCAGCTCTGGGGAAGGTTAGAAGAATGACTTGCACCGGAGCTCTTAATTGCCCACCTCTGTCTTTATATCCAGGAGGTGGATAATAGCCACCAAGGGGATTGGGGCTGGGCTTATAGTTTGTCTCAGCACAGGGCTGGCAAGAAAAGGTTAACACCTGAGCGACACAGGTAAAGGACTTGCTCTGAGTGAACAGATCAGGACCCTATCTGCTGTCTGTTGAGGGGCTGAGAGTCAGTCAGAAACCTCAGGAAACTCCTGAGTGCTATGGCACTGCCAAGTGATTCCAAGCACTCAGTGGCCTCCGCAGAGCCACGCTTTCTTACATATGTCTCTTGGCCAGAAGTGAGAGCTCTCTTTCCCCTCACCTCCTCACGCATGTTCTTCAAAGGTGTAAAATATTCAGTGAAATCAAGATGTAGAGCAGAAAAAAAAACCAACAAGCCCAAAACCAAACACAAAACACCTCCTTATTCTGAGTCAAGGTGATCTCTAAGCAATGCTGTCAAGCTGGAAGGTTGGAGAGCGATGGGAAGGCGAGGGAGTTCTGAGACTGCTGGTTTAGAGAAAATGTGGTGCCAGATGCCCCACAGAAAGCAAATACACCTAGGAGGAAATGCCTCCTTATCTGAGAATGAACACTACTCAAACATGCCTTTTGTGGGCAGGAAAAGAGAGGTCAAGGGCTGCAGGTTTAGCTGTTACCTGAATACCTCTGGCAGGTGTCTTTGCACCACATGGGAATGGACTTTGCACCTCAGCTTAAGGTTCTCTCTGAAACAGATCTTAGCAGCTTCGTACAGACCTTTCAAGTGGAAAACTCAGCTTCCTAGTGACAACTGGAAACCTTTGAGAAAGAAGGGCAGGTGTAGTTTCTTCTCCTTTACTAGCCTATGCAGCTCAGACAGTGGTGGTTGGGGGCAGTTAGTTAGTTCCTCAGTTAGATTATTCTGAGGTTGAAACTAGAAATAAAATGTAAAACCAGTTTTAGAAAGTCTTAGCTGAGTCTCAACAGTGGATTCTCCTTTGCAGGTGCTAGTGCAACTAGTATTTGTTTTAATAATGTATTTGGGTTTATTTCCATGCAGTTTTATCACTGTCAACAAAGAGCTCGAATCAATATTCTGCACCCCCTTTGGAGAAAAGCATTAAGGGGGTGTGTGTGGTGCAGCAGAAAGGAGCAAGAACAAGTAAAGGATCTGTGTCTTGTCCAGGGAAGGGCAAAAAGGCTGGGGAAGGGTCTGCAGAAGTCTGATGAGGAGCCACTGAGGGAACTGGGGTTGGTTAGTCTGAGGAAGAGGAGACTTGGGGAGGGAGACCTCTGCTCTCTTTACAACTGCCTGAAAGGAGGTTGGAGCCAGGTGGGAGTTGGTCTCTTCTCCCAGGTAATGAGTGATAGGACAAGAGGAAATGGCTTCAAGTTGCACCAGGGGAGGTGTAGATTGCATAGCAGGAGAAATTTCTTCCCAGTGAGAGTTGTTAGTCCTTGGCCCAGGCTGCCCAGGGCAGTGGTGGAGTCACCATGCCTGGAGGGCTTCAAAAACCATTGAGATGTCGTCCTCAAGGATATGGTTTAGTGACATGGTTTAGTGTCATGGTGGTGCTAGGTTGATAGTTGGACTTGCTGAGCTCTGAAGTCTCTTCCAACCTTAAGGATTCTGTGATTTCTAGACCCTGTGAGACAAAATGTGTAAAGAAAGAAGAGAAGGCATCAGCAAAGGTGGGGAATAGGAGGGAAAGGAATTGAAGTAGCTACTTTGGGTGTGGTTGTTGGGAGAGACTTTGCTGTTCTCCAAGCAAAATTCAGCTGTGTCAAGAGCAGGACACATTACCCAAATGCCCCAGAGAGTGCTGGGAAGTGACTAATGACACTCATGATACAGAAACTATGATTATATCCTTAGGACAAACTCTGAGTGTTCTGACTTGTGGGGAACCAAGGTCTGAAGATGGTCATGGGCTGCGTCTCTTGACGTAACGGGGATGTAGATGAACAAGTCTTCTCATCACAAAGAATCTGGTGGGACAGTGAGAAGGGCCTGGGTGGTTTCCTCATGTTGTTCAGGGTGCAACAGCCACCTGACATCAGCTGGTTCAGACAGGCACGTTTTCCTCCTCTCCAAGGCTCAGTTTGCCCCAGCAGAAGCAGATGACCTGCTCTAGGTTGCTCAAGAAGCATGAGTATCTAGTTCTGAATAACTGAAAGCCTCTCTCCCTCTCTTAGCCAATTTCCTGAACTACAAAACTGTCCTTCCTGTCTGATCCTTGTTTCAAAGGGAGTCCTTGACCACTTGCCATGTCATCAGCCAAACCAGCCAGTTGCCAGTAAACACTTGATTGCATTTATCACTTTAGGATATGTTTTGCCCTCTTGGCCAAACTCTTCCAATTGCTCAGCTTGCAGCAGAGCCCCAGTAGAACATCCTATGCTGTTTCTTGCTTTGTGAGGTGCAGATGGAAATCTGACCTTCACCTTGGAGTGGTTTCCCATTCATCACCTAGCTGAATAGCTGTCAGTCCACCCTGTGCTGCTCAAAGAAGGTGCCTGCTTCCCAGCTGCACCAGCAGAACTGCTTCTGGGCAGTGTTGGCACTGGGTGAAGAGTGCTCAGAGCCTGAGATCCAAGGTCAACTATTTTCTGCAAGGGGAATAAAGATGTCCAGAGGAAGTGAAATGTGACCTGATAAAGAGTTAAGCCTCTGACTTTGCTTGGGTTTTGGCTGATGTGTGTTAGAGGGATAATGGTACCACCCATTCCTCTTAATTGATGGACCCTGATGGAAATATAACTTAAGCAATTAATACAATTCTCTGAGCTTCATAAAAAGAAACTGTGTGGAGAGAGAACTGTATTTATTGGTTTAATTACTCTTAAAAACAAGTGTCAGGGAAAGCATGACAGCATTTTGGTTTGTTCTAGGGAAAGGCAAGGCAAGTTTGAGCTCCTTAAGAGCCAGAAAGTGCCAGAGGAGGCAATGCCAATGACCTGCTACAGACCAGAGCAGAGTTTAGGAGAACCCAAGCTGCCTTTTGTCTGGAAGAGTTCTGCATGCCCTGATTTTAATGCATGTTGCTGAAAAGGATACTAACCCCAAACTAGTTATTGTTTAGCATTTAGAGTCGTGCCCAGAGGCCCCCATTGAGGATGGGGGGGAGAGCCCTTTGTCCTAGCTAAGAGCGTGGGAGAAACAGGCTCTGCAGTAAAGGGCTCGAGATCTGGTTCCTGATGCTTTTAATGGTTTCTTCCGTGGGAGGTAGATTTAAGAGTGAATAGCAGCCCAGTGTGACCTTGATAGATGCCAGCTGGGAGTTTTCAGGAGGAAAGAAGGAATTTCTAAGGAAAGGGGGGAAAAAAATAATGTAGAGGATTTGCAATAGGCAAGTGATACAGAGCGGTGTTTACAAACATTTACAAGCAGGCTGCTGCTGCTTTCCATCCTGTTGGCATCCCTCCATGCCTTCACTAATAGGGCTTCCTCTGGCTGCTAGGCTCTCTCTGGTTCTCATTTGACTTCTGCTTTCTGAGCAGTCAAGAGTTCACACTCAAAAAGCTTTCCTCTGTCACCATGAAAGTTTGGCAGTTGTGCTAATAGAGGCTGGGATCCTCTTGTAATGTCTTCAGGTGTAAAGAAAACAGCTTGTTCAGCCAGAGGCACTCAGGGGCTGGCTGTTCTTTCATTCTCCTTGAAAAGTACCTCCCTGACACCAGGAGCAGAAGCCACACCACAAATTACAGGGAGTGCATAAAGCAGGGGGTGCTGCACGTGCAATCTCCTCCCTGCCTTTGAAATTGGGGAGCTGAATAATCCCAAAAAGGGACTTTGCACTTCTTTCTAAAATCAAAAGGAATCAGATGCCTGTTTTCTGTCTGTGATTGGAGATGACTGCAATAAAAGGTGGGCAACAGGCTGTGCTGGTGTCAGAGGGAGACTCACCCTAGGAGCAGCCCTGCCCTGTCATCTGGCCCCTCCAAAGGGGCATGGAAGTGGGTGCAAATGAAAGAAAGGCTCAGTTGTATTGACTAATGAGACAGGAGGAGCAGGTAACACCACCCAGCCCTCCTCCTGTGCATGAACTGCCTTTGGCCCAGACTGCCCTGGGCAGTGGGGGAGTCACCATCTCTGCAGGGGTTCCAAAAACATGGAGATGTGGTCCTTAGGGATGTGGTTTAGTGGCATGGTGGTGTTAGGTTGATGGTTGGACTTGATGAGCTTAAAGATCTCTTCCAACCTTTGTGATTCTATAGTGGCAGGGGTACCCAAGCTGAGGGGATTCAGCTTTTGCTATGGAAGCTAGACTGTTACGAGGACAAGAGATGCCTTAATGGACTCAGTGATTTCCCTGTCTCTGGGGAGAAGACTGAGGGCAAGGTTGGGAGCTGCCTAGCTGGGCTGAGGCTCTGCACAATGTGACTGCTTTGCAAAACCTGAGTCAGGAGAACAGCTCTGAGGAAGCAGTGGCAACATCTCTCTCCTGCCACTCTGTGCTAAGGCTGTTGGGATCCTGTACAGACCTCAACAGCAGTGTTTAAGCAGCCCTGGTTATTTGTCAAAGACAGTTAGCAGGCACAAGCTCTTTTGATTCTATAGTGTCACCTGTGACTGCTACCATATTTTATATTCTACACTGACATTTTCCTTTTCCTTTCTCTCTTCCACCTCCCTCTTTTTTTACATGGACAGAATGGAAAGCCTCAGGTGACATAAACTAAGCAGGATAACTCCATCACCTCACCTCACCAGTATTCGTAACTAGCTGCTGTAAGCAGCTAGCAAAGGAGGAAGCTTGGATGGAATAGGTGTGGAGGGATGCAACTGCCAAGCTGCACTGCAGGAGCAGCTGAAAGGCAATGATGTCCTTCATCTCTTTGCTGGGGATTGTCCTGGTTAGGTGAACAGGGCATTAGGTTTGTGTTTCTGGCACTTGAGAGGAACAAGAGAGCCATACAGTTGATCAGAGGGGAAACAACTGGATGTTAGGAGTGTTTGATCATCCCAGGTCATTTCCTTCAGGCAACTTGGAGGACCTCCTGCAGGGCTCTGTGTCCTGAGTTAGCAATGGCTGAAAGCACAGCTTTGTCACCACTGCCACTGCCATGGTGCCTTCGTGGTCCCTGAGCACATGGCCAGACACTCAGAACCAGAAGAATTTAGGGCTGTGACTCCTTAGCTACCTGCAGGGCTCTTTGCAGTGGTTACAGCATCCCATCTGTAGGGCTGTATCCATCCCTCTTCCCATTGCCAGCCCTAGCCTGGGGCCATGCACCACTCCTACACCAAGGTGCAGCCCATGTGCCTGCCTTCCTAACCAGTAAAGAGCATCAGTTTCTCCTGACAAAGACATACCTTTGTCCTCAGCCCAATTTCAAGGGAGACACACCTACCCTCTAACTGGCCTGCCATGATTCTTCTGTGTCTTGAATGTTCCTCATTCACATGTAAAGTTAACAGAGTGGTGACAGATGCAGACTTTATGCTTGGGAATAGACGGAAAGGACTATGAGAAGACCAGAGAGACACATGTTGCATCACCTATACAAGTAACCCCCTTTTCACCCTACAAAATGCAGAAGTTAGGACAGAGAAATCAGCTAATTACAGATAAGGTACATAAATTATCAAATACATTCTTAAATTGGCCTTTTTATGCTTGTACTTTTCTTTCACACAGGCTTTAATTATAACTTACAACTTTACTAAAGCCAAACAAGACATATTTCAGGAGTCCTCACTCTGGTCTCTAATGTTCCTGTTCACTGAAATTGAACCTGCCCCAAAAGGTGTGACCCAAGCAGGTCTCCTTTGACAAAGTCCCAGGCCATACTCATGGTGAGTTCTGGCTTTGCCCACACATTCCTCTGCTAAGGAGACCACAGAATCACAGAATTATTAAGGTTGGAAGAGACCTCAAAGATCATGAAGTCCAACAGTTGACCCATCAGCATCATGCCACCAAACCATGCCCCTAAAGCACTACATCTATATGCTTTTTAAGCACCTCCAAGGATGGTGATACCATGCCTAAAACTTGGGTCTAACTCATCTGTAAAACCCAAAGCACACCCAAAAAAATAAATGTGCATTTCAGGGGTGTGTGTGAATGGGAGTGGCTGAAACCATGTCCATTCCTGCTCTGTGAAACTTTCCAAATAGAGCTTAATTCCAAAATCTTCTGATGACTTCCAGCTCCTAGCACAAGGATAAGAGATCTCAGTCACTAGACTACCCAGGCACGGCTAGGACTTTCTCAGCTGGCTTCTGAGCTATGCCTTCACCTTGCAGCTGAGATGGGGCTGGCAGTGCTGCTGCCTTCTTCCAGAGGGCTGAAGCTGGCATACCTTTCAGCCAAAAGCCAAGACCATTGCTATCTGCTTCTTGCTGTCTGTGGGACAGGGCACCCTTGCTGGTTGCTGTCACCTGTAGAGAGAAGAGCTAGTGAGAGAGGCTGGTTTTGTTACCTTTCTCCCCCAGCTTCCTTCCCTGTGTGCTTATGAAGGAGGAGGGGTGTGAAATGGCTCTGCAGAGCACTGCCAGTCTCTGTCCTTGGAAACCAAGGGGAAACAGAGGTTTGTGCTGCTGCTGCTCCCTGAGGTGTCTGAAGGACGCTGTGTAAATGTTGATTAGACAGAGTGGCATTGACTTAGATCATTAAGTGTCACAGCTATTGTTGCAGGTGTATTGGATTGCTGCTACTCACTGGCTGAGAGACCATGTCTCCTGCTAGACTGAGCTCTGTGGCAGCATTTGTCAGAGCAAAAGCTCTTCCACTCACCACTACAGGTGCTGCAGTCTTAAAAATGCTGTTTAGAAAGTCACCAAGATGTCCTAGCTCCCAGTCCCTCAACCTCTGGGCTACAGCCTGCAGGAGGGGATTGGACACTCCTTTGTGTTCAAACAAGGGGTCATGGCATGGAAAAGGCTGAGAAGCCCCAAGGTAGTCTTTTTGCCAGGCAATTAACAGCTGATGAAAGCTGGGCAAGGGTATGGATGGACTGTCTGCATTCCTGTGCTGGTGATGTGTTGTAAAGAGGTCTGTGGAGACAATCCTCACAGACACTGTGAAAGCCCTGCTTTCCTGGAGGTGGCTGAACACCTGCCTGCCAATGGGAAGTGGTGAATGAATTCCTTACTTTGTTTTGCTTGTGTGCTTTTGGCTTTTGCTTTCCTTATTAAACTGGGTTTGTTTCAGCCTAGGGGTTTTCTGCCTGGTATCCTCCCGTTTCTCTCCACATCCCACTCCAGGGAGGTAAGCTGACAGCTGTGTGGTGCTTAGTTGCCAGCCAGGGTTCAATCACAACACCAATCTTGTGTATGTTAGGACTTGACTGAGTTTCCTTGAAGCCATCAGTCTGTTGATTTGTGTCACCTCTGGATCAGGCCCTTTAATTCTCTACATTTCAGCAGTGAGGATGAGCAGGGAGGCCAGCAGCTTCTCTTGTCAGCTCTGGAGAAGCTCCAGAGATTTACAGGAAGACAAAGGAGCATGTTTCCCAGTGCCTGTGTCCTTCTCTCTTAGGCTTCATGATGCTTTAGGCTTCACGATGCATAAAGCAACTTGAAGGCAGAAATATTGTGGAGATCTCTCTGTGTTGAGGCTTTGGGCTGACCTTGTTGTTCTGAATTACCATGTCTTTGTAAAGCTGGATTGAATGTTAGCTCTCTAGCACAGAAAAGGCTTTTTCTATGGAATGAATGTTTCCTGCCTGGAAGACCAACCCCTTTTGCATTATTTGACTCATTTTTCCTAGCCATGATAGAAAATATTCCTGACCTAGGAAAATTTCTCTTCCTTAAAAAGTCTGTAGTTCCTTGATCATGAATTATTTTTCCTCCTTTGGCTAGGACAAAAGCCAATGGGGGGTTGGTGGGGGGAGAAAAAAAAACCCAAACACCTTTAGGAAAAATCACTGGGGTGCTACATGAGAAGTCTAAATGTGATCCAGTGGTGGTGGTGAGTGTGCATGCAACTGTATTCTAGACAGCTGAGCAGATAGCATATCTTGGCAAATCCCAGGGACCTCATTTGCTCTCCTAAAGAAGAAATCATTTTTATGAATGATTTTGGGAGAAGCTCCCTGCCCTGCTAGAGTTATTCAGGTGCTGCTGTGGAGAAGAGGTTTTGGTGTTGGCGGCTGAGAACACGTTGGCTGGAAGATTGCTGCTGGTGATATTTAGTCAGGCAGGTGACAAGCAAGTTAGGACTAATCCCTGTCTCTTTGGGTTTTCTAATGATTGTTTTCTTAATTGGGAGTGAAGGAAACACAGCAACAACTTTTGTTGTATTTTTAAATTAACCAAGAAGGGTGAAAAAAGAAAACAAAACTGAATGGAAGTGATGGATGCTGCTTATTTGCTTGTATGTTGCCAGGATGCTCCATGGAGAGTAGGGAACAACCAGTAGCAAAAGAAAGGGGGTGGAGGAGGCCTTTTTAATTAGATCACATCATTTTTCCAAAAGAATATTCTTCTGTCTCTCACAGGATCTCAAATGAGCATCTTGGAAACACATCAAATTATGGGTTTGCATATGGATTGACTGCTCAGCTCTGTTTAACCCCTGACATCGCCTCTAGGCTGCAGTTGAGATAGGCTGTCTTGTCACCCTTCCACTGCTGGAAAGATTATAGTCTAGAAGGGATAGGAAACTGGAGAAGACAGGCATGGATCAGTTCTGTATCCAAAGGATCCTGCACTTAAAGGTATCAGAAACCCCCGCTGTTTCAGCCTGCAGTCAGTTCTGTCACCACAGGGATGCCCCTTCCCTGGGGGACTGGAAGGGCCACACTGTGTGAGGGCAGATCAGGCAGGGGTGGAGCATGGCCAGATGACACCTGGGAAGTGGTACGCAAAAGCTACACTGGTTGTCCTGGAAACTTGTTTCCCCATCTGTTCCTGAGAAGGTGGAGCAGTTGTTAAACCCCCAAAGCAGAAAAGATCTTCTCACTGATCAGCCAAGCGAGAGGGCACCAGGGGTTGGCTTGGGTGTTTAGTGTCCATTATGGTGCTGCTGTGGTCTCCAGAAGGATGCAGAAGAGAGAAATCTTTTCGCCTGGCCTTACCTGGGCTGGAACTTGCCTGCTTGTGTTACGTGGTGTGTTCTCCAGAGTGTGCAGCATGATGTGGTCCTCACTGTGACAGGCCAGGCCAGTAGAGGTGAAGCCCTCCTGCTGCTCAGGCATCTTTTCACATTCATATGTGCACCTGGGCAAAACTTTCAGTACCTCCAGGGGATCTTCTCTCCCAGGTACAGGAAGCATGTGTTTAGTTAGTAGCTGCCCTGGCAGGATGAAGAGTTAACTCATTATTATAGCCTTACACTGTTGGCTGCTATTTAAACAATGAAGCCAGTGAGGAGAGGATCTTTCGAGGTCTGTTCCAGCTCCTAACCTTCTGTGATCCTGTGAGACACAAAACCCTTACAGAAAAGCTTCAACACAACTCAATCCATCTGTGAAGCACTCCAACATTCCTCCAGAAGAGCTCAGGCATCACAGGGAGGTGTTCAAAACAAGCTCTGCAGCTCCAGAGAAACCAGAGTGACACTAACAAATGATATTTAGTGGCTGGACAGGAAGAAGGCAGTGGGCATAGTTTTATTGCCCTCTCCTGTCCAACAAAATATCTGCTGGGGGAGGCTCAGTTACTGCTACCTCCTCTTGTCACTCTGTGTGTTGTATGGGCTACCACCACGAGGTAAACAGGAGGAAACACAGCTCATGGAGCTGCTTAAGAACATTCTGCTTAGGGACCCAAATTGTTTTCACCAAGCTCGAGATCTAAAGCCTGAAGATTTCTCTAATGAGAAGAAGAGTAGTTGAGGTCTCGGCTCTTTTTTTATTCCTCTCCTCTACCTCTTTGTGAAAGAGAGAAGCACTTTTCTTCTCAGAGTCCAAGTGAGGTGCCTTCTTTCCCCTCTATTCTCAGGGATAGGCCATTTTCCTTCAGCCCATCCCCAAAAGAATCAGAGGAGGGAAGAACATCTTATCCTGCACAGCATGTTGACACCGTGCCAAGACTTTGCCGGGGCCAGAAGTAGGTTGGATATGCAAGACCTGAGCCCCTACCTTCATGGCTCCAGAGCTGCATGAGTGTCTCCTGAGTCAGAGGGCTTGGCATCACTTCAGACTCTACTAAGAGGGGATTTAGAAAGCAAAAAGCCATACAGGTCTGATAAGGAAGATATACATTCCACTCTGGAACACTGGAGAAAGGGGAAAAATAAAGGGATGGAGTGGAAAAAGATTAAACTGGAAACTGACTGGCAAAGCTGGGGTGAGGAGAAACCTCCCACAGGTCCTGTGTGGGTTTCTGTCTGTAGGGCCTGCTTTTGCCATGATGAATATAACAACCAAGGGACTCACAAAAAGGCTCCTAAAGCTCAGTGATCAGAAGTATAATGGCATGCAAGCTGCAACTGTTGCAGTGGATTTCTGAACAGCAGGCTCTTGTTGAACCAGCCCCAGGATTCTTTATCTCCACCATGGGCTTTTTAGTCCAAAGTATTGGTGTCTTCCCTGCATTCCTTCTGCATAGAAAGGTCCAATAATGGATTTTATTATGGTTATTATTATTAGCCTCCTCTTCCTCCTGCTCCTACCTAGACAATGCCTCCCTGAATCACTGCCTCCTGTAAGGGAAGGAGCTGCCAGTGCTTTCACAAGGGCTTCCCACAGCACCTTTCCCCATTTAGCCTCATCAACACAGGGCACACCTGGAGCATGTGCTGCAGAGAGAAGGGTCAGGAGACTTATTTATTCCCCTCATTTGAACAACAACAACAAAAATGCTTTCTTATGAGCAAGGAGAGCAGCAAACAAATAAATTAAGCGGTGCCTTGATGTAAGCATTTCTGCTGCATCCTTGGGAAATGTTCCCAAAGGTAGGGATGGTGCAGGCCAGTGTTTAACTTGGCTGATGTGTGAGTGGAGACCTTGCAGGGGCACTGAGTGCATGCTGCTGCTTGATTGTTATTTCTTTTTTTCCCCTTTTTTAATATCTGGTGTCTGGTACAATCTGCTCTGTTTCAAGGTAAAGTGCTTGTTCTTTGGAGTCACTTTGTGACAGCACTTTGAGCTTGGGGCTTGGGGAGAGAAGACCAGGGGGGCTGATTGCAATTGCTGTAGACCTGATGCTGAGGGAATGTAGTTTTCCCATTTGCCAGAACCAGTCCCTATGCTGTTATCCAGAGAAGGATAATGTTTGTGCTTTACCCACCTCACAGCCAATGTGTTACTGCTTGGAATGAGAAATATTTCCCTCTGTTTTCTTGAGACCCACTGTAGGCAGCTGTGGCTGACTGTTGTCTTCTCAAACAGGAGGAAAAACATCTAAGCCAGCAGCTCCTGACCACCTACCCAGCCCTTTGGTTTAGCACTGCTATGAACCTAGACACTTGGTCCTGTTGGAGGCTGGAAGTTGTCCTCAGGAAGGAGCAGAGCATAATTAAAGGAGAAGCTCTTTGGGTAGTATGAGCTGGCTTGACACTCCTGATGGCAGCAAGGTGATACCAACTTACATCCAGCAGTGATATGACTCTAAAAGTCTGTGTTTATCAACACTGCCATGTGAAAAGACATGTTTCTATTACTTTATTTCATTTTCAGCTGGTTCTTTTTCTCCCTTGTTTCCCCACCCCATCCTGGGACTACACCATTGGAAGCCTGTTAGGAACACTTCTTTCCTTGTCACTCACTGGACCACCATGAATTTTCTTTCTGGATGATCCTGTTTGAGCTGGAAACCAAAAAGGCTCTTTTGCTGCTCATTTTCATGCAAGGTCAGCAGGAAAAGCATGCCTGCTATTTTGAAGAGAGTTTTAAACATTGTTTTCCTTTTTTTTTTTTCCTCTTCCTGAATATGTAAACACAGAAATGACAAAACTGATTCTTTAATGTGTTCCTGCCCTCCTTCCTCACCATACCTTCTGCCTGGAAACCACTGTTCCACAGCCTGTACAGAGGAGGGCTCCAAGCCTGTGCATTCCTTCAGTGGTTTGCTGCCACTGTGAAGTGGATGATGAGTAGCAAGAAAACAAAACCCAGTCTACAAATGAAGACTCCAAACTTTACACCTACCTGAAATGAGGCTGGAGCCAGGTGGGGGTTGGTCTCTTCTCCTGGGTTACCAAGGAGAGGACAAGAGGAAATGGCCTCAAGTTGTACCAGGGGAGGTGTAAACTGGTAGCAGGAGAAAAGTCTTCCCAGAAAGAGTTGTTAGGCATTGGCCCAGGCTGCCCAGGGCAGTGGTGGAGTCACCATTCCTGGAGGGGCTCAAAAAACATCTAGATGTGGTCTTTAGGGACATGGCTTGGTGGCATGGTGGTGATAGGTTGATAGTTGGACTTGCTGAGCTTAGAGGTCTCCTCCAACCTCAGTGATTCTGTGAAGTGTGGGCATGGGCTTCTCCAGGCAGGCAACTTTGGATGAGTGAAAGATGCTATTAAGGAAAGAGAGCAGTCTGGAATCAAAAGGCTTGTTCTGACCTGCTGTAACCCCTGGTCTCCCTGTGCTGGAGGCTTAGCCACAAGGCTGTGTCCTTTCACAGGCTGGCTGGGATGGGAAACACAGGCTTGGGGATTTTGAGATTTCCAGGCAACTGCTTGCTCAGAGAGCCAGCTGACTGGGACTGTGACAAGATGCAACAGCTGAAGGGACCAGACAAACAGGGATGGCAGCAAGCCTAAAGGGCAGTGGAAAAGCCCAAACTCAGAGTGGATGGCAGCTTTGGCTGTGGTGTGGTATGGGGACCTTGGAGATGTGACTTGTGCAAGGCAGCAGGAGACCTCTGAGGTTCAGTCTTCATCTCAAGTACTTCAGTGGATTCATCAGTGACTGTGCAGCTCTTGTACTCCACAGATGTTGAGATCTCCTTTAGCTCCAGGTCTTGTTCTGACTCTCCTCCAAAAATCTCTTCTTCAGAGGCTCTGAATGCTTGGCTCATCTTCCATGTACTGGCTCTGGGGAGCCAGAGAGTGCTTCCCAGCTCCTGAGTGAGGGCACACACATCCTGGCTGTGCTTTTGTGACACACCAGGCTGAACCTGAGAAGAAGAGAAGGTTTGCAGGGAGTCAGGGATGAAGCATGCACGGCAGCTGGTGCTTTGGTTCTTTGTCTGACAGATGAGCCTGCTAGGGCTCTGGGGAGGTAGGTCAGACAGTGGCTGAAACATGAGGACATGGAGGGGGGTGAAGAATGGAGGCAGGGAGGGAGTCAGCCTCTTGTGCAACTGTATTGATTACACCAGGGCTAAATTTACTCCTTTAACTGCTGAGAATGTATCATGATTATTATTAGACACTGCTGCTTCTTTTGTTGTGAATGATTGCATGTATTAATACTCACAGGAACCAGACAAAATTTCTTGCCCACAATCTAGAGCTACAAAAAGCAAAAGCATGGGGTGCTTTTAGCCAGATTCTGCCTGACACAGCTGTTGGGTGTCTGCTCTAAATCCATCCATTTTCTGCTGCAAAGGTCATGTTTGAGTTTCTAAATGAGCCCACCCCTCCAGACCCATCAGCTCTAGACAATCTCTTTTCTCCTTCCGTGGCAAGACGTTACTGCATTTTCCCTTCACTGCTGTGCTGAAAGGGTGCTGGTGCTTACAAGCCTTGTGTGCAGTGAGGGAGAAAAAACATCTGCCACCAAGTGACTTCCTAGACTTGGTGTATTTACAAACCTTGTTAGATGCCATGAATATCTCATGCCTGGTTGGTGCCCTTATGGGGAAAGTAAAATTGTATGAAGGGTATTTGCTTTTCTGCTCCCTGAAGGGAAAAAAAAGGCTTCATTTTGTAAGAGCAGCACACAGGTGTGAGAGCCCCAGGGGATGGGGAAGAACATCTTGTAAATTCACTTTAAACCAAAACCAACTGTCTGGCTGTGAAAGTTCTGTCACAGGTAGGTAACTGCAGTCTCCCTCCTGAGCTCCACAGCAGTGTGGGATGTGACACATGCCAGGTTTTTTTTCCTATGTTCCTGCCTAACAAAATGTAGTGCCAGAGGAATGGGATTAAATCTTTTCTGTGGTGGAGCTGTGTGCCAGTTAGTCTTCTCCCACAGAAGTGTTCATCTGATGTCACCATTGCTGTTAGCCTCCCCTATCCAAGGGGAAGTCCTCTCCAGAGTGTTCTCTTCCAAGGCTTTGTCACTGTGAAGGGCTCTGAGGGGTTCTCAAAACCCCAAAGAGCAGCTAATGACAGACACAGAAAGGTGCATGGCTCTCATAGGTATTCTTCTGACTTCTGAAAGGCATCTTCTTTGCCCAACAGCTTCCTTCCAGTAGGATCCCTTTGAATGAGATCCTCTCCTGTTTCCAGGAACAGGTTTGGTGATTTTCCTGACCCCTCCCAACAACACCTTCCTGTTATCATTTGTGTTATATGTTGCAATCCCAGACTCTGCTCCTCTTGTAGCTTGGCTCTGAGGACATCACAGGGGGAGGTAGCTGGAGCATCAGGGTCTCTGCAAGGCTGGGTTATTTTGGAATGAGGCAGTAGATTACTGTTACAAGTTCATGGAAGCAATAGTTAAATCTTAGGTAACAACTAAGTCTGAGGGAAACTGACACTCTGAACATGCATAACGTCAATAGTCAGAGGGCTGGAATCTCCTTTGCATGCCAGCACCTATTTCTGGAAGATCTTTTCTTAGTCCTGATTCAATTTTCTCTGTGTTTAGCTGAAGAATTTGGAGGCTTAGATTGGATGCCAGGAGAAATTTCTTCCCAGAAGGAGTTATTAGTCCTTGGCCCAGTCTGCTCAGGGCAGTGGTGGAGTCACCATCCCTAGAGGGGTTCCAAAAACATGGAGATGTGGTCCTCAGGGACATAGTTTGGTGACATGGTGGTGCTAGGTTGGTGGTTGAGTTGAAGAGCTTACAGGTCTCTGCCAACCTTAAGGATTCTGTGTGACTTGCATTCCTTTTACCTCTCTTGCTTGAACTCTCAAATCCTGTCACCTACCAGCTAAAGAGTGCTTGGTTAGAGACTCTTGCACGTGGGCTCTGACTCTACCCATGGTGTGCAGCACTGTGCAACAGACACAGTGAACTGAATAAATGCACTTTCCTACCCCAGATTGCCTTCTAAAGGCATGTTAGGGAGCTGGCAGCTCCAGCCCAAAGAAAGTCAAATGAAGGAAAATAAGAGTGCCTTATGGGTCCAGTCAATAATTCCATGTTCCTGAGATTCAGCTTCCAAGTCCTTGCACAATTTGGCATTAGAGCTGGAAGCCTTCACCTAAATAAAATAGCCCTTTTTCAGTGTTTGTAAGCAAGTAGAGGACCAAGTTTGGGAAACACAGTAATGTAAAGTGCCAAAGGTCTATGGGATGGCAAACAAAAGGTACAGAGCCAGACTGGAGATGAAAGATGTGACCAGCAGGTGAAAGGCCACAGTGTGAGCAGGGACAGAGTGCCCCTCAGTGCAGTCAGTAGCAAGGGACGTTACCAGATAGAGAGACTGGAAGACTGGAAAGAGGCTGCTGGTGTTCAGATGATAAATCTGGAAGTGGCATGAACCAGTCTGTTATCTGGCTGAGGCAGTCAGGCAGCACTCTGTGATAGACAAATTCAGGAAGCAATGACGTTAAATAGATGTAAACAAGCTGTCTCAGCACTAAAATTTTGTTACTAACCAATTAAATTCCATCTTGAAGTCTTAGCTGGCAGCCCTGGCTCACAGCCACTTTGCTCTTATTGTTTCAGAAAGATAAAATATGTTGCATACTCTTTTCCATCAAAACAGGGAGATGAATTGAGAGCCCTTCCCTCCTCTAATGAGGTTGAAGGACTCCTTACCCTATCTATGTATCAGAGAAGCCTGTCACATTTACATGAATTGATGCTGAGAGTTTTAGGGCTGTTCAGGGTCAAAGGAGGAATAAGGAGGCTCATGAGAATGTGTGGTTAAAGTGGATCAGGTTGTGCCTTTTCCAAACCCAGTGTTCCTTCCCAAGGTTTAGCATTCTGGCTACACCAAAATGTGCTGTGAGGCCCTTTGGCAAGAGGCTGGGTCATTCACCAACTAGACTATTTTTACTAAAGCTAGGGAAAAGTCCACAGAGCAGCAACACGCTGCTGCTACAGCCTTCATCTGCCTCATTCTGCCAAAGATTTTGCCCATGCAGGAGTTTTTGTAAGTGTAAATGACAGTGTTGAGTGTAACTCTTGCAACTCAGCTGGTACGTGTTCAGTCCTTTCAGTGTTCTCAGAGCTAATGATTCCAATACAACTTTCACTTTGCATCACCCTCACTGTTTCCTGAAATGGATCTGTCCTGGAGACAGTTTTCTTCTATTTATAGCAGCTCTGACTTCTGGATGGAGCTCTTCATTTCCAGCCATGGTCTGTTGTGTAACAACTGATGGTAAAGTTCAGACAGAGAGAAAAAAAAACCCAAAAGTCATGATTTCAAGGGAGCAGAAACTTACACAGCAGTGCAAAGCTTAAGCTTTTGGTCTCAAATGCTGATAGTCTTCATAAGCAACCAACATCTGTAATTACAGGGTGATTCCTAGTCAGGCCTGAGCCCAGTGTGACCTACATATCTTCAGGTACCTGCTGCAGCCTGCAGAAGGTTGCCTTGAAAGGCAGTCATGGGCACTGCAACTTGGATTCAGTTTTGTGCCCCTTACTCCAAGAAGGACATTGAGGTTCTACAGTGTGTCCAAAGAAGGGCAATGAGGCTGGTGAGGTGTCTGGAGCAGAAGTCTTGTGAGGAGCAGCTGAAGGAACTGGGGTTGTTTAGCCTGGAGAGGAGGGGACTTGAAGAAGATCACCTCACTCTCTACAACTCCTTGAAAGGAGGTTGGAGCCAGGTGGGAGTTGTTCTCTTCTCCCAAGGAACAAGCGACTGGATGAGAGGAAACAGCCTCAAGTGGCACCCAGGGAGGTTTAGGATAGATATTAGGAAAAAAGTCTTCCCTGAAAGAGTTGTTAGGCATTGGCCCAGGCTGCCCAGGGCAGTGGTGGAGTCACCATCCCTGGAGGGGTTCTGAAAACCTAGAAACATGGTCCTTAGGGCCATGGTTTAGTGGCATGGTGGTGCTAGGTTGATGGTTGGACTTGATGAGCTTAGAGGTCTTTGCCAATCTGAATGGTTCTATGCTTCTACGCCTGCAAGTTCTCCTTCTTGAGAGAAAACCCATTTCCACCCAGCCCTTCAGAAGAGCATTCCCTGCCTGGGAGGGTGCACACTGCTCTCCCACTGCCTGACCTCTGAAGCAGCATTTACTGCCTAGCAAGCAAAGGAGGACAGGGGGACAGGATTCATTCTGCTAACATTAATCACAGTAATAAAGCTTCTCAGAGACGCTCTCCAGGCTGGAAGCTCATTAAGAAAGCACGGAGAGCTCCCTGTTCGCCTGCTGTGGCCACTTGCCGGAGCCTGCCAACAGGCCCAGGCCTTGAGCCACTGAAAATGACTCCCAGTGCTCAGCTATGCCTCAGTGTTGTCCCAGGGAGGCCAGGACAACATGGTGGGCCCTGCCTGTCAGGACCTCTGGGGAGAGCTGGTGCATCAACCCAACAGCTCCTCGCCATGTTCCGCGCCTCTCCGGCTGTGGCTTGCTGGCCGTGGGTGCCCCTGAGGACCACACCAAGCACCACACCACTGAAAGGCTGGTGGGAGAGAGGAAGAGGAGCAGGCAGCCATGGTTTTACTGTACTGGGAGCTGTTGTGACACCTCAGGATGCCCACTTTCCCACTGTGTTGACCGTAGGCAGCCCTGCCTTTCGCACAAGGGGTTGTTGCCACGCTCTTCCCCAGAAATGAATTCACCTTGGCCATTCATCATCACCGTGGGCAATCTAATTACAACCCTGTCTGAAAAGGAGAGGCTCATTTATAATAGAGACTTTGTTATGGAAGTGTAATACCTCCAACTACATTTTTGCCACATCTTTTGTTTGTTTGTTTCAAAAGGAAAATTAATTAATTGGCCTGGTGCATTTTAAACTAAGCAGCCTCCTGAGGTTGCCACAGCAGTGCTTTCTCGATGCGTTCCCTCCCTCTTGTGTGACAGGAAACTGCTAAAAATGATTCTGGCAGGGAAATAGTCTCCAAGGCTGTTGTTTATTTTCCACAGCAGAGGAATATCTCAGAATGCAGCCTGCACCTCTGCCCTGTGGGACTGTCTCTAATTGCAGGCGACGCACGGTGGAAGCATTCAAAATGCAGAGTTGGGAAAGCAGAATGAGACAAGGGAGTGGAGGGCACCCACAGCTAGCAATGTGCCCTGCTTGGTCTTTAAAGGAAGCAAACATAGGGATATGCTTCTTTGAGAAGCACAAAAATGGAGAGTGGAATAAGGCAGCTAATCTCCTACTGCCATGCCTGCAGAACAATCACCAATGAATCAGAGCAAGAGCTGGGAATCCAGGCTGGAATGTTTAGATCCCGCCAGCCTTTCTCACACCTGTTTTTGTTCCTTTGTCTGAGCAGTCTCAGTGATGAGACAGCTCCAGTGAGTGCTGCTCAGGAGGGATTTCAGGCAGAAGTAGGGCCAACAGCAAAATGATGGAAGGCAGAGAAGTGCTGTGTGTCCCTATCACTGATGAGGATGTGTTAGAAAATGCATGGCGTGCACCTCACCAGCTGGAAAGCCTGGAGCAGCGTGTAGCAGTGGGGCAAGTTCTGTTGTGAGCTTCTATTCTTGCCCAGGATAGACCATCTCAGGTCACTCCAAAACAAACAAATATGAATACATTGGATGGATAGCCTTAACCCATCTCTTTTTGGTTATCTCTAGGGCTCCCTAGATAGTCATATCTCATCTAACCATGCTTTTCACACTGAGACACCAAGCATTAGGTGAGGTTTTGATGCACAGGAGCAAGGGCAAAAATGATGAGTCAAATTCCTGAGTGGTACGGGAGAGAAAGAAATTGCAGGGGCATCTGGGATAAGGGATGCTCAAGAAAGGATCAACTGAGTTTGGAAGTCAACAGTAGAAAGTAGGGTGTGGAAGGACAAGAAAGTCTTTGAGACAAAGAAGTGAACTGTATTGCAAGAAGATTCTGGGGGATGATTTGTTGCTTTTCCTGTACAAGAGAGGAGAAATGGGCACCTGAGATTCGCAGCAGGGAAGAAGGGAGGAAAGTTTTCAGAGGAGAAGGCTGAGGACAGGGCAGGGATGATAAGACTGCTTCTGAAATCTTGGTCACTGGCTTTATCTGTTGGTGGAGTGTGAAAAAAGACATGGAGCCAGAATAGGAGCCAAACCTCCAGGAGACAGAAAACTGGAGATGTTTTTGCTAGCTGAAGCCTTTCTGCAAGTACCATGGCATACAAACTCTGTGTTGTGTTAATGTTACACACATCTTACACAGTGGCACTCTTCACTACACCATGAGTTCTCTGTTCCCCTTGTGTTCTCTCAGGTAATGCTTTTAAGGCTAATCTGATGTTTGGGTTTGGACAGAGGCTCTTGTTCTCATTGCTTGGAAGAATAAAACATAAGACATGTAAGATGCTACCCCCTGGTCAGGGAGAACCACAGGTTCTGCAAGAATTTTGCCACGTGCTGCTCTAAATTCTCTACAAACCCAGGGCATAAATGCACGACTGGGAACAGGTGGAGAACAAGAAGGGCTTGCACTGAAGAGATTAGAGTGGGTGCCTAGCAAAGGCATGCCTTCATCTCTGCAGGATTTTCTCTTTTTACTTCACTGCTTAATAGTTCTTACTTCACAGGGTTTTCATAATACGTTTTTATCTGTCTCTGCAGTGCTAACTGTGGAATGCTGCATGCTTTAACCTGTAGCTTTGCTGCCTGGCTGTGGAGCTACGTCTGCTCTAATTAGGTATTCATACAGAGAGACACACTTATTTCTTAGGCTCATTATGCAGAACCTTGCATGTTTTCCTGTCTTTTCTTTTCTTTTCTTTTGTAGTGTTGAAAGCAGGACATGATTTGTTTGAAAGAGGGAAGAGGTGTTTATAGAAGGGCCCTGCACAAGCAGGAAAAAATACAAAGTGTAGTCCTTATAAACTTGGAGGCTAGCTTAGAGCTCAGGACCTCTAGGCCTTTTTGCTTAGGTTTGGTGACAAATGCCATGGGGGGGGCCACTATCTTTCACCTGACTTAGGAGGTAATTTTGTGCAAGCCACTTCAGCAGGAATCTTGTGCATTTGCTCTGCTGCAGCTCCAGATCTGCTAAACCAGCCAGGTGCTGTGCTAGTGTTTGTATGGCAATGGTGGCAGCTGCTCTCCAACAGCCCCTAAGAAATATGGAATATCCTTCAGCAGTATGGGGAACATCATTTATCTGGGGTCTCAGCCCGTATATTTGGGGGTTGACCAAAATTTGGACAACATTATTGACTCAATTTATTCATCTCGGGTGTAGTCTGCTGTTTGTATGTCCCTGGGTGTATCTGAACAGTTAAGTTATAGAATCATAGAATGGTTAGAGTTGAAAGGGACCTTTAGAGGTTATCTAGTCCAACCGCCCTGTAGTCAGCAGGGACACCTATAACTAGATCAGGTTGCTCAGAGCCCCAAACAACCTGACCTGGAATATTTCCAGGGATGGGACATCTCCCACCTCTCTGGGCAACCTGGGACAGGTTCTCACCCCCCTCAGTGTGAAAAACTTCCTCCTCATATCCAGAACTTCTTCCTCATATCCACAATTCCCTCCTTCTATCCAGGACTGTCTTTCTGCTTGCCTTTCATTCCAAGTTAACTCTTCAGACAGTAAGGAGAACAACATTCCTTTCCAAAGGCTATCCAACTGTGAACACTGTCCACAGTCTGTGACCCTTTAGTACTGGTTTCCAGTCTAGCCTTTTACAAAGCCCAAAACTTCTCAGGTGGTCCTTGGTGGGGGAGGATGGGCTTCGACTGAGCTGTACCAGCTCTGCTTCTGGCATGACACATCATGCATCTTCCATTCTTTCTTTCCAGAGGATCTCCTTTGATTTCTCATCATCATTGATGTGGATGGTCAAGTAGTAGAAGTCATGTCAGAGGAGCCCTGGTAGCTCCTCACTGGAGGAAAGAAGCAGAGAGCAGCTCATCTCTTGTAACGACAGAAGAGAGACAGAACATGGAGGCATTCAGGTGAACTGCTTGTGGAATCAGTGTTTCACTGAGGGACCTGACATGAATCCAGGAATGGAAAATAGTCACCTCCTTCAGTTTTAGCTGCCACTGTTGAATGTTTAGATCAGAAAATATGAGATCTCTCATAATCCATAGATAGGCTGATGACTTCAATTGCATGAGATTCCTCTGTAACTTCAAATACATCAGCAGGAAAGAGTTGGTGCTAGAGAAGCAGGCTAGAAATTCAGGGGAAGGAGCAGGTCCTGGGGAAGTGCACAAGTGCATGAGAAGGCAAAGATTTGCCTTCTGCAGCATTGTTGTGGGAAGCCTTTTAGCAGAGCAGCTTGAAACGAAAACACTCAGCAGTGTGGTCTTCTCTCTTGGTTTTGTCAAAATGCAGCTGTTTTGTGGAAGTGTGTCAAAATGTTCCCATTTTAAATGGGAAAATGAGATTTTTGTGCCTTCTAAATTAGAAGAATTCGTTTTGCCCTCAATTTTGTGTGCACAGCAAAACCTCCTGAGGCCAAGAGGGAGGGGTGGTTGTTTTTTGGATCAGTTCTGTTCTGAGCTCAGGTTTTGGTTCTGAGGACTGTGAGTGAGTGAGTAGAGGAAACCAATTCCAGAATAATACATGCATTCCTAGTGCTTTCTAGAGAAATTATTTCAGCCACTTTCCATATTTTCTTTAGTTGTCCTTCCTCTCATGCCCAGGTTCTGCCACTCTCAGTTCCACCGTGCAGTCATGTGACGATGCACACCACAAAAAGAGCAGCTATCCAGAAAGTCTCCCAAGAATCCTTAAGGTTGGGAGAGACCTTGGAGCTCATCAAGCTATCACCACCATGCCACTAAACCATGTCCCGTTCTTACCATGCCCTGTTTCCTCCTTCTGCGGTAGGCCAGTATGCTTCCTTGAGCTGGAAATGCTCTTCTTTGGATTCCCTGCACCACTGTCTTCTGTTCTAGGTTAGCATTTCAAATGTCATTATTACCAGCAATCTTGGGAGGAATTAAACAAGGCTCAGGAATCAACAGTTAGTAGGAGATAAGTGATTATTAACAGCACTTCTTGGGCCTCACCTCAAAAATCTTTCAGCACCAGTCCGCAATTAGGGAAAGAACAAAAGAGATTCCAGAGGTAGAGATGTTTTCTCCAAGAGGGTATCTGTGTGCAGACAAGATGAGTGCTAATTGTCCCCTCCTCTCTGCCCCTTGTGTCCAAGCCAACCTGGCAAAGAAATCAGGTGGGATTTAGTGCAGATACAAAGCAGAGGAGCAGTGCCTCTCCCAGCTACTGCCTTATGTTTTCCCTTCCCCACTGGGGCCTTGAGAGATTGCTGCTGGATTGGTGAAGGGCGACGGAAATGTGCATTCTTAGCAGCAGGAGTCAGCTTTAAACGTTTTCCCAGATGAGTGTCAGTGTGCCCCTAAACAAATTGAGGGTTGATTGCCAAACTATAAATGGAGTACAACACTTTGCATCCTCTGCCAGACTGCTTCTGCATGTGTGCATGGCATTGTGAATGGAATTAACCATGGAAAGAGAGTACTCTGTGTTCTTGGTGCAGTACCAGAGCTCTTTTGCATGGTCTGAAGGAAGGGATGGATTGGAGAGATGGAAGAGATCAGACCTTGTTCTCCAATAAGAATAACAACAAGTCAGATTTATTTATACCAGCCCAGAGCCTGGTCCAGGATGCTTTAGCAAGACAAAAGGAAGGTTTTTCCAGCTGTCATGGTGAAAGGAAAAGGCACTGGAAAACTCTGGTTTAAATCTCCCCCAGTGACTGTTAACTTAACCTTAAGGTGCCTACTGGTAGGAAGGAGGAAACAGGAAAGAAATGGGGAAAAAGGCAATTGTAAGGAGCTCCAGGTTCCCTGCTGAGCTGGTGCTGCAAGAGGAAAGAAAACATGGTATTGTTCCTCAAAAGCTGCTGCCTTGCTTTGTGTGCCTGCCCTCTTCTAACTGTCAGTGGTGTCTGAAACAACACAGAAGAGAAGAACAGGGTAAGGAGTTCTGCCCCAGTGCTATCAGCCTGTAGGGGACTCATACTGGCAAGGCCAGAGCTTCCAATGAGTGTGAGACAGCACATGGTCACAGTGAGTTAGGCTGAGGAGCAGAGAGAAGATAGAGAGGGGTGCTCTCAGCAGGTGCTTTCGGGTGATCACAGGTGCATCACAGTCGAGACTGTGAGGCATCCATGTGTACTATGGCCATAGAGTGGCAGTCTCAAGAAGTGAAGGCAGAAGAATCAAAGAATCATTAAGGTTGGAAGAAACCTCTAAGATCATCAAGTCCAAGAGGCTGAGGAGAGCACCAGTGGCTTCCTGCAGAAGTGGTCTGTGGCAGGAGCACTGTCCTGTCAGAGAAGAGATAAAGGGGAGGCTTCAAGGCTGCCTGGGAGTGTTGAAGAAGGCACACTGAGCTGGTGCTCTTCATCTAACTGTCATTCCCTGCTTGCTCAGCCACCTCTGCTGTTCCCTGCCCCAGTCCTCTGTTCCAGGCAATACTTTGCCTTGTTTCTTTTTTATGCCTCCTAGTCCCTTATCAAGTTGTAAATAACCCTTCCCACTGCTCCATCTGGATCTACAGATCTCTGCTGTTCTCCTGCAGGGCTCAAAACTTGACTGCAGCAAAGCAGCTGCTCTGTGGAATTTCTCTGACTACAAGATTAGGCTCCCTGAACTGCATCGAAGGGCTCAATCCTCATGGTTGCTATAAATCCTCATATACCACATAGATCCCAGCTGTAACCACCATGTAAATCACAATGCTCCCTTCTGACTTGCAAATGTAGGAATCTATGAAAGCTGGCATCATTGCATTGACTTCAGGAGGGCTGCTCTGATTTATGCTGGCTGAGGACATGGCCCCACGTATGCCCATCCTGCTAGGAACAGATTAGAAATCCTTCTGTGGCACAGCAGATCAGCATCCAGGCAGCCTGGGGCAGCTCCTCCTCTTCTCCCAGGGCCCAGAGAGGAGCAGGCCTCTCAGAATCCCCTCCCTGATCACTAACCCTCTGCCTTTGCCTTTCCCTTCCCTCTTAGGATGTGTGTGAAAAATACAACGGTCCAGTGGAGAACTGTAGGAGTGGCAGCACCTTGATCAAGAGAAGCCTGCAGGGTTTTTTACAGGCTGTCTTGTCCTGTCCGATGTGGCTCAGGAGGTGCTTTTGCAGAACACATCCTGCACTTTTGCACATAGAGCTCTCTGAAGCCTTCAGCTCCTGTTCCTTGAGGTAACAAAGGGTGCATGCACAGTAAGCATCAAGATTAGGTTAACAGTCCTTGAGCCTTTACTGTGTGCAGTGAAAGGGTCTTGCTTTCTGGCTGATGCACAAGCAGAGGCTGCTGCAAATTTAGAAGAGGGGGAACAAAAGGCACAGGGGAAATATGGAAAAGCATCCCGAAACAAGGCATTTTGTTCTGCATGCAACCCATAGGAAAGCTCAAGATTGGTTGCTATGAGTTGGGTTTACATGGGATTGCTTTCAGGCGGAATAACAGCTCACCTTAAAGCCTCTGCAGTAAGAACCAAAGTCTCATCTAGCATTTCCTAAAGCCTTTGTTGATAGGGAAAACTCTAGTAAAGGCTGCACTTGGACTTCCCTTGCAATGGCTTCTTTTCTGGTGCTTACAATTTCCTGGAAAAAAAAATTATTCCTCTGGATTAAATTGTCAATGCTTGGCCTTCGCTCAGGAGCAAAAGTTTGTTGCTTTGGAGAGGAATAAATTGATAAGTCTCTAAGCAAAAGTAAAAGACAGAGGTTTATGTTATCAAATTACATTTGGATTCTCTTGCACACCATTTAATCCTGATGAGATCTGCATGTTAGAAATAGGTAGTTTGCCTAATTCTCACCTAGGACTGGTGAGGTCAAGGTCAATTGATTTTGGACATGTTCTACTGTGCTTAAAGCCCTGAGAGTGCAAGTCATGACAAATAAATATTGACAGGGCTGTGAAAACACAGGATGTGGCCAAGTTCTTCTTTTGGCTACACAGTTGTACCTCCCTGTGGATATTGATGTTGGCTTTGGATATTTTCATAATCCAGGCTTTGGAAGACTTTCAGGTTTGGATTTTGTTTCAGATTGTCTGTTTCTGGTGCTGTGATAGATCTGTAATTTATCTAAAGCTATGTGTAAATAACAGATCTCATTTTGGTGGCCAGCATGAAACCTGCACCTTCTAGTGAATAAACAGCAGGACCTTAGTGTTTCACCTAGCTCTGCTGCAACAGCCACTGGCAGTGTAAAGCCAAGTCTCAAGATTGTATCAGGGATAGGAGCCTGTCACTAGTTTCAGTCATGAGCAAGCAGAAAAGATGGAAGCACTAAATGAAGGGTGTGCAGCCTCCCCCTCACCTATCTTGGTCACCCCACCTCCTTGATCCCCTGGGCTCCACAGTGTCCATCAGAGAGTTCTGCCCTGTGCTGGGCTGCCTAACATCACAGCCACTGCAACAAGAAGACAGGTCTGTGCTCTGAAGTATCCTGGGAAAAATCAACCTGCTTGCCTAGTTTGCAGTCTCCTCCTCCGCTTTCTTGAAAGAAAAGTCAGCCTGGACATATTCAGCATGAAAACTGCCACTGGTAGCAGGTTTTATTGGCACTTGTCACAGCTGGCTCCAACACAAGTTTCTGTGAGCTAGGTGTGGCCCCCAAAACCACCATCCCACTCATGCCTGACCTGTCCTGGCTTGCTTGTGTGGGGAAAAGAGCTTGTACTTGGTGCCCAAAAACCTTTTATGAGAAGGATCTTCTGACCTAGGTACAAATGGGAAGAGGCTACCTTCTCAAGCAACGCACACTCCTGACCTCCTCCTATCCTGTGCTGCTGTGCTTCCTCCCCATCTCCTTGCCAGAGAAACCCTTTTCGTCTGGCAAATGCTGCTCTGATGATGAAACAGTTAGTGTGGAACATCCTTACCTTATCAGAAAAGCTGGCTTTGGTGGATTTCTATTTGTTTCTGCTAGCTTGCCTTTAGTGGATGACGACTCAGTATCTCCGTGTGTGTGAGCGAAAGGAGCGCCTGGCATCTGCGGTTGGCTCCCTGACGAGCGGTCGCGCTGCCCGACTTTATGCTTTCTACCCTCCCAGGCAGCTGGGGACCTATCTAACATGCAAGCGGGGCAGGTCCCTGGCTGCCGCACAAGTTTCCCCTGCTGGCTGGTACATGCCACTGAAGGAGGTTGTTCTGTTCCTGCTTAGTGGATGTTGTTATTACAGTGTGAAATGAAGCAAAATAGTGAAGCTGGATGAGACTGCGTTGTGAGGAAATCCTCTGATCTTGCTGGCTCTGCTCAGCGTTGAGCCTTTTATCAGGACATAAGCTCATGCCTTTTTTGGGCTAAAGACAGAGCTTTGTATGGATGCTTTGCTTTCATTCTTGGAATTCTCTGGTTGACTTGCAGCTTGTGTCAGAAAGGGACTGATAACAACAAATCCTGAATGTTTTTTTTACCAGGAAAGTGATCAGGCACTTCCACGGTGTACAGGTGTGTAAGAAAAGTCACAGAGCTCTCTTTGAATCAGGTTCTTAGAGCAGCCATCTCGATACTGATTATCTTCTGCAGAGGATCTCCAGTTCCTTTTTATGTCACCAAGAGCTCTAGTTGCCTGGCAATGCTCAGGAACAGCCGGGTGCCTCCGAGGGCTGGATGTGAACTGCCACATCGGTGCACTGCGAAGGGAGGCAGACGTATTTCAAGGGGCTTACAGAGGAAAAGGTGTGCAGACGAGTTGAAACAGACAGCTGACAGGAGCTCTTTTTATGCACATGATCTTTTATTCTTTGTGATAACCAACTTCTGCTTTTATGAAGTAAACTCCAACAAAACCTCCCCCAGCCTTTCCCTGGTGGTTTGGTTTTAGGTTTTTAATCTGTGTGTCACGCTCACGGTTCTATTACTGCCAAAATTCAGACAAGAGGGTGTTCAACTTGGATATCCAGAGCCTAAGCAGGGCAGGACTGAGGGTTGTGGCCCAAAGTGCCAGCCTGCCTTAGTGCTGGCTGGGGCATCTCAAAGGGTTTTGTCAGGGCTTCTGACATGTGAACGTGGGCTTACATGCTTTGTGACAGCAAACCTGGGTTGTGTGAGCTGATGAGCAGCTTACCAGCAGGGATAAATAGCCAGTTCTTCAGACTGTGACTCTTTTCCCCAAATCAAGCTTAATAGCTCATTGAAAACAAACCAGAAGACTTGGCAATAGGTTCAGCCTCAGCATCCAGAGCTGGCATGCTGGGACAACTACCCTGTAATGTCTAGTCTCCCGCAGAAGAGGCACTTGCCCTGCTCTGTGCCTTCTCCTTCAGTATAGCCCCCAGGTAAGCAACATGACTGCCTTCACCTGACCTCCTAGATCTTATTTCCAGGCTGTACTGCACAACAAGACCAGGTACACTGAAGACCTCTGCTCTTTTATGGAAAGACTCAGAGTCCACCAGTCACAGGGTTACTCAGAGCATTTAAGCTACCATTAATGGCTCAAACCCAGGCTCAGTGGCAGGCGGTCGCACCTGCCTCGGTGCAGTAGCCTTCTATCACAGAAGCAAGAGGACACTACAGAAGAAGTTGGGATAGTGTTGGTTTTGGTTTGTTTTCTGCTCTCTTTGGTCTTTTCTTCATCTGTCAGGAGAATCACAGTGCCTCTGAGCACAGCACAGCAGGGGAACGTTTGTGTTTGCCACGTGGCTTGGGGAATGCAAGTTTCAGTCAGCACAGTTATAGGAATGAGTTTTAATCGGGCTCTGCTGTGTAAGTTACACCTGCTTAACTCTAAGGTGAAGGCTGTTTGTATTGAAAACTAATTCAACAGTAACTAGTTCAGATTGTGCTTTTAACTCACAGGTGTGTAAAGTGATGGTGTCATGGGGAGTTGACCCCCTGTTTGAGGGATTTTCATGCTCAGGTTACAGTCCTTCATAGTCTGGAATAACAGCTTGCCAGAAGATGTCTGATAAATGATCTCAAGCTGTTTCCTAGGAGAAGTGGCTTTTATTTTTGTCTTAACAGGTGTGGTCCTTAGGCACATGGCTTAGTGGTGCTAGGTTGATGATTGGACTTGCTGAGCTTAGAGGTCTCTCCCAACCTTAGCGGTTCTGTGACTTGAAGTGGTACCCATAGTAGGAAGAGGAGCTGCCATATCCCAGCCTGTTCCCAGTGGAAAGAGGAGCCTGATGCTGCCTCTGGCCATCCACCCAAAGGCTGACCATAGTGTGCATATTCCATGACTGAGTGAAGAACATTTTGGCACTCATTCACACCCCTCATCATCACAAAGGTGGTGCTGGGGAGGAATTCCTTGTATTCTGAGTCAATAGAAGTGGAACATAAAGAGGGATGTGCCTTTCCCTCTCTGTCGTGTCTTTGAACACCTTAGTCAGCTCTTGTTTCTGTGAATTCCTCTTCCTTAAGATCAGAGAGTGGCCCTCAAGAAGACATTGTGCTCTGTGTTTCTGGGTGGTACAAGGTTGGAGAACATTGAATTTTCATGGTAGTATAATTCAGTGTCCTCTCATCGCATAGCTGTGTGGATACCAAGCTGCAGCCATCCCCTGCAGTGTGTGCCCTATGACAGCCATGCCATTTCCTCTTGCACTAACCTAAAGCATGAATGCTATTGGTCTACAAGCAGTATTAATAATATTATTAATTATTATAATAATGAATACCATTGAAATATTAAGAAAAATGGAGGAGAGAAATGCCAGTGGGGTGGAGACTTCAGCATGAAGTCCCTGCCATAGATTAAAAAATAATAATATTATTTCCTAGCTCTAATTTATTACTTTCCTTGTTTATTGTCTGCCTGCTGATTTATCTCCTTATTTCTTTTGGGCACATGTGATAAAAGTGTCTAATTAAATTGACCATAATATATTTGTCAGGTTATGCAGGAGTGTTATCTTCACTGATTACAAGCAAAAAAAGGTTCCTGTAAGTAATAAGGAAAATAAACTAAATTGGCATTTGAGGGAACTCTTGAAAGCTTATCTCCATGAGAATGCTGTGTGTAAACCTGCAGTGTTCCATCTAGATTGAGGTGGAGTCCTACATTTGGACCTCAGTCAGCTCTATGCTAGGTGCAAAGTATCTCTCCACAATAAAAGCTTCCTTGGAATTAGTTAAGGTGTGCAAGATCAGCCACAAACTGGTGGCACAAGCTGATGCTTTCTCAGGAATCTCCCTTCTGGGTTCTTACCATCAATAGTAGAAGAAAAATTGTTCTTTTTTTTAGTGGCAGTAAAAATACACTAAGGTAGACAAGGCAATGAGTTCTCAGTCCTGTTTCCTGCTACACTTTATCAGTTGCCTTCCAGTATCTGAAGGGGGCTACAAGAAAGCTGGGGACTTGGTTCTGCACTGTCCCATGCACTGCACAATCATTTCTGCTTTTACCATGGTGGGTGGAAGACACCCTTGGCTTAGGGTAGTAGAGTTCAGCTCACTCAGAGGTGGTCTAAATGACTATGGAAATTGCAAGAGGCAGGAAATCTGATTCTGTGCCCATAAATTCTAACAAACCAGCTGCTTGTCAAATTTCATTTTCCCTTGATTTAATCATTAGCTACTCCTGGAAGGGAAACTGTGCATTCTGCTGCTAGCTCTGGTGTAAACTTAGAATAAAAACCTAATTCTGAACTCTTTCTCTCTGGCATCAGTGGAAATAAATTCCAGTGAAATTATCTTTAGATTTAAGCTCCCATACTCAGAGTATAAGGTGGGCTTACTGGTTCTTAAAACAGATGCATGGAAATGCCTACTTGTAAAAAAAACAATTCAGGCCAGCTGATTTCAGATCATAATATGTACTTGTATTCTGCTCCACACTTTTGAGCATCAGACATTCCATTTTTTAACTAGCTGTAGTTAAAACATGGTTCCTGGCCCATACTGGGTCAACCATCAGGGTTACAAGGAGAGGCAAAACTGCTCATTGTGCAATAGCACCAGAGGCACAGATGTGGCTAAGTTGGCAAGTATTTACCATTGCAAATATCATCAAGTCCAACTATTTGAAGTGGCCAGCTTCCACCTCAGTGTCCTGGAAAAGCTCTTTTATGTGTCATAGAATCCCTTCTGGGCATTTGGTTTTTTTATCCCAGGAAGAGAGTGGGTAGATGGGATGATGTGCCCTGGTCAATGTGTCTTCTGTGGGGCTGAGATGATTGTGAAAAGGCAAAAGAGGTGCTTTTGAGATCAAACAGGAGAGCCTAAGCCAGCAGTTGTAAGCACTGGGGGCAGGAGTGGCTGTGGGAAACACAGGAGTTGGGCTGGTTGTGTATAAATTGAATTTAAGCCTTGGTTCTTCAGAAGAAGATAGTTTGTGTAATAGGGGAGAGGTGAAAGTTGTCATCAGTCTTAGCACTGACCCACAGATGGGGCAATGCTGGCACCTTTTAGCTAAAGAGATGTAATGCTACCATGGCTGAAGGGCAGAGGTTTTGCCTAGCAGGGAATTTATCCAAACTGGTGCCATTTAGCTTCTTCTTGGCAGTTCCCACGCACCAAGTGTTCAGAGAAGGACATCTAGCCAAAGGGGTTTAGCTCTGCATTTACACTTGCCTAGCTTAATGGCTCTCAGAGGCCCATTCTTGGCTGCTACAAATCAGAAAACCCCCTGAGGTTGACTGATTTGTCCATGCCCTTTACTAGGGAGGAGGCTGGTAGGCAGGAGGTGAAGAGCTGTCTTCTCTCCTCTGTAGCTTCAGGGCTCTCTTATCTACCTCAGCCCAGCCAGCAGTTGGTATCTGTTATAATACTGACTTCCAACTAATGGGAAGAAGAAGCTGCCTGGACAGAATGTTCCAGGGGATGAACTAAACCCTTGCAGAACCCTACCACCACCATCATCATCATCTGCACAAAGCCAAATTCCTTCTTTCCCCTCCCTCTCCCATTTGCTCAGCAGCTCCCTTACAGGCATCCTCCCTCCAGGTAAAGGCTGGAAGAACTGTCTTGAACTTGGCAGTGAAGCATCCTTGGCCTCTCCACAGGTAGTGCTAGCTCTGGGGCCATGGTGAGCAGGTAGCAAGTGATGAGGCAAATGTTTGTTTGCTCCTGATGGCTCCTGCAGCCCTCCCAAGACACTGCTGGTCACGTTGCACTCACAGGCAACATATGCCAAGCACTCTGAGAAGGCAAAGCAAGCTTTTCCTGTTCTGGCAGGTAACAAGCAATAGGATAAGAGGAAATGGCTTCAAGTTATGCCAGGGGAGGTTCAGCTTGGACATTAGCAACAATTTCTTCCCCTAAAGGGGTGTCAAACACCGGCCTAGGCTGCCCAGGACAGTGGTGGATTCACTATCCCTGGAGGGGGTTAAAAGCCATGGTGATGTGGTGCTGAGGGACAGGTGGTGACCTGTCAGTGCTGGTTAACAGTTGGGCTTGATGGATCTCTTCCATCCTAAATGATTCTATGATTCTATAACTTAAAGAAAATGGAGAAGACATGGAGTGAGGAAACCTTCACCTGTTTTTTTCTGCTTTCATCTGTGGTGTTCAGTTGACGCTTTCTGGTGACAAACCTTGTGCACTGCTGCTGTATCTTTGAGGCTAGGCAGCAGAGGTCATTTCTACCCTGGAAATGGCAATTAGATCAAGGGTTGGAGGTGAACATGGAAGGCAAGGATATTCCCCTAGCCTGTAAGTTCATTTAGAGTGGCAGCTTGGATTTAAAAGACGTTCCAGAGGGAACCCTGCAGCCACACCAGTAGCTGATGGAAGTTGGCACATCTATTTTGACAGTGAGAAGCTGGGAATGGGGGAGTTCTGCATCTCTCTTGTAGTTCCCTGTCCCATCCTTGGCATCCCCCTGCCTCCCCAGCAGCTTGAGGAACTGATCCCCCTGAAGGGTAACCATGAGAGGGTGGGGGAAGCTGTGTTTGCAGCCACATCAGTTCCCTGATCCACTACCTATAGAGTGGAGCAAGGATTTGTCCCAATGCAGCAGATGGGTGGTGAGAGGAGGGACCCAGTGATGAAGAGAGAAAAGATTAAGTCTATGAAGCCAGCAGTGCCTCCAAATAAATGTGTTTTGAGTTGCAGCTGCTGGAAGCTCATCTGTTAGTGGTACCTTTTCATAGGGTGACAGGCGCTGAGCCTAGGAACTAACTTTTGAGAAGCAAATGGATTTCAGTTTAATCTAAAAGAAGCCAGATATCCTTTTATTTCAGTTTATCCAGCCAAACCACTGTCACTTGCCCTGTTCCCTTTGAATTATCTCCTCTGAGTTCTCTGCAGTGCCTTGAGCTTACTCTGGCAGGAATAGGAGCAGAATTGAGCTGTGGCAGCTCATTTCCCTGAAGAAAATGAACCCCTGAATTAGGGAATCCCTGTGTGTTAACCTCCTGGCTTGGGCAGAACTGAAGTGAAGGCACCTAACTGCAGCCAAGCAGCTGTCAATAGCAGAGTGAAAAGAGCCAGCATGGGAAGGACAAGGATAGTGACTCCTCTTTTGCTGGCTCAAGTGTTTATCAACACATTTCTTTAGCATTCATGTTATTACCCTAGTGTGAACAGAGCAAAGTGGGGTAAGAATCAAGCCAAAGTCCAAACTTGTGGCTGCTCCCACCCCTTCCTTGCATAGCACATAATAAACATTGCTAGGTTCTTTAATACAGGCAGAATACCAATTCTATCAGCACTGCACCCTGCCCAGACCTCAGCTCCCTCCTCTCCCCTTCCACTCCTTCACACATCCTTTTTCTGGGGTCTGGAGGTACTGCAGATAAGCAGCTCTTAAGGGGAACTGCCTGACCAACAGAAGGCTCAGCTTTTTGCTCAGAGCTCTACTGGTAAAACTCCTTCCTAATTCTGAGTCTTGTGGCCCATCCCAAATCTTATCTCCCATGAAAGGATTAAAGAGCATGCCAGTATTTCTCCACCAAAGGTTTCAAAAGATCCCATGAAGAAAGCATCTGCTTTCCTCACTCTCACAAGCTGGAAACCAGTGGTGAAGCTGGAACCCCTCACTCCAAGCAGGTTGGGCCAGTTCTTATTACTGCTCCTCCCTGACCTGAGGCTGCCATCACCTTCTCCAGGTCTGGCTGACTCCATCCAGCCCTGCCTTGGGCATCCCTGGCTTGGATTCACTGGTGTTCCTGATTCCTGGAGAGTGCTGCAGGCATCATGGCTGGTCTGCAGAAGGAGTCAGCAGGGGTGGGACAGATCTCCTGTACCTGGGCTGCATGCTGTGCAGGGTATCACTCTAGAAGATTCTTTTTCACTTTCCTTCTTGAATTTTAAAAGGAAAAAAGGGAGATTAGTGATTCCCCAAACCCCTACCAGCATAGAGACTCTCATCTGGTGCAGATCACCAGCATCTTCCTGGACTGAATTCCAACCAGGAACCTAGCCCAGCATTCTTTAAATGGAAGCAATACTCAAAAGCAGCAAAGAAAACAAATGTCCTCTCTTTAGATGTAACATATGATTACTCCTTTCAAGCTGATAATGTTGTTTTAATTCTTTGGCTTTGTGTCTTCCCAAGGAGTTTGGTGCTGGGTAACACAAATAAAAACCATCTCCACCCTGGCAACTCCAGAGATAGACATACTGCAGGCTGGCTTTGCCAGGGGATAACTTAGGTGAGCATGCTGTCCTGTTTAGCACTTTTACCAGTGATGAAGAGCAGGACAGATCCAGAAATGAGTAAGCCTGAGAGAGGTGGTTTTTTTCCCAGTTAATCTTGAGGGAGAAGGGTGGAATAAAAGCCATCCAGTGAATTTAGGAGAGTTCAAATGGGGAAGTAGCTAGAGAGCAGTTTTTGGCAAAGGAGAGGAAGACAAACTGTTCAGAGCAAAATCTGCCCACAGGAGAAAATGACCTTAAAATTGCCTCGGACAGAAATCAGCAGTTCTTTCCCAAACAATCCCATTCAGTGCCATGTGTACTGCAAACTGGCTGACTCATGACCTTTGCAACAAATCTCACATCATTAAATTAAAGATAAATCTCATATCATTAAAAAATATTCTGCTTTAACCAGAGTATCTGACAGCAAAAGGGCTGCTGAGCAACTGAAGTACAGTTGGTCAAAGCTTACCTTGCTTTTCTGGCTATGTGAAGTCTGTGTTTCTAGTCTTGCCTTAACTATAAAGAAAATCTTTGCTGCAAGGATAAAGAAAAGAGCAGCACCCTTAGTTTCGCTGTGGAGCTACATACACCTGCACAGGAAAACAAGGTGTCTATCCCCTAGCAGAATTCACACAAACTCATGGGTAATTCTAGGTTGTGATTCTCTCAGCTCTAATTATTGCTCTGTAAAGTTTTTAAGCCTTGTATCCAGGTTTAGGTAAACCTTTCTTGCTTCCTGCCCAGGAGTTAAGCAGTAGATATTTCCATCTGCCCTTCAACATACTCCTGGAGGTGATGTGCATCTTTAGCTGCATGCTTTTTCCTAGCTTCTCTGTATGGTTATTGACACAATATTAACAGCAATTACATTTGTTTATCTATTCAGAGGTTTTCATGTGCCACAAATAAAGAACAAGAAGTAAAGAAAGGAAAAAGAAAGGGAAGGGGTAAAAAAATGGCATGAAAAGCTCTATATTAAGAGGTCAAACACATCCACAGATACAATCAACTGGCAAAGGGATTACCATGGGATTGAAGACCTGAGGACAGTCAGGGGACAGTTCTGGACTGCAGTTTGACAATGTCAAAGGCACAAAAGGGCTGTCAGAGGGGATCTCAGGACAGCACATGCTGGCAGGCAACCAAGAGGAGCACGTCAGCTGCTGGGCTTTGTAAACTACCAGCAATCCCTCTGCCATTGTGGGCTGCAAAAGCAGCAGTGCTGCCAATGTTTATATCCCTCTGGCATCCTGACTAAGAATCTTTTGGTGACGTCAGAGGTGTGTGCAAGAGGGTTTGGGTTTTTACTAGCTAGCAGTGAGATTTTTGAGAGCATCAGACTTAAAGCTGGGGCTGCAGCAGACAGCAGGTATTGGGGTAGAAATGGGGGAAAAGGGACATTGCTCCTCTTAGGTCATAAGCTTAACCACTAGTACTGCAGCATTTTGTATCAGGTCTTACTCTACTAAGTATAATTTTTACTTTCTCCATGTTGTACTGTATGACAAAAGTTTGTGTAGCAACCATCTTTTGCTATGCTCCAGCTTGTAGCTAACAGATATTGTAAGGGAGCATGAGTGTAGTCCCAAGGTTTGGTTGGTTTGGGGGGGTTTTGGTTTATTTTTTGTTGGTTGGTTTTGTTTGGGGGTTTTTTGGTTTTGTTTTCAGTGTGTTGGTTGATTGGTTGGTTTTGGTTGGTTGGTTTTTGGTCCATATCTGGAGCCTTGAGGCTAAATGTGCACTAGGTCTTTCCCTAGTAGATTTGAGCACAAGCTAGATGTCAATAGGAACTTAATCTGAAGAATATCAAGTAAGTTTAATCTCTTACAGAAGCCCAGCAAACTTTTATCAGAGTAACAGGAAACTAGAAAGGCTACTATTTTCCTCTCTGGAGTATATGAACAGATATCATCACTTAATTCTTCTCTGGTTTGTCATTTTCTTGGTTTCACCAGCAATATAAACAGTTTTGCACTGTCCTCCTTTAGGAAAGATTGCCAAAATATCAGCTAAAAGTGGTTCAGAGCTGAGCAGAAATGAGTGGTTAACTCTCAGCAATCATTATTTTGTGGCCAGGCATCAGCTTCTACAGATAACAGCAGTTTTGTTCTGTGTTCATTACCTCTGCAAAAAAATATGGCAGCTCCTGCTAGTCATGTGGAAATAGTCCAGTTGTAACGGTGCCCTATTTGTCTAGGGTCACAGGTACCTCAGTGACCAGGAGAGAAGCTACCAAGCAAAAGAAAAAGAAATGTCATGGCTAGGAAATAAACTGTTAGTAGAGATTTTTTCCTAGTGATAAGCAGTTAATTGTTGCCTTAGAACTAGGAGTGAAAGGTTAAAGAACACATTTTGTATGCTAGTTAGTTGTTTTTTACCAAAATTCAAGCTTTTTCCTCTTTATTCTTGCAATTTCTTTAACCCTAAGAACAGCCTGTGACTATCAGCTTCCCATGCTGATAACATGTTGATGGGGGAACGAGGAGGGAGTTGTCTCTATGGTTTAAAATGCTGTAATGCGGCCAGAAGGAAAGAATTAAAAGGCTTCTCAAAAGGCAATTAATTGTTTCTGCAAATTGTATCAGAAACAGTCTTGAAATCCTTTGTCCTCTGTGAAACCAAGAAGCTATGGAGGACTGATCCCAAAAAGGACCTATGCACATAATGCAGTGTCTAAGTGCAAAGCTGCATACCTGAAGGTGTCCAGCTCCTCTTGTGTCCACCTCACATGTCAGAAACTTTTCCTCTCATTTTCCTCAAGTGGCTGAAGCCATGGCCAGATAAAAAGGCAAAACTCTTCAGATCAGAGGGAATTCAAGTCTATCAAATGTCTTAAGGATGCTCCAGTTTGCCAACCAAATCAGAAAGCAACATAGCATCAGACTGAAAACCACAGAGATACATAACACCCTTTGGTTTTCCCTTCCTTCTGTAGCCTTTTTCTTATGTTTTCCTGAAAGAGGAGGAATTAATAACAGGAATGGAATGTGTTTGTTGTGACGTAGTTCTTGAAAAGGTAGCTGAGCCCTGTAATCAATTATTCCTCTGCAACATTAAACATCAGGACAGCCAACAGTCAAGGATTTTCCATGCACAGATGGAGCTGCAGAAGAGCAGATCTGTGGGGTCTGACTCTCCTGCAGCACAAAAAGAAGCCTTTTCTTGTTAGATGAAAACACCCTGCAGGGTTTGAAATTAATTCCTTCGGATCAGGGGGAATCAATTTGGGTCAAATTGCCTTCAATCAAATGACTAATGGTTTTGGTTAGAATCTCATTGTCAGTCCTGAAGAGAGATGTTGATCTGGATAAGCTGTGCTGAGCTTCCCTTCGTTCCCTCACCACTGGTGGCTTGAGAAAACTCTTCAGAAGAACACCCCATGCAGCATATGATGATGCTGTCCTGTGTGAGCACATCTCATTCCCAGAGCCATCCAGGCTGATTTTAAATGGCACCTCCATCTTTAGCTAAATAGAAAGCAGATTTCCTGCTGTTCTCTGATTTCCTTCCTCTATTCTTGCTCCTGGAGCATGTTCAATAAGGCCATATCATGCCATCCTCTGTTAGGGATATGCATTATGTTTAGGGTTTTCCTTTGGGGATCAGGGATGGGCAAGCTGGAGTTTCCTTCTTGGGAAAGCTGTTTGATCAGGGGACTTGGGGTTTCTTCATTTTCTAAAATCCCATCCTGCTCCTTCTTGGCTGATGAGATTTTCAGTGTGGCAACAGATGTAAGACAAAAAAAAAGCCATTGTGGAGTGTAGCACCTGAGATTTAAAAGAAAGAATTACTTCTGTTCCATTGTGATGAACATTATTTGCCCTTTGTGTGCAGGTCTGCTGTTAGATCCAGTTGGTTTTGCCTTGGAGAAGAAGGAAGGGATTATGTGAGAGAAGAAGTTGATGACTCAATAATTCCCCAGGAAAAAATTCTGAAGCAAATTCAGGTGCTAAACACCATCTGTGTAGGGAAGAACAGGCTGGGAATGGATATGGTAAATCTCTTCAATGTCTGTGTGCAATATGTTCTCCAGATCCCAAGCTGAGGTAGTCAGCTTAATTCAGAGATCCTCCCAACACCGCCAACCCCCCCACCCCCTCCCCAGGGAGCAAAGCATTTGAGCATATCATGGATATCCAGTGCTTTATTTCCAGATCTTTCTAGGGTTAAGAAGAGGAAAAAAAGTAGTAGTAAGTTTTGAGTGTCTCTAAATACTGTTCTCACTGCTGGTGAGCTCCAGTCTTCTCTTGGTGTTTAGCACAGCTCCCTTGAAGATTTCTTCTCCACCTTTGCTTTGAGTCATTCCAGGGATCTGCTTGCCTCTCTGCATAGCTTCTCACATCTCAGTATTGATATCATGGGTAAGGTTCTTTAGGGAGATTTTTGGGTTGGTTTTTCTTATTTTTTCCTTCATCTTTTTTGCCTAAATGTACATATCCAATGGGAAGCTGATGACAGGCTTTGGTGCCCATCATTTCTTCAGATGAGCTAGACAACAACCAGGAGATGCTCCAGACGGAGGTTTCCAATACCTCAATTGATGACCACTGGTGGCTTTACTGTTTCATTGCTGGACTGTCATGTGGAAAATCTCCGTTGTTTTGTGCCTTGGGAAATAAGATTGTTGGTGGCCTCCATATTCTGCCTCTGGTGGCTGGGGAAGCCAAACTCTGTGATCTGGAGATTACACTAGGCTTTGTAGGGCTCCATAAAGTGGTACCTGTCCTGCTTGCAGTGCAGCATAGCACTTCTTCAGCTCACCAACCTGCTACCTTAGCCTTCACAGGAAAGGACAGGCTCTGCTGCTGCACAATCACAACACTTATACACGGAGAAATGGAAGAAAGACTGATTTATTCTTGTGCAGAGGCCGCCTAGGGCAGTGGTGGAGTCACCATCCCTGGAGGGGTTCAAAACACTTAGAGATGTGGTCCTTAGGGTCATGGTTTAGTGGCATGGTGGTGTTAGGTTGATGGCTGGACTTACTGAGCTTAGAGATCTCTCCCAACCTGTGATTCTGTGACTTGCAGCTTTGTAACTGACTGTAAAAGAAGCAAACAGTGGAGAAGTGGGACTTAGATGTTGGACTTAGATGTTTCACATGTTGTCTTGTTGAGTCCAGACTTCATAACTAGCTTTACACTGCACAGGTGGTTGTAGTGCATGAACCTGTTGACTCCTCTTTTAAACCTGCTTTCTCAGGAGGAACCAAGGGGTGTTGGAATGCATATCTTTGAGTGGGCTTTCCAAATGTTTGGGAAGTTGGTATCAATTTTCTTTAAGGTTGGGTTGTCTTCCTTCCTTTGATCGAAGTTAATCATTGTAGATAAGATTCCCAAAGGTCTGTGAGACCAATCCAAGCTTGCTGGTACCACAGAGAAGGGGAAAGATTTGGCACCTGAAATGTCATGACATTTTTTTTTCTCATCAGTGTGGCAAACTCTTCTTGAAGTGATCTATTTTGATTTGCCTTATCAAAGTTTTAAAAAGCACAGTGATAACAAGCTCACTTTCAAGATTAATAAGCTATCTGAAAATTTTCTGCATTATCTCCACACCTCAGTTCACCAAGCTTCCTGCATCTGAATATTTTAGAGAGGCTTCAAATAACTTTCAGGGGGATTACTTAAAATTCAGAGCATGCCATGATGAAGGCTAGCTTCTCTGCAATGGTTTTGAAGTGACCAAGTAACCTACTGACTTGTATTATAGTGCACAGTTCATGACACGCTGTCCCCATGAATCACTGAAATTGCTCTTTCCAGTCATGCCCAAGGCTCTCCTCCTGCCTCCCCTCATGCTCCTTTCTATACCTCTGACCAAGAGCTGCTTTTATCACCCTGACTCACACAAGACACCATCTAACAAATGCTTTTCTGGCATGTAGGGGGTGGTAGTTTTTCTTGCCTAAGCTCACACACATGCTTTGAGACAGTAGAAATCCCAATAGCCTTCTGACAGTGGGATGAGAGTAGAGTATTCTGAGCTCATCACTTGCTATGCCAACATCTTTTTCCCTGTCATTCTTTGTCAGTGTTTCCTGTACTTCTCTGTGAACTGTAACGTTTTGAAGGAAGAAGACAGGTTCTTACTGCTTCTTTATCTGGAATCTTTAGCTGTTGGCCACAAGATGCTCTGAGGAATGATGGAGGAGGTAGTGTTGCCCTCCTAAAGATCTGAATCTTCACAGCAATGGTCACTCAGCCTCTGGAGTCAAGCAGTTACCACCTCCTTCTGGCTGGAGGAGGAGGACTGGGGCTGGAGAAGGAGGACTGTAGCTCTAGCTAAGAGGAGATTCAAAAGACAGTGGCTCAGAGTTGGGGCTTTTCCCTGGTGTCTAAAGGCAATGTCTAAGTGATAAAGCTAGACCTACTGCTAAATTCGAGCTCAGAAAGCCTGTGTGATGTCTCTTGCCCCTACCAAGGGACTTGCATCTCCTGCATTTGCTCTGGCTACTGAATGCATTGTAAGCATTCAGCTTCCACTCTCACCTGTCATCTAGAATGTTTGGGGGATAGGGTGAGGGTTTCTTCAGGGGATGATTTAGGGGTGAGAGTAGTGTAGGGCTATCGGTTGGACTAGATGATCTGGAGGGTCCTTTCCAACTGTAATGATTCTGTGATTCTGTGGGTACAACTATCTCCATTATGTAGCAGAACATTCAGCCCTGTCCTAGAACTTGTACCAGGACTTTCCATCTAGACCTTGTACTTGACAAGAATAGGCTGGCAATGCTAACTTAGCTTTATAAAGGAGAAGCCAAACTGGAGTGCAACAGTGTGCTTTGCTAAGGGTTAACAGCAGTGCATAGGCAGAGACCTGTCCTCCACCATCTCTTGTCCCACTCTCTGCAGAAGTTGTCTTCTCCAGAAGCAAAGGAGAGACAAACTGTCTACCCTGTCCACGGTGTGGAGGATGGAGAGCCCCAGGCACACTCTGTGCTGTGGCTCAGACCTTGACATCTGTTTGGATGGGCTGGGAATTGAGCTCAGTATCCTGGCATCGTTTCCCAGCAGAAACCTTGAGCTTGGCTCTTCCTAAGCATGGTACAGATGCTTTGAGCGTGGGCTGCAGGTGAGATGCCACCAGGCAGGGGTACAGAAAAGTGAGGGCTCAGCTAGCTTGTGCTGCTCCAAGCAGAAGTGCAGAGGAGTGACTCAGAAGAGCTGAAGGAAGAGATGAGAGTTTGAATGTATAGAATCACTACTCCACCATCCTCCCTTTCCCCCCCTCCACCAGTCCTGCACACTCTCTTAAATGGAGAGAGCTTGTGGACACCTTGAGGGTACAAGCACCCCCACCACCCCCACAGCAGTTCTTTTATCACCTGGGATTAAAACAAAACCAAAAAGAGGTCCCTGCTATGGTCAGACTTTGTGTTGTTTGGCTTTAAGCACAGAGCACAGCTCTGAGGGCGCACCCGAAGCCTTTTGTGTGCGTGTTTAACACTACAGCTGCCAGGGTAAAGAGAAAACTCCACAGACTAAGCAAGATGGTCCTAAAGACTAATAAACTCTAAGGGGGTTTGGCAGGAATGGAAAAGGGAAAGCCCACAATCCAGGTAATTAAGCTGTAAAGCCCACAAGGGAAGGGCTGTCACCAAGTCATCTGATGTGGGATGAAGCCCAAAGCAGGGTGTGATTCTTTGTCTCTCAATCCCCTCCTCCACTCCACACCCTGTTCTGGTTTCCCTAGAAAGTCTTTTTTTACAAAAGGTGGGGGAAAAAAATTAAAGAAAACCCCAAACTGAAAGGATAAATCTTGTATTTCAGAGCACTGAACAGCTGGTAGTTTAAAGCACAGAACAGCAATTTAGTGATTAATTTACCTCTTTAAAATGCTGAACAATACAATGCAATAAAACACAGTTTTATTTTGCATGGCCTCCTTCAAACCCACTGTATCCCAGACCTCTTTCTGAAGTTCAAGTGCATCTACAGAGTTAAATATTCAGTAACAGCAGAAAGGAGAGGTATAAAGAGAGATGCGCAAGCAAGGAAAACAGCCCTTTAGGAACACCCCCACACACACCTCCAGTCCATTTAATTTTACTGAAAGAAAGTAGCCTTTGTGATAATTTTTTACATGTTGATGGGTTTTTGCCTCATGTGCCCTTTTCCTTCTCCTTCCATCCTACTCTGTGCTGCTGCTTCTGCTGAGTCTCCCTCCAGCGTGCAGCTGATACTTCCACAGGCTATCTCACCCTGCTCCACTCTGCCTTTTCCCCCCACACCAGGAGTAAGTGTTACCTTCAGCAGATGATTGCCCTGGTACCACCACCACCACCAAAGGCAACGATGTCCTTTTGTCCCATCACCCCAGACAGGTCATTCCCTGCAACCTGCTCTATATTTGCATCTGCAGGTTCCTGACCTCTCCAGAGACACTGAGGAATGAAGTTGACTCCTTGTGCATAGATAGCTCTGAATGACAAGCCAGTGGAAAAAAACAAACCAAAAAGTGTGCATGTGAGTGTGTGTTTGTACAAAGGGGAGAAATAAGAGAGGTGGAGGGGAAATCAGGTGGATAATGATTGTGGTTTTGGGGAGAATTACATTAGCGTGAGGTATTTGTGGCTAAATTAATCCCTGGCGTAATATCACTGAGCTCCTGGAGTCAACATGGGGGATTCATGTCAGCCAAGGGAATAAGAAGCAGGTCTACCCTTATTTGGCAAGCACAGCACAAAGCAAAGAGGTACAGAGCTGTGTCTGGGGTGGGGGTAGAGGGTTCAGCATCTTTTGGGAACGCTTTCTGTCTGCAACATTAGGGTGTCCTGAAATCATAATGCTCTGGCTGTGTTCTTCTTCCACCAGGTGATAAGAAGGGTGTTAGTTAGCAGGCAGGTGCTAAACCCACTCCTACTACATTTAGCGTTTCAGAATAATGACCAGATTTGCACATGATCTTTCAAGGCTGCTGCTTTGTCAAACAATAGCATTGCTAAAGCTCTCAGCTCCTTTGACTCAGCAATTGTCCTTTTTGTTTTTCCAACTGCAAACCAGTTGGCTGTCTGGGGAGGGCAGAGAGGAAATGCCATTTCTAAGTAATCTCAAGAAATGCCTTGTCCAGGGAGAGGTAAGTACCTGCTGATAAACTACTCACTTCAACTCCCTGTTATGTTGCACCATGCTGGTGCTGGTGCTGAATTGACACCTGTGTAACTTGGGAGCTCCAGCTTCCAAGAGGTGATTTCTACCCCGGTGGGCTTTTACCCCAGCACCCACCAGCCCAAGCTCTGGTCCTGAAGGCACAAAGCTAGGCTGATATCTTAACACACAGCCTACAAGTTGCTTGACCTCTTAGCTATTCAGTTTCAGAGTCTTGAAGAATCTCACCCTGGGGATTTGAAAGCCACCCAAGTGTGCATCAGACTGCAGCCAGCGGTTGAAGAGGCACCTTGGGCTTGCCAAAACCCAGCAGTGACTTGCCTCTTTTGCTCTTGTGCTCTCTCTTTCCCTCTCCATGAAGCGATCTCTAAGATGGGTCCAATCCTGACTGCATTGCGTGTGCAGTGCCACGCAATCGCATTAGACAGCGCAAGGAGACTCACCGCCCCTTCAAGCATGATCAACTCTTGATTGCTTTACCAAAGCTCTAATGAGCCCGAGTAGTCTTGGGAGTAATAGAGAGCAGCTCCTTCTCCTGGATCGAAACCCACCGTCAGTCCAGGACCACTTTCTCTCTCATTCACATTCCCAGCCCTTTGCCTGCCTTGGGCACCCCTGGACCCCCCCCAACACTACCTGCCCTAGGCACTCCATCCCTTCTCCCTCCTTTCCACCCCATCCTTTCCTTTCCCTTCCCGGAGCAAGAAGCGATGCTTTATCGCTCCTCTGCGTTGTGCAGACTGAAAGGTTGCGGCAAAGGTGGGACGTTTTTAATGATGGGTTTGGCACAAGGCAGTGCTTATCTCTTTAAGGAATGGAAATGAGATCTAATTAGCATAGACTGCTTGCAATTAGCATGTAAATCCCGTTTGGGGACCTGGGGGAGGGATGGTGGGGAAGGAAAAAAAAAAAACCTGAAAAGCCTAAGCAGCGACTTAATGGGATTTTATTAGCTGAAATTAGCCACTGCTGAAGAGTCATAAAAATATCGACATTATTATTAGCTCTGCAGTTTATTGTGAGAGTTTCCTGGACCTGCTCCTGTCTGTTGGGTCTGGTAATCACAAACCCAAACTGTGGGACGAGCATCGTCTCTCTGCTGTACGTGGTGATGCTGTTGTTGGCACAAGGAATGAAATGCTAAACCTCCCATAGCGATGGCAGTCCCAGGCATTCAGAGGCCAGAAGAAAAGCCCTTCTGTATAAGACAGTGGTGTGTAAAGACCTCCCACACTCAAGTATATGTATTTTTAACGCAGCCAGGCTTTCCTTCATCCTCACACAGTTCTCTCTTTCTGCAGATGGGAGCAGCTAGGGGTTGATGCTGTGAAAGTGAGGTGGTGAAGAGTCAGCATTTTTAATTTCTAGGGAGAGGTCAGGCAGACTGACCCAAGATAGGGCCTGATGGAAAGTTTGCTGTAAAGACAGTAAAAAAAAAAAAATCCAAATTATAAGAAGAATTAGTTGTTTTAGAGCAGCTTCTTGCTTAGCATTTGAAGAAGGAGGTGGTTCCTGTAAACCTTTTCTGTGGAACATGTACCAGGGTAGGACATCTGGGCTGGGTCCAGTAGAAGCTTAGCTGTTAGGTGTGGATGCTGTGGTACTGGGAGTGGAAATATCCTGAGGATTATCCTCCTTATCTTTTGATGGAACAAAGTGGTATTACCCTGAACATTGCCAGGACAAGCATGACACCTTGACACCTGTGTTTTCTCTGCAAGGAGGACCAAAGGACAACCAGAGGGAATGCTGTAATGCACCTTGTAGGAGTCAGATTCTTTGTGTTAAGTTGTAAGTGGTGCATTTTATCCTGTCTAAGTGACTCCATAGTAAATACCAGGTTTGTCCCAGCTTGGAAAAATAATTTGAGAGGCTAATTTAGCACAAGTTAATAAGGTTAAAAAGAAACAACAACAACCAACCCACCCCAAAACAGATAGAAGTAATCTTCAGTGGTTGCTATAGCTTACCTGCCCTCCTGTTTTGGAGTAGAATTTGGAACAACTTGTGCATTTCATCTGTTTGATATGTTCAGAGCATGGTGTCTCTGAAATGTTGACTGTGATGCCTGATGAGGAGCCCAATTTACATATTCTCAATTTAATCTAAAGTAGGTGCTAACTGATTACTGCTGAATGTCAGCACTGCTCTGATTAGCTGTTGAAGATGCTCTGGAAAATAAAAAACCCACAAACCCTACAACCCCTGAAAACTGGGAGGGGGCGGGGGGAGGGTGTGAATTCAGTTTGTCATGGAAAGGCTGTTTAGTCTTTTACCTGATATTATAGAAAGATTTTAATTATCCTGGCCTGAGGCTGTTGAGTGACTGCTGCTTTGTCATGTCCTTCCAAGGCAAATGAGACAGATACAGATTTGTCCTTGCTTTCTGTCCTGGATGATTTTTCTCAAGCTAGACATCTCTTCTACAGGTTTTCTTTTCTCATCTCCTCTCACCCCTATCCTTAAAAGCTTCAGACTTCAACCCTGAATTTCCTTTCCCTGACTCTAAAGGTGTAGTATGAGGTGAGAGAAAGAAGGTCAGGCTCACAGTTAATATTCCATGCTGGATTTCAAGGGGCAAGCCATGAATCTCAGCAGTCCTGTGATCTCCCAGTATGGGACTGGGAGGAAAGCAGTCTGTGCATGCAACTTGGGCCAAATCCCACATCTCCTTTAAATCTCAGATTCCTCCCTCATGACTTCACTGCCTAGTCTTTGTAGGTAGCAAGGACCATCTCTCCCTATCTACTTGTATAGGGTTTATCATAAGGAAGCCTTGACACCCAGGCTGATGTCACACTCCTGCTCAGCCATATGCAGGCAGGTGCATTACAGCTTTTTGCTCTTGTACCTCATACATTATTTTGGGACTCTTTTTTTTTTTTTTGCTTTTTGGATTGACTAGTTTGTTTTTGTTGAGCTTCCTTACCTGGGCACTGAGCCCAGCTTTCATTTGCTTACATACTTTGTGGCATGCTCAATTCTGTACCTTGGAGTGGGGATCTCTCTGTGATTCATACAAACCCCTACGCTTTGCATGAGGAATAAGTCACCACAAACAGCAACTTTCAAAAGCTGAGCTAGGTGTAGCGAGGAAATAACTCTCTTACTCTTCCCTTTTTTTCCCCTTTTTCTTTCCTTTTTGTGGCTGGCTACAAAATTAAGTAGCAAGTTGCTGCTTTTTTGGCTCATGGTAGGATCAATCAGCAACACCCTAGCAAGGCCATTTTTTTCTTGGCTCAGTTGTGGTATGTGGGGCTGTTTCCCCAGTAGAAGTACCTTCCAGTTTAAGTCCTGTCATGCAGAAAGATTTTTCTTGATGTCTGCTCTCTCCTGTGGTTTCCAGGGGAGCTCTGCCCTCCAACTTTTCCAATTCAGCATTCACAGGGTGAACTTGTGTGTGTTTGGGAAGCTGCCAGGAGGATGGGGGGAGCCAAGGCAGCAGCCAGTGCCGTGTGGCAGTGTTGTGTTTTGATTTCTTTTGAGCAGTTAATCTCTATTAGATTGCCCAGTTCCTGTTATACATCTCTGATATGGATAAAAGACTGTGTAGGAAATGCTATCATTAAGAAATTCCCCTTTCTGTTAGTGCTGTTCGGGTCTGAATGCTTGAATGCTGTTTAGCAAGGCCAAGTAGTTGCTCTAACACCACTTGATTTTCATTTTTTTCCTGTTTTGGTTTTTTTTACACCCTGCTATACTTTGGCTTCCTCCCATGTATGCATTTATGGTATCCTTTGGTCTATCCCAAACATCCCAAGCCTGCCTGCTTCCAGCTCCTTCCATTTTCCCCTAGATGGAACAACTCCTAGTGTCTTGTGCTCAGCAGAAGTACTGCTGCATCTCAAAGTCCAGCAAAAGAGAAGAGGTGAAGGCTTCGTTTCCTCAGTGTTTCTTCCCTCATTTCTCCATCTTCATCTCTGTGCCTGCTCTCCTGGGTGTCCTACCCCCAGTTTGAGACCTGTGTCTTTAGAAGGACCCCAGAAAAGGAAGCACTGGTCCAGCAGCCCTGGGCACAAGGGCAGACTTGTTGGGTGGCCAGGGGAAAGAACCCTCATGTTTCCCCTGTGTTCCCAACCACCAGTAGCACACTGTGAGGGTGCATGATGAACACCATTGATCACTTTTCAAACGCAGCAGAAAGGAACATAGGTGTTTTCCAAAGTCATGTTCATCCTTTCCTTCTGGATCTTGTTCCCTTTCAGCAGGGACAACTAACCGAGCTCTGTGGATCAGGACTCAGCCTTGGTGGGCACAGGAGGAGCTCTGCTTAGCCCAGCCCAGCTGTCCCTTCCTGCAGGCAGGTCACAGAATCACTGACATTGAAAGAGAGCTTTAAGCTCAACAACTCCAACCTAGCAACAAATCAACCTAGCACCACCATGCCACTAAACCATGGCCCTCAGGACCACATTTCTAGTTTTTGGAACCCCTTCAGGGATGGTGACTCCACCACTGCCCTGGGCAGCCTGGGCCAAGGACTAACAACTCTCTCTGTCAACAAATTGTTCCTGCTATTCAACCCAAGCCTCCCCTGGTGCAACTTAAATTCATTTCCTCATGTCCTCTCTCTGGTAACCCAGGAGAAGAGACTGACTCCCACCTCCCAGAAACCTTCTGAGCATGCTCTATATTTTGATTTTAATATATTTTAACACTGAGCTGAAGATTTCCATGAAGTACTGGGCAGGAATTGCTGGAAAGCATAATTAGTTATTCTCCTATAACTGTCACAATAATTAATGTGCAGTGTTTTGCTTCACCAGTTTTGGGTTGTTGATTTCCCCCCCCACAAACATTTGATTCTTTCTACCTTTACTGTGCACACTTCAGATGGTGGAAATGAGTTGCTCTGCACGGGTAGATCTCCTGCATATGCAATGAAGAAAGCCAGCAGCAGTCAGGAGCCAAGGAGGAAGATGAGACAGAGAGCTGGGAAACAAAAGGTGAAGGAGAGAGGCGAAAGAAAGGGAAAGGTTTCCTACAACAGCTAAAATACCTATCTCTGGAGACTTGCAGATATTGCATGCACATCCGTTTTGCACAGAGGACTCTCCACCACCACCTCCCCTCCCCTCCTTCTCTTCTGGGTGATGGAAGGAAGCATCATGGCAAATCAGGAAATGCGATAATCGAATCAGCTCCAGCACATGACAAGGATAAAACTCTGCCTGGCTGAGGCACTGCAATGTCCACATATCCCAAGCACCTTGGCATCCTGCTTCCCCCCCCCAACCCCATCACCTCAAATTGCTGCTTTGAGTAAAGGAAGCAAGAGGTAAGCTGCAGGGGGAGACAGTCTAGTCATGGCTTTCATTAGTGGTCTCTTTGACCAACAGTGAGACACTGTGGCTAAGAAGCTGGCTGAAACAGCTCTCTAGAAACTCCTGCAGGAAAAAGACAGCTAACAAAAAGGTGAGCCATGCTTTATGCTGTTTCCAGAGAGCTTATTGTGTCCTTAGGAATCAAACAAGATAGCAGCAGTTTACCACTGGGCTAGCACAGGAGAGTCAGAAGATGCTGCTGCAGGTCAGAGAGGTAACATTCCCATCCCTTCCTTCCCCTTCCTTCCTTTTCACCCCTACAGGAAAGTTGACAGTTAGTTTTTACTGCACATACATGAAGGGAGATACATGCTTTGGCCTCTGTGTGAGAGCAATAATTCTCTTAAATTGATGTGTCAGCCAACTAAAACTCACTATTTTTTTTAATTCTTTCCCACCCCCCACAGTGTGTTTTGCAGTCAGAGGACCTTCACTAATCAGGATAAAGCAATTTGGCTCCCTGTCAGCGCTCCCTGAAAACATATGAGCTGCTTGGCATGGATGGCCTCTGAAATTTATCAGTGTCTCCCCTCTAGTGCATGGGAGGTTCAGGGCTGCAGCTCAGAGAGGAGGGAATTATCATGAAGGCTTTTTTTTTCTTTTTCCTTCCCCTCCCTGAGAATTCCCAGAGTTGGATTCATTCCTTAGTTCCAGAAATAGTGTCTTGATTGTCCACATCCTCTTTTGAGTCTCTTTAGGTCAAAGCATGGTCATATTTTACATGTTTTTATTTGCATTACTAGCTCTGATCCCTTTGTTCATTGCAATTAAAAATGCATCTCATTTGTATCACTTCCTTCATTAAACTTCATTAACTTCCGCAGGACCTAGCTGTGGAAAATGGATTTGCTGCATCTGCCATCAGGCTCCTGAAAGGCCAGCTTTGATGGCATGTCTTTGCCATGCTGCCTCTGAGGAAGTCCTCACCTCCATCCCAGCTGAGCTGGTGCAGGTTAACACTGGTGCTCTGCCAGGGAGGGTGGGATAGGCACTTTCAGCACTGTTGACAATCAATTTCAGCACAGTGACAATCCTGTGTCTATGATGTCACCATCCAAGCTTTTGCCTCTGTCCTCTGTAAAGAAATGATCTTGGTTTCAGATAGGACCCAAACCAGAAGCAGTGCTTCAGTGGGAACCCAGGTGGAGTTATTTTAATCATGGATGAAAAAAGCTTTTCAATGCATACATTTGAGGAGTTAAGCTCCTTGGCAGATGTTATCCTAAACCCTCCTTTTCTCTTAGCCATGCTCACCTGAAATCAGCAGTACTTTGAAGGCTGGCTGCCCAGCTGGCTTGGCAAGAGGCATGTGTGGGTACTGCTGTCCTTCAGCTTATGGACTTGACAGTGTCCACAGGGTTGTAAGGACATCAGCTGACTCCTGACCAACTGTGCACAAAGGCTTAACCATCCCAGCCTTCAGCTAGGACATGCCAGTCTGGAAAGTGGTATCTGTAACAGCTTGGTCTTTCCCACTGAAGAGATGTGACTCCTGTGCTCAAGATAGAAGGCTTCTGTTCTCTGCTTCCCTTTCAGCCTTTCCCTGGAGGTCACCTGCTGGTCTCAACAGCTGGGGGAGGACGTTGCTAGCTTTGACTTCTCCTGTCTTTATTCCCATCCACTCTTGGCACATTATGGAAGGAATACTAAAAGGATTGGCTAATAACCAGAGAAAAATATCCCAAGCCTTTGGAAGTCCATTTCTCCTTTTAATCACACTCTCTTTAATGAGCTATATTTTCCTTACCTCTTGTTCCCTTTGTTCATGCCCATTACAGGGTTAGCCACCACTTTAGCTCAAACAATACCTCTTAAATGAAAAGATAACATTAAGTGCATCAGCACGAGAAGGGGAAGCTGCTTTTAAAAACTGAAAGTCCTGCTTGATTTCCACTTTCAAAGCATTTCATTTTACCTGGCCCATACTTTTCATGTTTTCCAATAAAATAACTAGATGGGGCCACATTAAAATGGTCTCAGTTGAGCTGTTTTAATAAAAGGAGAAAGTTTAAAGAGCTCGACCATGGATGAAAAGCTATTTAAAACAGGCAGGTTGGAGATTTCTGGCATGGATGCATGAGGTATCTGTCTCCACCTCTAATTAAAAGGTCTATATTGTTCAGTTCTACAACACTCCACATGACAGACATATGAAAGACCCAAGGGATCACCATGTTGTCCTGTCTTGCATCTGACTCTCCTAGTGGCCTCCTAAATGTGGATCTAACTGATCCTGCCTACACTCCTCAGCAATCTGGTGACTCGTTCTTTGTGCTTCCCAGTCCTGCCAGCCTGGCAGGACAGTTGCAGCCTTTGAAAGAGAATTAATCTGGTGTACCACTGAACTCCTGGAGGAAGGACAGTCTTTTCTGCAGCACTGGTGGAATGATAGAGGCCAGAACTGGGACCAAGTCTTAATAATATGAAGAAAATTTGCTTCATTCTACATCCTTCTATGAAAAAAATTTTCCACTTGGAATTTCAGCAGAAAGAAATCAGTGCTTTTCCTGCAGTTGTTGACCTACCAGAACAAGCAAGGAGCTGGGTTTAGCTTGAATGAGGAGCAAGTATCAATCTTCATCCATCAGAGCAATTCCCAGACTGTGGGATTCTGCTTAAAATCAAGCCAAAAGGCTATCCAGTGGGTTCAGGGACTGAAACCCCCCAGGCATCAGCCTTGATGCTAACTGTGACTTGTAACCCCAGGATTCGTTGTGGCATGGTACTACAGTTGTAAGCTATGGGACAGCCAGAATGCTCTCTCTCTCTCTCAGTTTTCATCTCTAAAATGACCTTTCTTTCTTCTTAAAAGCCTGGCTTAAACAGGCTGTGAGCAATGAACAGGCAGGTCTCTGTTCTTCCATGCACTGCTACTATGTCCTCCCCGGCTGGGAGGTGTCTGTAGTCCTTTGAAGTAGGGATGTCTCCAAGTGTAGAGGCATAGTTTTGGTTAACTTGATCAGGGAGAGAAATCTGTGACTCTATACCTGGATGGAATTATTCCCTTAAGAATTTGGCACCAGATATGGCTTTCCCCAAGGGTTTCTTGGTGAGGGAGAGTTTTGGTGTGGTCCCCAGAAGGATCTCTCTTCTCCTAAGCAAATGCTCAGCATGAAGCACGATGCTGTTTGCAGGTGATGAGACATCCATTGTGGATACTTCTGGCATGGATGCATGTGGAATCTCTCTCCACCTGTAATTAGAAGGTTTATGTTGTTCAGTTCTACAGCACTCCAGCATTAGTGCTGGTATACAATACAGTTCCTGTCTAGGAGTACTGTGAGTGCAACAGCAGCATTAGAATTCTTCCTACACAAAGGAACTAATTAATGCATCAAGTAAGAAGTGTGGGTAGGTAATTGTCTTAAATCTCATTTCCCAGCTAGGTGTAGGAGCAAGCAGGACTGTGTGTGTTAAGTGATGGGATGAAAAGAAGGAAAGGTCAAGTGACTTGTGTGAGACTAGGCAGCCAAGGGAGAAGCAAAAAGGCGAGGATTGAGACAGTCTTGGGTTCCAGGTTGATCTTCTGTTTATTAGATCCTACTAGATCTTGAAGACTGCATGGATAGTGCTATGGTTTTATTGGCTATCTCAACTGCACGTTATTTCTCCAGGGTTTTTAATCTTACCCTTTAAGGCCAATGTTTCTTGTGAAACATTATAACACCATACAAGAGGTTACCTTTCAATGGAGGATTCCAAAGCAATCAGGTCTGTTTTCTGACTCTCCTCCATCTGGTGCCTGCCTCGTGCTGCTTGGTTGGAGATCTCATGAAATCCCAGTTTCAGGTGGTATATGACTGCTCCTTGAGATGCAGCTTCAGGAGCAAGGAGGGCTCTGTCCTCTCCTGTACTTGCTCCATATTCCTAACTGCTTTCATTCTTCACTCCATTGAGTGATGAGAAAGGTAGAACTGGAAGTGCTTTGAACAAGTCCCAGGGGCTTTGGAACAGAAAAAAGAGGATACCTGAGAAACAGGAATGGATCTGAGAAGAGAGGAGTATATCAGCCTGAGAGACCTCAAGCTGAGTGGCTGAGAGAGAATTGACATTCCTCCTATTTACTTATAGAATTTCTTAAGTGTGAAAATTAGCCTTAGAAGCTGTGGAGCCATTCCTGTTGGTTTTCTCATCCTTCTAAGCCATACCCTGAGGCAGTGCTGGAGATGGCATCCTCCTGTACTTTGCAATAAGCCCATAATCGATTACGCTACAGAGCTTTAAGGTGGCTTGAGAAATGGAATCCAGAGGGAAATACATTCAGAATTCTGCTAGCAGGCCAAATTTAAAACTGGGTTGGTTGATTTTTTTTTTTTCCCCTGAACCTACCAGGATTATTCCTTCTCAGCTAATGATTTCAGTTGAACTTGCTACCCTGAGAGGTTCAGCGGGTGAGTGAAGCCCAGGTTATCTGCTCACTGGGCTTCTCTGAAGAAGTTGAACCTGTTTCAGCTGTGAGTTTGTCAAGAGAAAACTAGATTCTAATGTTCTTCATTACAGGACATTTGAGGTCTTGCTTGCTGCTTCCTCCAGGACTGCTTCAGATGCCTATCAATAACACCACTAGCAACCACAGAATCACAGAATCATTACGGTTGGAAAGGACCCTCAAGATCATCTAGTCCAACCAATATCCCTACACTACTCTTATCCCTAAATCATCCCCTGAAGAAACACATCCGTCCTCTTCTTAAAAACCTCCAGGGATGGGTACTTCACTACCTCCCTGGGCAGCCTATTCCAATACCTTACCACTCTTTCACATCATTTGCTATCTAAGAGGCATCCACAACAAAGAAGCCCAACAATGTTGGTACAAGCAAAAGACATTTTGTTCAGAAGTGACAGAATTAGCCCTGGCTTTGGCCATTTTTTTTAAGTCCAATATTTGTTTCTAGACCTCAAAACCTCTAAGGCACAATTTGTGTGTGAGATTCCATCTTCAGAGTTGGTTTTGAGGTAGGAGGTTTTTGGTTCACAATCTGTTGTTCATTTGAAAATGCTTCTCATGAAACATTCTTACTGTCTGTGCTTGCTCTGAAAGGAAAAAAAAAAACAATTAGTTTCATATTTCCCACTGGAAAAGGACTCTCTCTTTCTCCCTTCCTCTTTCTGATTAGTAGCTTAAAAAGTGATTCTTTTTTTTTTTTTCCCTCCTCAGAAATAACTGCTACAGCACTGGATCTGCTCCATTAAGAAGTGATTCCTGAGGACTGTGTGTTTCTCTGGACAAGGTGCTACCTCTGGTAAGCTGAGAAGATAGCATCATGCACTGCCAGGTCACTTTCCCTGGGCCGACCTTACACAGAGTCTGTTCTATCCAGGATGCTGCAGGTGGAAGGAGGGAGGACTCTCCTGCTTTCTCAGCTCTTGTGTCCAAACTGTGGAAGGAAGACAGCAGCAGAAGAGGGATCTGCTCCAAGACACTGGCCAGAGCTCCAGCTTTTTATAGCTGTCAGCCTGGTGGGGTGTTAGTGCTAGCTTGTGATTGATTATGGCATTGCATTTATAGTAAAGTGACATACAAAGCAATGCTTGGCCCCTTTTAGTTTGTCAGTGAGATAACAGAGATCCTGAAAGCTTGTGTTAGTTAAGCTGCAGAGTCATCATCCTCCTGATTACCTGGGGAGTGCTGGGATGGGTAGCTGCCACAGTGAAGGGGACACCTTGTGTCTTAGCAGGGTAGAGTTTGGAAAGTCAGTGCTCAGTCTGCCTTTGCAGAATCTCCTGTGGCCAGAGGATAATTGAATTCTTTGGTTCCAGGGCAAATTTGTAAATTAAACAAGGACTTGAGGGAGTGTCCCCTATGGAAACCATGTCAGCCAACAAACAGCATCAGAGGATTTCAGTGGTGTTTGTATAGGGAGGATAATGTTTGCTTGATTCTTGTGGGCTTTAACTGGCTGTCATCCTCCTACAGCAAAGCAACAGAAACTAGTTGGAAGAAACCAAAACCATATAAAGGTGTGGTGAGGTATTTGGGCTTTGAGATTCAAGATGTGTGGCATGTTTTTGATAGGCTACATCATGCCCCATGGAAGAGTTCTGGTTGCTACTGGAGGGCTGTAACGTTTAGCAGATAATTTCCACTGCAGACACGTGTTTGCCTGTTGAGGACTTGCTGTTGGAACTGAAGGATGTTACAAATGAGCAGAAGTGGTGGATTTCTGTTCTAGGATTTGTGATTTCTCTTTAACTCAAGCCACTAACAAAGCTTTGGGTTGATTCAGTTCAAAGCATTAATGACAGGTTCTTCCTGGATGCAGTTCCTTTCATTTAGAGGGTCTGTCCAAAGCCCTCGTTCCCAATGGAGTCACAGAACACCCAGTTGTCCTCTTTGCCAAACTACCAAGCCCTTTACAGACTCTAAACATTGCCTCAGCTATTTCTTAGGGTCCTGCCATCAGCAATTCTGTAGCCATCTCCAAGCTTTTCTTCCTGCTTCAGCTATCAGGTTGGAAATGGAGATGACCTTGTATTACTTGGAGTTACAGTGTCTTAGTCCCCTTCCAGGTACATGAGTGTTATTCATACCACTGCCCACCAATGAAAAGTGCTAATAGCAGTGGAAAAGGTTTTCCCATGAAGAGACTGGAACTCACAGACCTTGTTGAAGGAGAAAGCAGTTGTGCCTGTACTCCAGGGGCCTGAATTCAGATGGAGAAATGTCAGAAATTCCCAGCAGAAGGGGGGGAAAAAAATGGTAAGGATACAAGGTGAGCATCTTTCCAGCAGCAGCCCTCCCTTCACACCCAGGCCACCCTGAGGGCTGACCTCCACTCCAAAATGTAACTGCAACTCTCCTAGTCCTTTCTGAGCAGATCACTGGCAAGACTGCTCTGCCCTGGTCGTGCGTCACTAAGCTACCGTGAGCGTTCTCCAGGATTAAGTCTGCTCTGCTCCTCAATTGGTCTCAAGGGCTTTAGCAAACCTTTTTTTTGGCAGTGTGGAGAAGCTAATGCTCTTAGTTCTCAAGCTTTTTAAAGAGTGCACGAAGCCAGATCATCCCCTCCCAGTTTTGCCACAGAAGGGATGTAGCCAGCAGAAAGCCCCCAAAGATAGGTTGAAATCTCTTGGAGGGAAGGAAATGGAGCTTAAGAGGCCTCAGCCTTCAACCTCCTTGTCATCTCCAGACCGTGTTAGTGAAGGGCTCTGTCAGATCCTGGAGAACTGGACAGGGTAGATTTATTCCTGGGAAAACTGGAGGGAGGTAGGACAGAAAACTCTGGATTCACAGTAAGACCAGTTCCCCATGATGACACTCTTAAATGCAAGACCAACTCAGAAAGTTAATCTTCCTCTTCCAAGAGGAAGGGTGCTGAGAGGGGAAGCCCAAGAGATTTGCTCAAAGTCCCCAGAAACTTCATCTAGCTGGTGTTGGACTTCCTAGCCCAGTAGGGAATATCAGTAATGCTGGACAGGTTACCTTTTCACTCTGCAAAGAAATCTCTCCTTCCTTGCCTTTCTCACAACCTCTCTGACCACCACATTATTCAGGCACCACCAGGGATTCTCTGCATTTCAGCAGGAATCTCTTCAGCCTCAGCTCTCTGCCTCTGATACAGCCTAAGGGAGTGACCACTGCAGACCTCCAGCTCTGCAGGTGAGGAGCAGCACAGAGGACAGGCTACCCTTCTCTTTCCCAACCTTCGCACAGAGATCTGAGCTTCCTGGTAGCTTGTGGGACTGACATGCTTGAGTTGTGGTTGACATAAGTCATTCATGCTGGAGTCTGTGCAGAAGGAGAAGCCTCTAGCCATGAAGCTGGGCAGCAATATTTTACTGTGGAAAGGTGATGGACAGCCTTTGGCATGTTTCCTGTTCTTGCCTGTCTCAGAAGACCACTTGAAGATAGTGAGAGAGGAGAAGCCCTCCAGCTGTCAGAGAGCACTGTGGTGGTGAATGCACCAGAGGCAGCATTCCTGTTGCACTGGGGCTGAGAAGCCACGGACCACGTAAGAGCATGTTCAGATGGGGGAGAAAATGGTCAAGTTTCCAAATCCACCTTCTGCTCACCAGAAGTAGTCCTGAGCTGAGTGATTTGAACTTCAAGACAAGGAGGAAACTCTACCTGGCTGTGGCCAGCCCTTGGGAGAAATAATTTTCTGAGGGCAGCTAGGTTTCTATGTAGTTTTGACTGGCACAGAGGTTTGGAGGGAGACTGCTTGGTGAATGCCTCCCTCTCTCCACTCCAAAGTAATGGCTAGTTTAAAAGCAAACTGGTGGCTGGGTTCAATAACCTGCTGAAGTACATGACAGAGCTGTGGAAAATTGCTTTTCCTTTTGGCTTTCCACTGACTCAGAGGTTTTTGTGTTTGCTCAATCTGAGTATAACAGAGCAGCGATGGAAGAACTAATGTCAACTAATTGAGTTTGGGCTGCTTGAGCAGCTGTAGCCTGGTCACCTCAAGTACGCAACCATGCTGTCCCCTTCTAGGAGTGGGGGGCTGGGATGGTGGTTTTCTAAGTGCTAGGCTAGGCAAATCTCAGCTGGAGGGCTGAAAGCACATGAATGGTTCACCAGATGCACAGCACCTGATGGGGCTGCAAAATTAAGAGAGCAGATCACTGTCCAAATGCAGTTTTTCTCAGCAGACATCTGCTGTTCATGGGGGTTGGTTGTTTTTTTGTATCTGACCTAGAGATCTTTTCCCACTGAATCATTTCTGCTGTCTGTGGGTTTGGGAGTTGTGGTCTCAAATGTAGGTTGATCTTTTCCATCACCCCTCCAGAAGGAACAGGGAGTCACAGGAGCTGAATGAAACCCTAGCAAGAAACCCAGAGAGCTCAGAGAATGCAGCTGGTCCCACTGAAATCTGGATGTTTGGGGTAGGATTGTAGGAGGGTTTGCTGGAAGGTTTGTCATCTCAGGATGATTCCAGGTTGCAACTCGGCAGAAAGAACCAAATCTGAGCTCAGAGCAGCTTTGAATCTGGAAGTCCACTGGCAGAACCTGGTATCTGAGTACAGAGGATGCTGGTGAAAAGCTGGTGTGATCTTCCTCTGCACATCCAACTGCCTCAGGCTTTCCTGCTCCAGGGCAGAGTCTCATGGCTAGCAGTGCAATTCATTTATCTTTTTCTTGTGAGCTTCTGGGTGCTTACACACACACTCCAATGTGTACATAGATGTGTACATGCCATGTATCCAGATGAAGACATTCATATGTCTTGCTAACTGATAACAGACTAAATAGCCTCCTTGGAATACACACAGTCCTACACCTTGGTAACAAGTTGACCCATTACTCTCCCAGCTGCAGAGCACTCCCTGCCTGCTCCATCACAGCTGGAGGTCTTCTCCTCGTCCAGGTTTGCTTCTTAAAGAGAGTGGTAAGGCCAGAGTTGAGTGAGGGAGGAGTAAAAGTTTTGGTCACCTCTTTGCCAGAATTACTTAGCCTAGATGGTGTCAGTGATGTTTATTGACCCCAGTACTAGCAGCAGGAGAGATGGTGTAGCTACTACTGTCAGTAAGTGGCAGCTTCTGGGTCTTTATTTGGCCACTTAGCACCTTGAAGTGGTTTTGCTATACAAAGTGGAAGTTGAAAGCTTCTCAGTTCCAATGATCGTGATCCATGGAAGACCCACAGCAGGCTCAGCAGCACTGGGGTCTAGAGGAGAGTGTGGCTGGAGAGGGGTAACTGGAGATGAATACAGATTCATTCATGAGGTGTGGACCTGTGTCCATGGGAAGGAGGCAAGCAGGACACTGTCCTCTTGGAGACACTGCTAGTCACTGTGATGTACCAAAGAGGTACTTGGTGGCCTGGAAGACAACAGCTGTGACACCAGGAGACCACCACAGGCTTGCTGGCAGCTAGGTAAGTGACACTGCTGGCTCTGGCTCCCCTGGAGTGGCAACCTACCCAGCATTTGCTTACAGAAGGACTAATGGGAATGTGGGGGTGGAGCGGGAATAGTCTCTCTTGACTTCCCTTGTGGGCTCCCATCCTCTTGATGGAAAACAAGCCTCTGACATGAAAATGGATGGCTCTTTGTGCTCTTTTGTCCTATGGCAAAATGCAGCTGTCCTAAGGGAAATAGCTGGGTGACTAAGACTGAAAAGTATTCCAGAACTTTCATAAAAGGTTTTTTTCCTTCAGTCGGATTCTTAGTTTCACCTTGTTAGTGGTTTCTGAGCTGAGTTTCCCCTCTGCCCCTAGTAAATTTAAACATGACTATGGCTTACATATGGGGGTCATGCATCTGTGCAATCCATAGCAAGGAATTCTTAGGGAAAAGACTTTGGGGAGGGAACTGCATGGTAGAAATGACAAGGACAACATTCAGCTCAGCTCTCTCTAGATCACATTTTTGAGAAGGAAGGGAAAGGTAACTAAAATCAGTTTATTGTTTGATCCCCTCCAGCTTCCTGCAGTTTCCTGAGTTTTAATTTGGTTAAAAACCTGAGCCCTTTCAATGGCCTTTATAAAGATAGAAAAAAAACCCTAAAGCAACAGATTTAATGATGGGACCCATTCTAGGAAAACTTGTCTCCAGTGCTAGGGCTTGATGTGTACAGCACAATAGGTTTATTTGTTTGCTCTTCAATCTACAGGGCGGGGGGGTGGAAAACACATCAAAAAACACCTTTGTCACCCCAAAATAGGTAATTGTGCATGAAAAACAGACATGTTAAATATCACCCACAAGGATTCATGCCCAGGTGCCTGAAGTCCAAGGAAAAGAGTCCCATTAACATCAGTGTGTTTCGGATCATTAGCTCTAAAGCCTCTAATGATGTTTCCTAATGACCCTACTGTTCTTCCTCCTCCATCAGGCACTCTCTAACCTGCAGGTGCTGTGCTAACCTTTCAGGGGGTTGCTGTAAGACAGAAAAAAAAAACCCATGCAAGTATCCTAGTAATATAGAAAAGACATTACCCATTGGGTTTCCAGAATGTAATTTATAGGAGGTTGTCTCCACAATATTCATTATCTGAAGGCTCAAGTTCTTACTCATTTTTTATTTCATTCATTTATTCTGCTACAGGGAGAAGAATAAAAAAGATCACCTGTCCCAAGATTAAGGCAACTTGCCATTAATTTAACACTGCAATATAGATCCTGGTTACCAAACCAGCTCCTCCCTCCTCCCCTCACAAGCGCACACTTCCACACACTAACTAGCTGTCAGCATTTTCTCCTGGCCAGGAGCAGACCAGCATGGTGATCATAGAATCCTAGAATTGTCAGAGTTGGAAGGGACCTTAAAGATCATCTAGTTCCAACCCCACTGCCTGGCAGGGACACCTCCCACCAGATCAGGTTGTCCAGAGCCCCATCCAGCCTGGCCTTGAAAGCTTCCAGGGATGGAGCTTCCACAGCCTCTCTGGGCAACCTGTTCCAGTGTCTCCCCACCCTAACAGTGAAGAACTTCCTCCTAATACCCAATCTAAATCTCCCCTCCTCTAGTTTGCATCCATTCCCTCTGATTCTATCACTTCCTGGCATCCTAAGAAGTGCCCCCCCAGCTTTCTTGCAGCCCCCTTCAGATACTGGAAGGCCACAAGAAGGTCTCCTCAGAGCCTTCTCTTCTGCAGACTGAACAACCCCAACTCTCTCAGCCTGTCACCCACACCCTTTGCTCTGCAAAATCAGGGACAACTAAGTAGACTTCGAGTCAGCCCATGCACCTTCCAGTGCCCTTCCGAAGGTTCACAGCAGGATGCACTGGGTGATCTCAGCTGCTGCTGTCCCTACATGCAAGCACAGAGTAGATGTCAAACACCCACTCTCTTTTATGGGCTTTGTGAGCACCATACATATGTTCTCCAAAACTAAGGGTGAGCAGGACCTCACCTTGGAGTCCCAGCATGGCAATTAGAGTTAACCCTGCCCACAGCCTGGAGGCAGGGTTATAGCCTGAGGGGTTCTGCTCTTTCTGCTTGCACCAAGGTGACATCAATGACCTCTGCCTTGGAGAAACTCTTCTCAGTTTAAGAGGAGTGGAACTTGACCCTCCAGGCTGGCGGTTATTTGCAAGAACACAGGGAAAGCCTGTAAGACAGCTGCAGGATGTAGGAGGTGGATACTTTCCATCCAAGTTGTGTGCTAAGAGAGTCCTCAAGGGTTAATAACATAGCTTACTGTTTCCTGATGGATCCTGGAACATGGTCTTACCAATAGCACTGAGGTTGCCAAATATTTCACCTTTGGGCATAATCTCTGGCCTCATCCCTGCCCCTGTGATCTCTTCCTACATGTTTGGTCACACAAAGAGCACCAGAAGCATCACAGTTATTACAGTAGGTAAGTGTCTCCCTGCCTTCTGACACTGCTGCTGCTCAGACTCAGATAACCAGGGAACAAGACTTCCTCAGCCTGTGTCTTGGAGAAAGCACACAGCATGGCAGCAGCAGGGAAATCCTCCTGATCCTTAGACACAAGAAAAGGCACCAAAACCAAAATCTTCATAGGGAAAATGTGGAGGCAAATACTGGCAAGTGAGCCAGCAGGAACCGTTTTGCTGACTGACTGGATGGAGATGCAGCATCCTCTGAGCAGCCTGAGCACCTGCAAGCCAGGACACTCACCCTGGGGAGGCTTGGCTTCAGCCAGCTCCGGGCACCTGAAGGAAGAGAGGCAGGCACCCGAGTTCCCTGCACAAGAGGCAGCAGCAATATGTGGAATGAATTGCCCTCTAGAGGTGCTTTTCTCTCCCTCTGCTGAATGTACTGGAAGCCTGGACAGCTAGCTTGGACTTGGGGCTTTAAAAAGTCATTAAACAGCCACAATTCAGCCAAGTGTCTCCTCTATAAATTTCCAGAAGCTGAAAGATGGACTGGAATTCACCCTCTTGGGATCATCTGTCCTCCCTCTCTGCCGTGCTGCTGAATGAGCTCAGCCACTCTTAGACTTTGGAGACCTCACACCATAGGGAGAACCTTCTTAGAAGGAGGGAGAAACACTCCTCAGCTCCCAGAGCCCAGAGCCATCTGTGTAGGAAACAGAAGTCCTTCCACTTTGCTCCTCTCAGGGCCAAAGCCTACAGAACTGCTTGGTAACTGAACAATGTGTTAAAGCCAGGGAGAGGACACATCACAATGTGTGTTTTATTGTGCCATATTCTGCAGCTAGCCTAAAAGAAAGGTAAAATAAACACATGGGTTGCTTGGGTAATGTAACTGGGCTCCTACCCTTCCAGGCAGAGATGCCAGCAGGGTGATACAGAGCCCTGGTGCACACCCACCCTGCAAAAGGGGCTTATCTGAATGTTAATAATTCTTACTAACAGCAGTGCCCAGATAAAAACACAGTTATGTGGAAAGCAAGGGACTAGAGAGTGTCTTTGCCTTACATCCTGCAGAAGAAATTTGCTTTCCCTGTCTGCTGTGGCTTTTGGGGTTCCTCAGGTATAGGTAAAGTGCATGGGAAGAGTAAACTCTGAAGCCAATATGATTTTAGATGAAAACACAACAGCAAATAGGCTAGATTTCCATTGTGAGGGCTGCTGGAATAGCCTTGCTTTTCCCTGAGCTAAAAAAGGAGTATGGAATGGTTCTGCAGCATAGCTACAGTGATTAGCAACAAGCCAGAGAGAATTGTCTTTATTTTATTAGAAACAGCCCCAGAAATGAAATGTATTCCTATGTGGGTAGAGCCAAGCCTGACTCCAATCCCTCTCCTTCTGTTCCTGCATAAAGCTCAGGAGTGGTTTTGCTGGAGAGTTTGACTGATGTCCGGGTGGAGATCAGTGACGAGTGGTGTCCCCCAGGGCTCCGTCTTGGGACCGGTGCTCTTTAAAATCTTCATTAATGACCTGGACAGGGGTGTTGAGTGCACCCTCAGCAAGTTTGCAGATGACACAAAGCTGAGTGGTGTGGTTGGTACTCCAGAGGGGCGAGATGCCATCCAGAGGGATCTGGATAAACTTGAAGAATGGGCCCAAGAGAATAGAATGGGGTTTAATAAATCTAAATGTAAGGTCCTGCACTTGGGTAGGAGTAATCCTGGCTATGAGTACAGACTGGGTGAGGAACTCATTGAAAGCAGCCATGCAGAGAAGGACTTGGGGGTCACGATAGATGGAAAGCTGGATATGAGCCAGCAATGTGTATTCACAGCCCAGAAAGCCGACCGCATCCTGGGCTGCATCAGGAGAGGTGTGACCAGCAGGTCTAGGGAGGTGATCCTGCCACTCTACTCTGCCCTTGTGAGGCCCCACCTGGAGTACTGCGTCCAGTTCTGGGCTCCTCAGCATAAAAAAGATGTGGACCTGTTGGAGCGAGTCCAGAGGAGGGCCACAAAGATGATTAGAGGACTGGAGGACCTCCCCTACGAGGAAAGGCTGAAACAGTTGGGGTTGTTCAGCCTTAAAAAGAGAAGGCTTCGAGGGGATCTCATAGCTGCCTTCCAGTACCTAAAGGGGGATTATAGGATAGAAGGGGAGAGACTTTTTAGATTCTCAAACTGTGACAAGACAAGGGGAAATGGTTATAAGGTGCAAGAGGGGAAATTTAGGTTGGAGATTCGGAGGAATTTCTTTACCAGGACGGTGGTTAGGCACTGGAACAGGGTGCCCAGAGAGGTTGTGGATGCCCCATCCTTGGCGGTGTTCAAGGCCAGGCTGGATGTGGCCCTGGGCGACCTGGTCTAATGATTAGCATCCCTGCCCGTGGTGGGGGGAGTTGGAACTAAATGATCTTTAAGGTCCCTTCCAACCTGAGCCATTCTATGATTCTATAATTCTATGTTTGTTCCTAATTCACTTTACAGTCCTGCTGCACCTGGTGTTTGTAGCTCCCCAAGCTCTCAGAGTGAACACCCACAACGCTGAGGAGATCCCCGTGTGGTGAGGATGTTTTAGTAGCTTCACCTCAGAAGTGGCTGAAATGAAACATGAAATATGGCAAGAAAAAGAAGTGGTATGGCTTGTCCCTGAGACAAATAGTGGCAGAACCAAGAGCAGAGCATAAAAGTCCCTGTGCCAGGAACTTTGGTCTAGGCTGGACCCCTCCTTTATTGCTCTTGTCTGAACCCTCAGCAGAAGGAGACAGACCTCAAGAACTCAGTGTAGGTTTATCGGCAGAGCAAATGGGTTCTGTGGGTTTGATATCCATCTGGTTTTTAAATGACATTGAACTTTGAGCTGAACTTGACCTGTTCTTCTCCCTAATCATCAGCTTCCTTTTGCTTACATTCCTAGGTATGGCTGAGGGCTGATGGCAGCTCGCTGGGTTAATCTGCATCTAATCCACAGCACAATCACCATGCTGAGCAGAAACCACGTTTAGCTCCCTGCTGTGAGTAGTTCTCCTGCCTGCCAGGGGTGGGAAATCCAGCCACTTCTACCCCTTTTCCACTCCAGAGGATGTGACAAGAACGTTTCAGGTCTGAATGGGGCTGGTTTTGTGCCTGGGATTGGGGCAAGCCTTTTGTGGGCAGGCAAGAAGCATTTTCTACTCCATTTTTTTTTAGTCATCTGTATCCCAAGAAACACTTTATACCCTGCTGCCTTTCCAAGAACCTTTGGAAAAGAGAACAAGCTAGGAGAGCCTGCTCCTAAGCCTCTCAGCTTTCTGATCTCAGCCTGTTGTTCTTCCCAACTTGAGTCACTCCTGTTGGAGTGTCCCAGTTTGCCCACCCTCACCCCCTTGCTTTATTAGTGGCAGCTCTCACGTGCTGCAGGATATTCACTTGGTGCAAGCCTCCTTTTGTATCCTGCCATTTGTGAATGCTCTCATCTTTTCCTAAGCAGACAGAGGTCTCCAAAACTCCAAAGGTATTCACTGCCTGCAGTGACAACATCCCCTGAAGTATGGGTGCTGTGTTCTAGTCAACCAGGCCCGGGGGTAAGTAGCATGGGGATGGCTTGACTCTTCAGCCTGGTAGGCACATAACCCAGGGGTCAGCCTCAGTTTTCCAGCCTCCTTCCCAAAGGAGAGGAGCTTTCTACAAGCCTGTGCTTGTTCATTCTGCATTCCCATCCCTTTTGAGCCCATTAGTGGATTTCCACTGAAGGTAAGAGAGAGATGTCCCAGATAGAATATGACCCCCAAGGCTTTTTAGCTCAGGCAACTGAAGAGAGACCTTACTAATTCCCCAGGGAGGAAGAAGCCACCCTGTGTCTCCTTTTGTCACAGACACTGGTGAATCCACAGGGCTTTGCTTGCTCCTGAGACCCAAGCTGACAGCAAACCAGACCTCACAAAACAAACTTGTGCCCTAAGTCAATGAGGACCTTATCTCATGAACTTTTCTATGTGGCAGTGATTTTGTTCTCACAGGTAATCCTACCCCTGGGTAAAGGGGCAAAAAGCTCTCAATGCTACTGTGGAGGTTCTGGTGTGCATGACACCTTTACCTGGGGAAACCCCAGCCTGGAGAGTTCCAGCTGATTAAGTTCTCAGCCTCCAAAGGAAAGAGAAAGTTGATAACATAATTCTGTCAGGGGGAGGGAAGCAGAAACACCTCAGTGTTGGATCAACCTTAAAAGAAAAAAGGTTGAAATCTCTAATTCACTGAAGGTGTCCAGGGAAACATAGAAATGATTAAGCAAAATCCCTGAGGTCAGTAAGCAGCCAGCCTTTGGGGAGACTCAGGGATTCAGTGGGGGTAAGTTTAATTAAGCCAGCCAAAAACTGAAGGGAAAATTAGAAACCATTTCCAACAATGCTCTCCAAAACCCTCCCCTCCGAGAAGGCAAGGACTAGGAGCCGAGCTGTGCTTTGATACATGAGCCTCAGCCCAGGGAGCCCCTCGCTGCAGAAAGCAGCATTGTGAGGTTTCATTTGGAAGCAGCAATCTCTCACCCTTGTCCCTTCCTTGTTGGAAAAACATTACCTCTTTTCCTCCCTTCCCCCCCCCTTCAATTAAATGTTTAATTAAAGTATCAGGATCCCCTTTGATTTGGAAAAGCAATTGAGGACACCAGTGTGTAAGAGAAGAAATAGGCTGAGGAGCAAGCTGGAGTACAGCAGAGCACAGAGCATCAGCAAGGTCTACAGAGAAGTAGCTCTTAATTTGCTTTGGGGCCACATCAAACTGTGGTGGTGGTGAGGTGATACAGCTGCAGAAACATCTGGGGGGGGAACTGATAAAGGTGGCTTTGGCTGGGTCTGGTGCAGCTTGGGAGAGAAAAGCAACTTTCTCAAAGATAATAGTTATTTTTTGGTGGTGGAAGGGAGTAGTTTCTATACAGGGTTTCAGGAGAGCTTGTTGAGTTGTTTGATAAGCAGCCTGCTGTCTGATAAGGATTTACTGCAGTATCTTGTAGGTTACCTGATGGCTCATCACCCTGGCAGATGCAGACATGGTTCAAGGCTCTGAAGTATGGGTCAGTATCTCCTGGTTGCTTTGCCCCAAGGGATGTAAAGGGAGGCCAAAAAAAGGCAACAAAAGGCCAACTTCCTGAGGCTGAGCTGAGAGATGGAGCATCCTGGAAGAGTATCAAGTCCTGCTGTAGAAATCAGTGGGATCTTCCTTCAGTAAAGCTTGGGAGGTCATTCAGTGGTGTTTCTCTCTTGGCACAGCTGCAAATATGGTCCATTGCCTCTTCTGCTCTCCTAGCATTGTTTTCTCACTGACTTTTGTGTTGATCTAACGTAACCACCTCATCTCAATCCCATCCTCAGATGAGATATCATCTGAGGAACATCTGGTTTTCATTAGTGTTGAATTTATAGCCCAGGAACCTTCTGGGATGAGGTTCCAAGGGGGTAAAAAAGTGGGAGGGAGGTTTGGTTATTTCTTCTGTTGCCTTTGCTGGAGCATGAGCTTCTCTCCCAGGGTCTGCCATCTCTCCCAGGACCAGCAACTAATTTCTCTATCCCCAAGGACACCAAAACCACTCTTCAGATGAGACTTCCAACCATGACAAATCATCTGTGCTGATTCTGTGGCATGAACTGTTACCCATTAGGGACTGAGGTGACACCAATAAATTAATTTCTCTTACAACCTCACACTGTGCCTGAATTGAAGTTCCGGAGGTGAAAGATACAAATTTACCAGGTGAGCAGACACAGATCTTCCTCCCTTTGGACCTTGCACTTCACTTCTGCTGTGGGTGCTGCTCCAGCTGGACAAGCCCAACATTCATGTTGGATAGAGGAGATTTTTCCCGCCCCACACACACACATACAGAGTCTCTGTGATTTAGACCTGCCTTGATTAGTTGTGTCACTATCCTTACCACAGAGGAAACTGCTCCTCATACCTTCCCCAAAAGAAAAACTTCAACCCTAAAAACGCAGCCCTTTTGCTTGACAAGACAACACCAGTTAGGTATTTGGGAGGCATCTTCTCCCATCCCCATGTCCTGGTGGAGTACCAGGGTGAGGGTTAATTATTAGGCAGAAAGGAGATGTCATTTGGGGAGAGCTTAGACATCCTGATGGTAAGTTCCTCCACTTACTCCACCTGATAAGGTTCTGCATCTCCCTAGAGCACCCTGCCACTCTACCAGCTGAAGGTGCAACTCACTTGCCCAAATGAACACCTACCAGTGCCCTGCAGAAAAAGACACTACCAGAAGTTTAGAGGGAAAAAGAACCACATGGCATGAAATTCTGCAGAGGAAGAAGCTCTAGTAACCCCATCTGCTGACTGACGACCTCAAGTAACCCCACAGGCACAGATTTTGGGCCAAGTTGACCTCTAGTAACAGCATCTGCTGATTGATGACTTCAAGAAACCCCATAGGCACAGATTTTGGGTCTAGTTGACCTCTAGTAACCCCATCTGCTGATTGATGACCTCTAGTAACCCCATAGATACAGATTTTGGGACAAGTTGACCTCAAGTAACCTATCTGCTGATTGATGAACTCAAGTAACCCCACAGGCACAGATTTGGGGCCAAGCTGAACTCTAGTAACCCCACAGGCACAGATTTTGGGCCAAGTTGACCTCCAGTAACCACATCTGCTGATTGATGAACTCAAGTAACCCCACAGGCACAGATTTGGGGCCACGTTGACCTCTAGTAACCCCACAAATACAGATTCTGGGCCAAGTTGACCTCTAGTAACCATATCTGCTGGTTGAGGACCTCTAATAACTGCACAGGCCCAGATTTTGGGACAAGTTGACCTCTAGTAACCCCATCTGCTGATTGATGACCTCTAGTACCCCCACAGATAGAGATTTTGGGCCAAGTTGACCTCTAGTAACCTAACAGGCACAGATTTTGGGGTTATTAGAGGTCATCAAACAGCAGATGGGGGTTACTAAAGGTCAACTTCTCCCAAAATGATTGCCTCTGGGGTTATTAGAGGTAATCAATCAGCAGATGAGGTTACTAGAGTTCAACTTGGCGCAGATTCTGTATTTGTGGGGTTACTAGAGGTCATCAATTAGCAGATGGGGTTACTTGAGGTCATCAATCAGCAGATGTGGTTATGAGAGGTCATCTTGGCCCAAAATCTCTGCCTGTGGGATTACTTGAGGTCATTAATCAGCTGATGGGATTACTAGAGGTCAATTTAGCCCAAAATCTGGGCCTGTGGGTATGCTTGAGGTCATCAATCAGCAGACCCAAAATCTCTTCCTGTGGGGTTACTAGAGGTCAACTTGGCCCAAAATCTATGCCTGTGGGGTTACTTGAGGTCATCAATCAGCAGATGGGGTTACTAGAGGTCAGATTGACCCAAAATCTACTTGGGTTCTTCTTCTGCCCATCACTGGCACCAGGGGCATAGCTTTACAGACAGCTTCATACCTATTCAAAAGAAAGGCAAGCCAGGAAGAAAAACACAGAGAGACCTCTAAGATCATCAAGTCCAACCATCAACGTAGCACCACCATGCCACTAAACCATGGCCCTCAGGACCACATCTCGATCTTGTTTGAACGGCTCTGGGGATGGTGACTCCACCACTGCCCTGGGCAGCCTGGGCCAAGGACTAACAACTCCTTCTGGGAAGAAATTGTTCCTGCTATCCAATCTAAACCTCCCCTGATGCAACTTGAGCTCAGTCTTGCTTTAAAAGGAAAAAAGGGTCAGTGGCTTGGCCTTTACAATGCTTTCTCCCCTGCTTGCCTAGTCACAGTGGCTCTCTGGTGGTTATAGGTGGTTACCAGGGAGAGCAGTGGTGATAGTGGGTTTAGCTCAGACCTCTGCCTATTCCCACCAGTGATGTCACAGCAGAGTGGAGGAGCAGTTGATGGCATACAGAGCAGCTTTTTTGGAGCAAAAAGGGTTTTCATGTGAGCAGAAGTGGTAGTGAGCTCATCCCTTGGGGACAGGTCTGTGAGGTCACTACTCTGCTTCTCAGGGCTGGGCTGGTTTTGGTGACCACTACCCCTACCCCAGTGGTGGCTGGCATCATTCCTGTGTCACACAGCCTATAACTCAGAGAAATAAAACACGTCCCATACCCCTAGGAGACATGTCTTCTATATGAAAATTGGCTTTATTCCTGTCAGCCCCACAAACCTGGACCTGCTGGGTAATTCTACCATCAGTCAGACAGACACATTTAATGAGAAGAAAGATTTATATCCTTACCTCCTAGATTGGCTGCTGCCAAAGTGCAATTGACAGTCAAGATCTTCCCTTGTCAAGAAAATTGTCCCTGAAAGAGTGCTGGCATCTCAGCATTTCGAGGAGAACAAACCCATAGAGATGGGAGTCCTTCTCTGAGGGATGCAATTCTCCTGTGCTGGCTGCAGAAACAAGCTCTCTGTCCTGGGTAGGCAGCAGAAGAGAGAGACATTTCTAATGGATGATCTTGTTTGGCAGCTTGGGAATGTATATTCCTTGGTCTCCTCAGGAAACAACATCTCTGATTTCCACCAGTGGTGTATTGTGAATACTGAGGCATTTAGGTGCCTTTGCATCAGCTTTAGCTGAGGAGGCAGGAGAAGTTTCTCCAGATGCAGGTGGCAAGTCAAGTGCCTGGTTCTCATGGAGCAACACCTCTGAAAATGCTCTTTTTCCCTCCATCCTCCCTGCCCTTCCTTCAGAAACCTTTGCAGCTCACCTAGCTGCTACATAGAAGGCAAGTGAGGGTGAGAAGGGATGCCACAGTATCTCAACACTTGGAAAGGTCTCCTGTTTGTCAGAGAAGCATCCATGCCCCAAGCCTGCTCCTGTACAGGATGTCCCTGTTATACTTCGCACTACATTTGTCCGCCTGGAGTTGTCCTATGTCAGCAGATGCATGTACAACTTCCACCCTTGCCCAGGAGAACCACCCTGATGCTCCAGTTCCATGGTGAGCACCAGCAGCAGGGTGCATTTTCCTTGAAGGAGGAGAAGATTGGTGCTCCAGGAGACAAAGGACTTGGGAGTCATTTTCCTTCTGTGTTACCTACTTCCTGCCTTCTATCAAAACCACGTGTTCTGCCCCTTGATCTCTTCAAGAATAAGAAATAGAAGAGGGGCTAAAGGTCTTCCTTTGGAAATTATCCCAGTTTTGCTCCTTAACTGAACTTAGGATCAGTTTCTCTGAAGTAAGCAAGTTCTGGATGCCTGGGTTTTGAGCCAGACAAGAGACCAAGAAAACTGTCCCAAGTCAATTTGGACCCAAGGTAATTTTCTTTCTGTTGACAGCCAGGTTTTCTGGCATGGAGTAAAGTCCTTAGCATGAAGTCTTCCTGCTTTCCCCAGGAGCAGAGGTCACAGGGAACCAAAAGACCTGTGTTCGGTAAGAGCTGTCAACACCTAACAGCTGACTCTGATGCTGAGCCACTCACTACCCTGCAACATAATGTGTCTGGCAAACCCCACACAGAGATGGCCTCTGGAGAGAAAAGGCTGCTGCAGGTTTTGTGACTCAGAAGGTATAGGTGGTGCCTAGCCTGAGCCATCTTCTGCATAGTGTCAGCTCCTCACCATGAGAGACCACAGTCAAGACTTCCATATCTTTTTGGTTTTTTCCCCCCAAGGAAAAGATTTGCCTCTAATTCCAACTTTGTGAAGGCAAACTGAGGCAAAAGTTATTCTTCTGGAGACAGAAAAGAGAGACACTGCAGTTCCCTTTCTGTATCTGCAGTGTTTCCAGCTCTAAGGATCCACATTAAATGACTAGGGGGAAAGAAAGTGGGAAGTTATTCCAATAGTGAAGCAAAGTATTCTTCACAAACACAACTGATCCAGGCTGTGGGGTTCAAACATTCATTAGAGATGGGTTTCAGAGGAGGAGAAGTTTCACCCAGCCTACTGCCAACTCCAAAATGAGAGGAGCCATCTGAGAACTGAAGCTGCCTGTCTCCTGTAAAAGAGTCCTGGGTCAGAGGGAGGGGAAGGGTCCTGCCCTCTAAGGCCCTTTTACAGCTCAGCAGCCTTCCTGCCAAGTTCTTCACAGCTCAGCAGCCTTCACTGCCAAGGTTGTGGAGGCCCCATCCCTGGCAGCGTTTAAGGCCAGGCTGGATATGGCCCTGGATAACCTGGTCTAGTGCGTGTGGCATCCCTGCCCACGGCAGGAGGGTTGGAACTAGATGATCTTTAAGGTCCCTTCCAACCTGAGCCATTCTATGATTCTCACTATCCATACCTATCATGTTTATCACCATGAACCTGGTCTGGTTTTGTCTCCTGGCAAGCAGCAATCAGATGGCAGGAAAAGATGTGTGTGAGGATGATGATCCTACAGCAATCCCTCAGCTGTTGAAGCACCAGGCTCTGAACAGCCATGGTGCCAGGGCTACAGCAGCATTTTTCAAACCTGTGGGTTGCTCTCCTCAGATGCTAGAACCTGGTGATGTTGTTTTCCCTTGGGAAATTCCCTGAGGCAGGAAGGAGGTTGAACTACTGTGGTTCTAACTTTCATATCCAAACGAATTTCTGCTCGCCTCAGGCAACCAGGCTCCTGTTAATTTTGACCAGGGAGCATGATACACTGTGGCAAGCCATGTCACTTAGGATTGTGTCTGCTTAGACATGATGCCTCTGAGTAATGTAATTTATATTTCATGCACAATTGAAGCAGCTAATGGTATAATTCTCCAAGGGGGAAACAAGTTGTTACAGCATTAATTACATTGCAGTTGCCATCTTTTTTTTTTTTTTTTGCTGCTGCTGCTGCCCTGCACTGAGCACTTTTGAGTCAGCAGCTCAATGACAGCAATAGCTGATGGCACCTAAAAGGGTCTCTGCTCTGGTAGGCACCAGGGAGAGATGGTTCCCTTCCCTTCAGGGCTGACAGCCTGATGCTCTGGGCAGAGGGCTGCTGTGCCTTTGTCCCTGCTGATGCTGGCTGGCAAGGGCAGGATGACTCTTGCATGGGCATCCTGAAACTGGAGCTCAACACTGGGAAACCAACTTTGGAGAAGCAGCTAGATATGCAGAAATAGCACCAAAGTCAGGAGAGAGTGTCAATCGTGGGGCATCCCAAGAGGTGGTAAGTACTGAAGTACCCTGGGATTTGGAGGAGGGATAGCAGAGTGCCCGTCTGCCTGCATCCTCTGTGGCTCTCTGCAGAGCCTGTGACCATGAGGGAGCAAGGAGAATGCAAAAAGCATTATAAGAGTGGATAGAAGTGATGACAAAACTCTGATATCTCTGCCAGCCCAGCTCTGTCCCCTCTGTGAAGCAGATGGGTTGCCCTGCCTTCTGTCTCTCAGCCACCTCTCCAGCAACAGCAGTGAGAGAAAGCATCCACAGAGGAGATGAGCACAACCTTACCAAAGCACAGTATCCCCCAGGCATCACAAGGAAGGGGATTTCTTTCTGGGGAAGAGCAAGAAACCTCTGAATCTCACCTGTTCTCAGAGGCTGGGTGACAAAGGGTGCTGGAGTAGGAGGTCCAGCTGGAAAAGTTGATGCAGCCAGAGGGTAGTAGCAATGCTGCATGGCCTTACAGCCAGAGCTAAACCATGGTGGCAGCTTCAGGCAGAGGTTTGGGGACTGCTTGTGTGGCTCTGGGCTACAAAGGGTGTTTCTTTCTCCAGTTTGCCTGCGACATCAAAAACCACTGAGCTAGCAGCTGAGCTAAGGAGGAGGTGTAAAAATAGTCACAGCTACATGCCCCAATACAACCGGGCTGGAGATAACCCAAGCATGCACTGCCATCAAAAAGAGGAGAGAAGGGAAAATGAAAGGGCAGGAATGACACAACTTAGGCTGCTAGGAAAAGTGCTGAATTAAAAATAACAACGTGTGTGTGTATGTCTGTTTCGGCCCAGAAGCACACCTCTGAGAGGGAGCGCAGCATGTTGTGCTGCTAAGTGTGAGGCTGGGATCAAGAGGAACTTCTGTGTTCAGGCTTCCCACACTAGCAGGGTGGTAGAGATGGCATCTCTAAATCAGGAAGAAGAAGGCAGTGTCACAGGGTGGACAAGCAAGGTGGCCTTCACCTACCTACCCCTAAGAGCACTGCCCAGAGCAGTAAGATAACACACCCCAAGAGCTAGTGGCTGCATTCATCATGAGAAGCTGGTGGCCCAGATCACAAGAGTCCCAAGGAGGATGCTAGGGAACATTTGTGCTCCCTGTACCCAGGCACTAATTTTCTGCCATCATTTATGTCAAACCATAAAGGAACAGAGTGTAGATCCATATGGAAAAGAATGTCATGCATCTATGCAGAAATATTCCAAGCATGCCATGGGACAGAAGATCTGAAGGAGGGAGAACTGGAAAATTATTTATTCACAGAGAAATGCAGCTTGTATGAAGCCAAGATTATTCAGTTCAGCTGAAGTTTAAACTGGAATGCAGTTTTGGCAAGGCAAAAATAGGAAGAAATTGTTCCTAAACATTCATTAATATCTGTTCTATATCCTCACTTCCAAAACAAAATATTTCTCTATGGAAGAGAAACTCAAGTGTCCTTTGCTGGGGGACTGAAGGACCATTCTCTAAGGGGAGGAGCACAAAGGTACATATACAATGTGCTCTCTAAATCACAGAATTACAGAATCATTACGGTTGGAAAGGACCCTCAAGATCATCTAGTCCAACCGATAGCCCTACACTACTCTTATCCCTAAATCATCCCCTGAAGAAACACATCTATCCTCTTCTTAAAAACCTCCAGGGATGGTGACTCCACCCCCTCCCTGGGCAGCCTATTCCAATATCTAACCACTCTTTCAGTAAAGAAATTCTTCCTAATATCTAATCTAAACCTACCCTGGCTCAGCTTAAGCCCATTCCCTCTAGTCCTGTCACTAGTCACAAGGGAGAAGAGGCCAACACCCGCCTCCCTAGAATGACCTCTCAGGTAGCTGAAGAGAGCAATAAGGTCTCCCCTCAGCCTCCTCTTCTCCAGGCTAAACAACCCCAGCTCCCTAAGCCTCTCCTTATAAGGCCTGTTCTCCAGACCCCTGATAAGCTTAGTTGCCCTTCTCTGC
>VWZX01005652.1:530486-597310 GCA_013399015.1 Galbula dea
GCTTTTCTAGGAGAATGCTGTGGGAAACTGTGTCAAACACCTTGCTAAAGTCAAGGTAGACAACAGCCACAGTCCTTCCTTCATCTAATAAGCGAGTTACCCCATCATAGAAGGAGATCAGGTTAGTCAGACAGGACCTGCCTTTTGTAAAGCCATGCTGACTGGACCCAGTCCCCTGGCTGCTCTGCAAGTGCCACAGAAGTGTACTCAGGATGATCTGCTCCATCAGCTTTCCTGGCACAGAAGTCAGACTGACAGGCCTGTAATTTCCTGGATCATCCTTCCTTCCCTTCTTATATATGGGGGTAACATTGGCTGATTTCCAGTCTGCTGGTACCTCCCCAGTCAGCCAGGACTTTTGAAAAATGATGGAAAGTGGCTTGGTGAGCACCTCCACCAGCTCTTTCAGCACCCTTAGGTGCAGCCCATCCAGCCCCATGGATTTGTGTTCATCTAAATGGTTAAATATAAAGCAACAATTAAATAATATCAGCACACTAACTATCCATTGATGTAGGGACTCCACCCTCCCAAGTGGGTGTTCTCCCCCCAAGACTGTTGGTGTCCCTCATGCTCTGTCCCTGGCTCTGTAGGGATGCTGCTACTGGTTCAGAAGTCAATGAGGAGACAAAGGAACGTCCATCCCTCTGGGATGTGCTGTTGGCTAATAGCTGGACACTGCCCACCAGGATGAAATACTGTGTTCCAGTCTCTTTCTGCAGCAAAACCACCACTGAACTCCATTGTGTAACAGTTTATCTGTGAACCTTTATCCACCCTTTTTAGGTCCTGAGGTACTTGGGAGGGTACCAAGTGTGCCTTTGCTGTCACCACTCTGCTGACAGCAGCAGACATGCATCTTTAGTTGCTTGTGAACCCAGCTCTGGATCCCTCATCTGAGGAGTAGGACCCTTCTTAACTTGGTCTCCATATAAACCTGAAAAACACAACAGTCCAGGGGGAGATTTGAAATGGATGCAATCCTGCAGGGTAAATCCTTTGGCCTGACTGAAATATTTTCATGGCACAGCCAGGAATCACAGAGTCACTAAGGTGACTCTAAGATCATCAAGTCCAAGCATAAACCTAACACCACCATGTCCCTAAACACCACATCTCTATGCTTTTCAGAGACCCATGCTTGCTCCAGCTGGGCTCAGGGCTGGCTAGATGCAAACCACCTCTAGTCTGGGAGCCAGATAGTCACAGGTGAGCTTGGGACCAGCTGCAGTCTCATGGGGAGGATCTGGCCGCTGTGGCAGTGGCTGAACCAGCTCTGAGCATCTGCCCAGCAAGCCTGGGTCTGGCTGCAGTCCCTCACAGCTCCAGCACTGACCCAAGTGCTGGTCACTCACTGAGATCCACTGAGTAAAAGTTGCAGTAGAAGTAAAGGCTTGAGGTCCTACCTCAGCACTGCTATTTTCCCCTTATTATGATGTTTTTCTTCCTTAATACAGATAATTCCTGTCAGGGTTAGAGAGATCCTTCTGCAGCTCATCACCTTGGGAAATCAAGCTGGTAGTGATGAGGTAAACCTCCACGTGGTCTGAGATTGCTGGCTTTAGGCATGAGGGATTTTTTGAGCTGTTTGTTTAAAACCAGCGCTGGAAGCTGCACAGCTTAGAGCTGGAGCTGAATTTCTGCTTAATCTCCACTTGCAAGAAAAATGTGTAATTTTTTTCCCCCCTTTTTTCCTTAAGCAGTGAGGTAATTAAAGGAAGAACAAGGCATATTTGCTGTTCTGGGAGCTGCTGCTGTATATCTGGGCTTCCACAGAGGAGCCTGGGTATTGCTATGAAGCTGTTCCAGCAGGACTGTCAGAAATCTGCTTTTCCTGATGAATAGGCAGAAGCCATGCTTCCAGATAGGAATATTTACCTGCCCTGCCACACACCCCAGCTGCAGCTATGTCCAATACATAACAGTTCAATCCATTTTAATATCCTACTGCTCTGCAGCAGCCAGGAATCTCTCCATTTGGACAAAATGGGCTACATTAACATTCCAATTGTAACCCATACATCCTAAGTGCTTTTATAGCTGCTGCCACGTACTCATGGACCTGGAGCAGGGCTGGACTCCACATTCCCACCAGCTCATCCAAAATCCAGAGGTGTTAAGATCTTCCACAAGACTCTTCACAAAGCTGAGAGCCACTGAGACTGCTGGGAATGGGTACTACTGCATGGCCTGGTGTCCCCTGCCCATCCTCACACAAGAAGCCTCAGGGAGGATGGTTCATTCCTAATACGTTCAGAGAAGCATACACAGACTTTTGCCACATGTAAGGCTGCAAACAACCTATCTTAGAGCTTTGTGGTCCTTGGTCAAGTGAGGTGCAGCCTACTCTGAAAGTGTAACCATCTTTGCAACTCCCATGCTGAGGTCAAGGCACCCCAGGTGTTTAAATCCAAGCCCACCAGCAAGCTGGGTCTCCTTGTCCTTGCCCAACCTTGCAACGCGCCCCATCTTCAAGCAGCAGCAGGCAGTGCCAGCATCCAGATGGAGAGGTGCCAGGAGCCTGCAAGGAACTCTGCTCCCATCTTGGAAGGCTGGGAAAAGCAGCCAGGAATAATCAGGATTTGCCCCACAATGCAAACCAGTGGAGTTCAGAGAAGCTTTACCGAGCATCCAAATTCTCTTTGCATTTCAGCCTTTTGGCTCAGCACCAGCTTGGGCAAGAGGCACAGCAGAAGGGATGGAAAAGAAAGCAAGAATGTGCTTGGTAAAAATAAACCCTACAACCTTTACACATGCTGAAATGGTTTTTACCCCAGCCTTGGACCTCGGGCAAGTGCTTCCTAGAAGGTAAATGCTGACAGATTTATGTTTAAGCAGCAAAACCTTCCACCCAGGCTTTCTCTCAAAATTCAGCAGGTTTTGGTTTGCTTAAAAGTATTAGCCCCTATGAACAGAGGACTGACCCTCCTGGTTAGTGGGTAGGCTGGTCCTGCTGCCCTCAATGATGACCTGATCCTTGGACAACCCATCTTCCCTTGATCCAATAGCCCTGGTTTGTTTTGGTTAGAAGCCATGGTGTGTAAAGGGAAAGAGTTAATAAATTTCTGCTTTATAGCCCAGTGCAAGGATGGGATTGATCCAAAAGACACAGGCTAATCAAGGAGTGAACCAGTTTGGCTAGGGGCAAAGAGTCTTGAGCAGCTACTGGAGGTAGATTCATCAGCCTCCATGTCCACTTGGGACCTACCAACCCTATCTGTAATGGTTGGCTCAAGGAAAAGCTGTTCCTGAAGAAGTCCCACGTAGTCATTTCACAAGCAATGCCACAGCTTCCAGGTGGTCTTGGCATCCTTGCTAGATATATGAGCACTCTTTCTTCTGGATCAAATGGAAGTTAGGCTTTGGACTGATTACCCCTAAAGTCCTACCACCAACACATGATCTGCTGCTAGGATGAAGGCCTCAGCAGAGAAAGAAACATGAAAAACATGAGCCACATCCCCATCATGTCACTCAACCATAAGCACTTCTAAGGAGTTGTGGGGCACCCCTGCAGGCCTGGGAGAGGTCTGAGACCTGACAACCAGTTCAGACAAGACTCTTTGGAAAGGAAAATAGACAAGTGCCCAAACCCTAAATTTAACCAAAACAAAATCCCTTCTACAGCCCCAAACTGATCCCAGCTGAGCCTCCACTCTACAGGAATCACCTTGCATCACATCATCCCAGCAGCAGCCCTGGCTGCCACACAAACAGAGGGCAATCCTCCCAGATTTAATGCAACAGCCAGGTGGAATGACACACACAGTTCATCACAGAGGCAGGTAGCAGGGCCCTTTGCTCTCTTTCAATATGAATACAATGCCCACAGCAATGCAAGGCATCACCATTTTTAGAGCCTGCAGTTTGACTTTCATTGCTCTGTTGTTTTTAATCCTTTTCCTCTGCTTTCTTTAGCATCCTGCCTCTTCTCCCTTTTCCTTCAAAACAAGACCAAAAGAAGTATGCAGCTAATACCTGTGGTTTTAATGGCTTGGAAAATAATGAAGGGACACATTAAGCAGTTCCTGAGCCTTCTGGAGCATTGGTATTTTTAAAGATGAGATTGATCAAACAGGCTGTGAACCCTAATGGAGATGGATTGGCTCAGTGCAGTGATGCCAGCACAGAGGACAGTTCAGCGTGGATCCCAGCCTCTTCCTTTCATCTGCTATGCACTCCAGCAGCCCAAAACCTCTTTGCTGAAGCAAGACCCTGCCAACTACAGAAAATATTCCTGCTTGTCTTACAGGGGTCAGGGATGGGGAATTAATTTTTAAACCAGCTGTTTGGTTGTGCCACTGCTTCACTGCAAGCAGAGGATGGAAAAAATCCTCCCCCTGAGGCTGCTCTGATGTGTCTGAGGTATCCCAGCCCCAGACCGCTCGGTGGCTGCATTGCAACACAGGCAGCTCGGCGCCACGGCAGGAACACAGGAGCAGAGGTTTCAGGCCGTGGATTGCGATGTGAAGCACACACATCTCCTTTGGCTGGGAACCTGGCCAGCCTCCTGGTGAAGAGAAGCTTGGCAGCCTCTGCTGGGAGGACAACAAAGATGTACATGGGAGACAACCTGTCTCCCAAGTCCAGCTCTTCATAGGTGGAGAGTCTGGTGAGGACTCTGCCTTGCCACCGGCACCTGGGGACCCTTTGCACCTTGCTGCTGCTACATCCTCAGCCAAGGATCATCCACTCAGCTGTTTATTGAGTAACACCTTGTCCTGCCTTGTTTTCTGGCTGCTCACCGAGTCCCTGAAAGGAGTACAAGAATCCTAAAGGAATGTTGTTGTTGTTGTGGGATGGATCCAACACTTCTGTAGCAGCCTGTAAGTCCAGCAGTACAGAAGGGACCTGACCTTGGACACCCTATGATTGCCAGAGCTAGAGGCTGCTAAATGGAGTGAAAACACTCCTCCTCTCTTTCCAGTCAGCACAGACCCTCTGGCAGGGACCATTTTTTTTGGCAGATAATCCAGGTTCTGCATCTGTTGTGTCTTTAAAACTCCCCCTGCTACCTTTCACTGTGGCAGAACCCATGCCTTCACCTCCCTGAGTGAGCTTTTGGATGCAGACCAGGATGACAAGCTTTGGAGCAGCAAGGTGAGGAAGCAACTGGCAGAAAGTTCTTCTTTAGGTGGGAGAGTAACCAACAGAATGGCTCATGAGATATGCACAGCCCCCTGCATGGAGTGGCCACGTGCTTTCTGTAGTAGGAGTCCAGACCCAAGGGCTTGAATAGCCAAGGAGGAAGCCCAGAGATGGACTAAGACACCAAGTGCAGGGGACAGCTACTATCCGCAACCTAGCTGCAGGGAGCTCTGCAGGACACCAAGCCCTGATATCCAAGAATTCCTTCTCCCACTGTGGTGGGTTTAAAGGCTCTTCCCAGCCCCCACACACGGCAGTTAAAGGAGAAACTGGATTGGAAGTTAAAAACTAAAAGCTGCTTTAATAATAATAACAACAGATATAAATGAAACAAGTATAAACATATACAGGACCCAAAATACTGAACCGTCCCGATGGCAGCACACCAGCTTCCCTGAGTCCCCGGTAGCAGCTCCCAGTCCAAGAAACTAGCACGTGTGTCTCAGAGAGCAGAAGCAGGCAGCAACGCAGAAAACAGTATCCAAAACCACCGCAGAGGGAGAAAAGGAGCAGGGCTTCCTCGTGGTCCAGTCCACAAAAGTCCCCCCGGAGAAACCCAGCATTCCCCCGGCTTCCCCCCCCCGGGGGGGGGGTTGCAGTGTCCTTGACTCAGGACTCTCAGGTTTCTTAAAGGGACAGTCCAGGCAAGGTGTGTGTGGGGGGAAAACTAATAACGGTATTATGTACGTGGTGGTGGAATATCTTTTTAGAAAATACAGTTACTGAACAGAATTTATTCTGTTCTAATCCAAACCATAACACCCACCAAGGAAGAGTCTCTGGGAAACCAGTCTCCAGATCCTCCTTGCTGGCAAAGTGTCAGCACCAAAGCAGAACTACTAAGCCTCTGACTCTCCATCCCCTGGAAACACACTTCTGCTTCTTTGTATCCCCTGAGTCTGTCAACCTTGTCAGGGGATAGCCATTATGCCCTAGATTTAAGGCAATGGAGTGACTATAAATACTGTGTTTTGAATCAAAGAGTTGTGAACACCAGATGAGCCCATAACTGGTTGGAAATGTTTGAACACTCAGTGTCCCAGGTGCTGCTGCTTCAGCAGGTGAGAGCACACAACAGTTTTTGCTGTCAGCAGGCAGTGTCACACAGCTAGGATGAAGAAGCCACAGAGCAGCTTGTACAGGTCCACATTCTTCTGATAAACCATGCCGCTAGTACAGACCAATACATAGCCCTGCCTGGCCTGAGATCCTGTCACACTGGTGCTCACTCTTCCCCAATGCCTGTTAGTGATGGTGATGTTGCTGCAGCTGCCTGCCTGATCAAGCCACAGTGGAGAACTCTTCAGCCATCTTGCTCCTTTCTTTTGCATCAGTACCTTCTTACCACAATGCTTTACATAGCAGCAAAGTGCATGAAGATCAGTTTGCCTTCTGTTCCTCCCATCCTTCTTTCTCATTTTGGGGTCTAGTATTTATTTGTGCTGGTTTTAATCACTCCTGCTTTTTTTCTTCCCCAGCTGCTTGAAGAGGAATGCAAGATTTAATGCACCTGGAACACCACAGGTAAACCCCTGTCATGCTAATAACTTAAAGGAAACAAACACTAGAAATTGTGGCACTCTGGAAATTGCCCTGCACTGCAGGAAGGTCTGCAGGTCCAGGCACGTTCAGTTTAGGGGCTTTGTTTTGTTTTTTTCTTCTGAATCCATCCACAGAGGATTCAAGGGCAGAACAAAACACTATAAAGTCAGCAAGCAGAATGCAGTAAAAAATGAGCAAGCTGGAGAGGGCTGAGGCTTTGTGCTGACTGAGCCCAGGTGTAAATTGTGGTGAGCTCTGCATCTCAGCATCATCTGAAGTGCAAGGGAAACCCAGGCAGGTAGCAAGAACTGGAAAGCCTCTTTGGGACTCCAGAAGTTTCGCAAGGAGCACTGCTGCTCTGGAAACCCGTGTGGATAGATATCACCACTACCACTGGAGAGCAGTATGTCTGTGCCAGATGAAGGCTTTGGTGCAGAAGTCACACCAGAAAAGTGAGGTTTCTATCAGAGGGGTTCCTCTGATGGAGCTGTGTCAAAGCAATTTGCCATCAGAGTACTGCTCCTACACCTATGCTGGTGAAGCTCTTGTACAGAGATGCTCTCTGGCCTAAAGCTTGATTGTGAAGGAAGGAGAGGGGGGAGTCCAAGAGATAAAAGCTTTCCAGAGAGCAGCAGGAGGGAGAAGGCAACCCATTAGCTTTTCTGCTCCTTTGTTTGCTTTGGTCATCTCCAACCCTCCATGTACTTCAGCTTGTTGGCTTCCCCCAGAGCTCAGGAGAACTAATCAAGCACATAAAACACTTTGTGCAGTTGGGTATTTAGAGGGCTGGAGGAGTCCTGCTTAAGTGATGCAGGGAAACCAGAGAAGAGAGGAGGCCCCTGCTGGAAGACTCACCCCTAATCTTATGACACAGCTGCTTCTCATGCTTTGGCCCTCAGAGCTGCAACACTGGCATCCCTTCAGGAGGGCACTTCAGATCATCATTGTAGAGCACCGAGTTCTGCTTGTGACTCCCAGTTGCCAGCTTTATTATAATCACTCGCAGCAAGAATCTCTGCTTTCCCTTTCTGGAAGGGAAGTCTCTCTTGCCTTCCCCAGGATGAAGAAAACCCTGAAAAAACCAAATTCTCCTAGTCCAGAAACCTAAAGGTGCCCCAAGAACTGGTGATCACAGAAAGCACCTTCCTGAAAAGGTCTTATAATGTGTTAACTGATTTGATGATTTGGGACACTGGAGCATCATACATTTAGGCAGTGGGATAGGTTGGTGACATTACAAGGCCAGTCTCAGACTTCAGAGCTGCTGCTATCCCTGTTTTGTAAGTAGCTCTGGAACCAGCCCCCTCTTGTCTCAGCCTTATTCTCACTTTTTCTAGATGCTACCCCTTGAGACTTCTGTACTTCAGTGCCTCTGCCTGCCTGGCCTCTAGCCAGGCTCCATTCCCTGCCTAGTCTCTAGTCCTTGCACTCCTGGCCTCTTCTGAGCAGACAAGGTCAGTTCCTACCCTGTGGACTGCAGCAGTGTGCTGGCAGGAATTTGGGCTCAGAGGATGGTATTTGTTGGTCCATCCTAATGCCAAATCCAGGTGAACTGCAGCTAGGCTCTCCTGGTAATCACCAGCAGCACTGACACAGCAAACCTTGGTGCTGGCTTCTGGCAAAGCTTGCTATTCCCCATTTAAATCTCAGAAATGGCAAGCTATTGCCAAAACCCTTCCACACCCCAAATCTTTTGAAAGAGAGGTATTAAACAACATTTGTGGAAAAGTAGGGTGACAATTCTCCTGCCCTAGTGATTTTCTGCTCTGATGAAAGGGACATGTTGTGTGGCTGTCACTGAGACCAGAATAGGACTAAGAAACTCCAAGTAGAAATCCCTCTACAGAAGAAAACAGGTAGGAAAGCTGAAGGATTCTAGGGCAGCCTCCAAGTAGGAGACAGCAGAAGGATGAAGAAATGCCCCAAGGAAAGCCCCTTCTACCCTGCACAGGTGGAGTTTGTCAGGAGGTGTGAGGCACTAAAAGCTGTAGTGTCCCCAGAGGATTTTTGCCAGCTCAAGATGGAATTTTTTTATCGGAGAAAAAAAATAAAGTGTCATGAGTCCAGGCTGGACATGAGGATCCTGCCTCAAAACAAGATAGGCAAGGATGTCCCCTCATGAATTTGAGCCAGGAAAACAGACTTCAAGCTGTTTTCTTAACCGCAGCTGGGTCTGTAACTCTCCTCTAGACCTTTTTCCTCTTTCCTTACTGAAAGGGAAAGGAGGAAAGGTTGGAGACATCAGTATTTTCAGGCCCAAAATAATCTCATCCTGTTCTCACACCTGGCTCTGAATCCTGGCAGTAAGGCAGGTAGCACTCTACCTTCAAAAGCAGCCCCGGATTTTGGCTGCTGTGTGGGCTCTATCTGTGGCTTGTGCACCTCCTGTCACACATGGTGCATTCCCAGGCACTTCCTATGCAACCCCTGCCAGCACCTTCCCTCTCTTCAGCTACCTTTTTCCTAGAGCTAACCAGCACAGAAAGCCAATGCTGGCTTTATCCCCCACAGAGGCTCAACCCCTTAATCCCTTCCCTGGTTTATCCTAATCAGAGGGAGCCTTGCCCAGGTGAAACACCTCCTTGCAGAGATGTTTAACTTGGTAGTAAAACACCTCCTTGTCCTCTTGCCCTCAGCAAGGAAGCAAAGCTCCCCTTGCACCAGTAGAAGGCAGCACCTGCAGCATGCCATGCCTAGGAGACCTCCTCAGACACATTGGGAAGCACTTTCCTCCTCAAGATACATGGAGCATCAGCTTCTTGCCATGTTTGCCCCTCTCCTGTGATCGCAAGCCCTGACCTCCAGCCCATCCTCTGTGTCACCTCCTGTCCCTGAATCCCAGTTGGATGCCCTTTGGATTGAGATTAGCAAAGGTGGCTGATGCTCCTACACAGACCCTTGTCCTTTCACATTAGGCAGCCCAGGGCACATCATGTCACCAGCAGGGACCTTTTCCTCTGCCCTCTCTGGAAGCCTGGGCTTGCAGGGAAACCTCCTGCCTGCTACTGCCTCTGCACATGCATTCTGGGTTTCATTTGGGGTGTTTTCTTTTTAAAGCTGTTGCTCACAAACAGAAGTGTTCAGATGAAAAATAAACCTCTTAAAAATCCCAGCCTATTCACTCCTGGCAGTCTGGTATTCCTTCAAGCTGTCAGACTTAGCAGATTGTTTACTGGAAACAGTTCAATTGGCAGGACCTTCTGCTGTGCAGGCAAAAATTTAAAATCCCCTTTTTTGTTTTTTTTTTTGTTGCACTCAAACTTCTCTCTTTCCACTACACAGCTTCAGAGAGTTATTTTTATTCACTTGTTTTCCATTGAATCCAAAAATACCCTCCCCTCTCTGTCATTTCTATAGTAAACAAAGTGCAAGGGGCATTAGCCTGCATGCTTCAGGACACAAACCAGCAGCTAAGGGGTTGGGCTAGAGAGAAAAACTTTCCCCAGTGTGCACAGAAATGCAGAAGAGTAAATTTTCCTAAGGATTCTTACCTGGCCAAAATAGGGAGACACTTTGTTTGGCTAGATGGTCACGTGATGGCATTCTCTGCAGATCACCTGAAGGTCTCCTCACCCAGGGAGATGCTGCTGTAATAAAGAAGAGCTCTTGTAGGTGGTGACCTTAGAGGTTTTGATGTTTCCCTTCCTGTGTGCAAATGCAGCAGGAGAAGGAACCATAACCTGCTTTGTCAAGTTCCCCTTGCTACCTTTGCAGTGTGCCCTAGGAACAGGTAAACTTGTGGGGTTAGGGCCTCCTGGGGTGCTCCTTTTTCCATTGGGTTAGGCCAATGCCTGCCAGTTGCCAGCAGGAAAGACTACTCCAGTCAACTTCATAAAGTTTACTGGGGCTTAAGCACCCACCATGCATCTGGGATCCTCCTTGTGCCATCTCCTCCTGTCTGTAGTTAGGTCCCAGATCCTACCTTTTTTTTCCTCTGCACCTTTGGCTGCTTTGTCCTCTAAAGGAAAATGTAGTGGTACCTTTGTTAGATGCCCAATAAGTGGCTGAGGGTTGCACATTTTCAGGAAGTTGCCAAAGCTGTCTACTCCTTCATCACTCTTCTGCTCATCCCTGGTTCTCAGCCTGCTTCTGACAACTTCCCTTAGGATAGTGAACTTTAAAGAATTCCATTTCCCAGTGGCATTGCCTGGGCAGTCCCTGAGGAGCTTCACCTGCACACTCTTCTCCCTTGCCAAATGTAGGAGGTGCTGTAGGCTTTCACTCAGCACCTTCTGGTCACATCTCAGTAACCTGAAAATTGTCTTCTCCTGCTCCAGCATCAAAACAAATTGTTCCAAAAAGTAGTTGCTCATGCAACCAATAAAACCACCTCCAGCAACAAGCTTGACATGTTGCTTCTACTCCCCAAGAAATCTTATGATGGCCCTTTTGTAATCCCTTACCAGGTGGAGCAGCTTTCTTTAGCCTCAGGCAGACTCATCACCACTCACCCAACCAGAAAGCTTGTTTCCCTTGTTCCCAGCTGCATTTCATAACTCAGTAGATTGCACCCTGCAGCCTTACCCTCATTGTGGTGGTCCTTCACAGGCACCTGTGGTCCCTCTGCACTGTATGATTCATGCTGCTGCTGTCCCAGCTTCATGGGAAACCTGCCCCAAAGCCAACCTCTCCATTTCATGCTCTCATGTTAATAAAACAAAAGAGCAGCAGTGCAAATATGGAGAAACAGGGCAAACCCACTCAAACAACCACTAGCACATACAACTCCTGACTCCTCCCTTCTCTCACATTCCTGGCTCCCTATGTTCCCCCCCCAACCAAGGGACCTTGAGGTTCACTGAGTGAGCATTTGGTTTACTCCATGTCCCCCAGTCCAGGAAGAGAGTGCTTAGGATGAAGATGGGACCTGAGAGGCATAAAAGATCAAGTTTTGCAACTCTGCATGTAGATGGGATGGAGCTGGGGAGCTTGGCTACCTCCTTCTGAACCGGTGGTGGGGAGGATAGGGTTATAGTTCATTGATAGGGTTATAGTTCATTGCTCCAACTGCAGGGCAGAAGGTGACTTTCTCAGCAGTAGGAGACACATAAAAAGGGTTGGGAGGGCATCAGTAGCAAAACTGCCTGCTGCCAAGCTTCCCTAACAACTTTGGGGCACCCCTTGCTCTCTGGATGCAGGTAGGAGGGGGACAGCCTGCACCACATTGGTGAGCTGCATTGACAGCAAGTGCAGGATCTCCTCTCTCCCAGAAGATTGGGTCGTTGGGTAATGATGTTCCCCACCCATCACAATACAGGTGTGACGATCTGAGAGCTGTAGCTGTGTCCAGAGGTCACTGCCATGGACTTTTCCTTACAGAATCACAGAATCGTGAAGGTTGGAAGAGACCTTTAAGCTCATCCAGTCCAACCATCAACCTACCACCACCATGCCACCAAACCATGGCTCTAAGGACAACATCTCAATGTTGTTTGAACCCTTCCAGGGATGGTGACTCCACCACTGCCCTGGGAAGCCTGGGCCAAGGACTAACAACTCTTGCTGGGAAGAAATTGTTCCTGCTATCCAATCTAAACCTCCTCTGGTGCAACTTGAGGCCATTTCCTCTTGTCCCGTCAGTGGTAACCTCAGAGAAGAGACCGACAGTGTAGGTGGTCCTGTCCCTCTCCTATCCCTCCGTAGCACACAGCTTGTCCACCACAGCTGCTTGTAGGATAGCTGTCCTGCTCTGAAAGAACGGCTGATTCCCAGAAAACAGATTCAGTAATCTGACACCCAGGCTGTAATAATTGTGTCTGAACAAGGTAGGCTCCAGCCCCTGCCAGTATTATTAGAATGAGTGATTGTTTCCATCAGGGATGTAGCTCTGGTGCCTTCACCTTTCCTGGGCTCTGAAATACAAATTGAGCTCCTGACCTTGGCACATACGGCGGCTGACCTATTTCCTCCTCCTTAAATAAGGCGAAAACAGACTTTGGAGGCAAAGCTCCTTGCTCTCCTCAGATCTTAGTTAAATATTTGGCCTGCCCTTATTAGCCAAGGTGATGGTCTGCCTAAACTGCCAATCTCCTCGTGTGAGGCACGGCAGCGCAATCTTCTCTTCCCTCTGGCTTTGGGTTTAGTCCTCATTTCTCTGCTCCCCAGCTTGTCAAAGGCAGTTTTGCTGTGGCCATGCACACAAGAGGTCCCAGCAGCTGAGGTTTTGCACTGCAGGAACTGGGGGATTACGCTGGGGACAGGGCTCAGAGCTACACTGCCGCTGAGGGGTGCCCCTGCCACCTCTTCCCTTCTCCAGGTGTCGGCTGGAGCAGGAGGTGGTGAGGTCTCCTGGAGCAATGAACCTCTATGGCATCAACGGGGAAACGCTGAGGTCAATAACGATGAGGTTGCAGCGGTGCCTGGGCTCGTCCTGCCTGGAGAAGGAAATGCTGCGAAACGCCAGAGCAGGGAGGGGAAGACTCCCAGGACAGTTCCCCTGGAGCCACAGGGCCATTCGCTGAAAGAAAACCCCAGTCCTGCCCTCAGCCACAAGCCCTCCGTTGCTAATCCTAAATTTTCCTAGTAAAGCGTTGCGTGAAGAAGGTTTTCCAACGAGCTGCAAGCTCCATCCATCCTCTGCTCTGACTGCAAATAGAGCTGGGAGGGAGATTCAGCCACGGGTTCCTCCTCCTCGCCCCCTTCTCCTCTGCATATTGCTCTTTCCTGAGGTTAAACGTCAAATGTCCCTAAAATATCACTCAGGTCTGGAAGCCTCACCAGCTCTGTGTGGCATCCAGCTGGGGTCCCCCTTTCCTCCTCTCCAGGGTTCTGCCCTGATTTATGGAGGAGTGCAGCACAGCATCGTAAATCAGGGCATCCATCAGGTATAGAACGTGCTGCGAGGGTGGGATGTGTCTTGTCAGAGCTGGGACACTGACACGAAGAGGGTAGGAGGGGGGACAGCCCGAAGGAATGCAGCTTGCTCTTCTTCCTCCATCCAAAAAAACAAAGCTGTCCTGCTGTGGTGGCTGCGCGGAAAATTGTGCTCAGCAATGAGGCACCGGCGACATCACGGGAGATTTCCTGCTGCTTTGCCTTGCTGCTCCTCGAAAGTGAAGACTGGCTTATGGACCACGGGCGAGTCCTACGGGGCTGGTGCCTGGGCACAAAAGGAAGCTAGACAAGGTGTTAAAGAAGTGGGAAAGGAGATGGATGTCTTTTACTGTCCATCTGCAAAGCAAAACAAAAAATAGCTGAAACACTGGGTTTTTCTGCTTTATCGGCTCTGTGAATAAGCATATAAATTTCGATGACATTTCTGGAGGCTTACTGAAGGGGAAAAAAATTCATCCCTTAGGACCTGGCCAGCAGCAGTGGCAGCATATGGTCTGCTGAAATCGGTGGCTGAGCACGTTTTGTGTGTGTTAGCATGAAAAAGGTGACTTTGCGAGGAATTTCAGAGGCAGGGAGGGGGTTTCTCTTTTTCCATGTCTCTTCTTTCTTCTTCTTCCTCTTTCTGATTTAATCTTGCCTAAGCTATTGCAGCCGTCACAGCCGATAACACTTCAGTAAGGGAGCTGAGCTACTTTTCCTTGATTGGGAAGCCCAGAGGATGGTGGAGTTGGTTGCTGGTTTTTGGCCACCTCATGGGAGTAGGTTCAGCCTCTTCCTGGGAAGCAGAGGGGAGAAAGGCAAAGTCCCTGGGGCAGGCAAAGAGAGAAGTCAGGGATGTTTTCTTTTTCCCAGCAGCTGCAGCTCCCTTGGTGAAGGAGTCGGGGCCCTGTAAGTCCAGGGGAAAGAAGCATGGGTCTCCGGGCCTGCACGAAGATGGCACGGGAGCACCCTTTCAAAGATGGAACTCTCTAGGGGAAAAACAAATACAAATAGGCAACTGTTTACCGTAGATAAAATGTGGGTTTTTCTCTTTCATCCTTGACTAAAACCTCATGTTCTTTCCAGTGAGGGAGGCAGGAACCCTAATGCGCTGTCAGAAAGACGTCTGTCAGCAGGCAGCACCTCTGGATGTTTATCTCCCTGCCATCGTGCTCCAGCTCTTTGAAATGTAAAGGAAAGAGGCTGCTAATCACGCTGTTGCTTAAAGATCAACAGCCAGGCTAGATGTACTCTGTCACGTTTTCTCTTTGGTCTCTCGTTTCCCATAATGAAAACGGTGACATTCATTCAAGGCTCGCACAGCGGCGCCGGGCGCTGGGTTTTTAATGGATCGCTCCTGCCCTTTCCCTCGGCTCTGACTCAGGGAGCAGCTGGAGCCACCTCCAGAGCATGCTGATGGCCACCGGAGCTGTGGATGGAGCTGCTGAGGAGCATCGCCTTAGTATCACACATCTGGTTTCCTCTGGTTCAGATCAAACCCAGCTCGTGTTACGTTTGAGTCACATCATTGAAGTCAGAGAGGATGTGAGAGAGGGCAGTGGTGGAGTCACCATCCCTCGAGGGGGTTTAAAAAACCTATAGATGTGGTACTTAAGGTTTAGGGGCTTAGGGGTGACTTGATGGTCTTAGAGGTCTCTTCCAACCTTAATGATTCTGGGATTCTGTGTAATCAAAGTGTGAATGGCAAAAGTCTCATACGGGATTTCTTATTAGAGGGAGAACAGAGAGCTTTAGAGGGATAACAAGGGGGGAGTGTGGAATAAAGAAATTCTTATTTGTACAGAGAAATGAGCCTCAATATATAAAACACCTCTTCCCCTTGTGCTGATCTAAGCCACTAAATAACAGATCAAAAAGACACAGTGAGGGATATTTTTAAGATAGGAATTTCTCATGCACTTTTTTTCTTCACTGTGAGACTAGCACAGAGGTCTTCACTTCTGCTTCCCACAATGTCCTGCACTTGGGGAAAACAGCCACCCAAAAAGTTGTGTAAAGGAGGGTAGGGAGAGGGAGAGAACTCTAGCTCCTCTCCTAACACCGATTAAGTAGAGCAAACAAAGAAAAGAGCAGAACTGTGAACCACCAGTTCCTCCCCAGCAAAGGATCTGCTGAATCCTATTACAGGGATAGAGCAAAAGCAATGAGACAGTTTTCATCTTCTTGCCTGTCATCAGTCGTCAGAGAGAAGGCTGGGACGCACAGAGGATAAATCCATCAGCAGTCTATGTGTCAGGCATCAAAACAGCAGCCTTCCACACCTCTTGTATTGGTGTTCCCCAAGCCTTTCTTTGCCCAGCTCCCATTCTCCAGCGGGAGCAGCTCCCTCTGCCTCCCCGATTAGAAGTGGTTAAGCACTTCCTTGGAGCACAGTCAGGGGGAAGCAACAGCTCACGCACAAGTCGCGGTCCCTGTGCAGCCTAGGAAACACCACGCATCTTGGAGCTTTTCCGATTTCTATCATTGCCAACAGATGCAGGGTGCCCGGGGGTGGCTGGTAGCAGGTCCGTGGGCGGTTTCAGGTTTCCCAGCAAAGCCCTGGATACCTCGAGGCATGGTGCTGGCAGGGAGAGCTGAACTGATGGATGTGTCCCCCTGCCAAAGACTGCTCCCCAGCCCGTCCATAGCGATGTGAAATTGAGGGGTGAGCTCTCCTGACAGTAGTCAGGCTGCCTGCGTGCAGCTGAAGGAAGGACGAGGAGCTGCACGCTGCTAAGCACACTTCTTGCCTGCCAAGCCCTTTCCAACACGACCAACATTTATTTAGATTATGCCCTGCAACGTCTGGTTGGATATGACCCGTAAATCCTGGTGTTAAATCGGTGCTATAGAAGCCTCGTGCTGCATCAGCTCGGCTTTTGAAAAGGCAAAGCTGGTAAACAGGGCTTGATTGGCTCTTTCTACACCGATGCTCCAGAGCAACACCCTCTGCAGGAGTGTGATATTGCTGCAAGCTGACAGTACAAAGGACAGGCACGTCCCCCGTGCCAGCCATTGAGCCGGCTGCCTGGATTAACCCTGATTTCCTCTCCCAACACTCCTTTTACTTCTGTCGAGGAGGGAAACCAGGCATAAGAGCAAGTCCCTTTGCCTGTCGTGCTAAGAGCACGGTGCTGGCAGGGTAATTCAGTGTGCTAAGCCCAGCTCTCCCCTCCCCGGCCCCTGCTCTGCAGTGGGCTAAGTCCCTAAAAGCAGAGGGTTTACACCATCTTACACAAGAGGCAGGAGAAGAGTCGGGTAGGGGCAGTCCTGGCTTCCAGCTTCCTGGGAAAGGCGGAGATCAGCTGGTTCCCAGTTCTCCTTGCATGCCTTGGGTTCTTTGGGTTGATGAGGATTTCATAGCATGTGGGTGCAGTAAGGGTTTGTGGGACAGCATCTTGCATGCACAGAATCAAAGTAGCACAGAATCCTTAAGGTTGGAAGAGACCTCTAAGCTCATCCAGTCCAACCATCAACCTACCACCACCATGCCACCAAACCATGGCTCTAAGGACAACATCTCAATGTTGTTTGAACCCCTCCAGGGATGGTGACTCCATCACTGCCCTGGGCAGCCTGGGCCAAGGACTAACAACTCTTGCTGGGAAGAAATTGTTCCTGCTATCCAATCTAAACCTCCCTTGGTGCAACTTGAGGCCATTTCCTCTTGTCCTTATCAGATTTATCCTAAACATCTATGGGAGGAGTGACACCAACAGAGCTGCCAGCTCCTGCCACACTACACCACTGTTGAGAAGACAAAGCAACAATAAATACAAATCTTATCTGTGTAATAAGGTGAGCTCCCTGTGTGGCAGGAAGGAGCTTCTCCATCAAGATAGTTATCTGCACCTGCCAAGGAGACACCCTGAACTTGGCAGCAGCACAGCCTCATTGAGCAGGGAAGAGCGAAAGGCAACTGCACTTCTCCCATTGCCTTTTGGGAAGTCCCTGAGAGTGTCTGGCTCATGGTGGTGCTGGTAATGGTACCTGTACAAAAGGAACCTCAGCTCCTAGAGGATGCTCCACTCATCCCTGCTCTCTGCGTGCTTGCTAGTTGCTGAGCTGACAAGATGCCAGAAACTCAGTGCCAAAAGACAGAGCCAGTAGGCTGGGTTTTTTCTCTGTTGATCCCTGCTCACAACCAGTTGTCCATGGGCTTGCAAGAAATCAGCCCTGGGAGGGAGGTCAGCTGCCCAGAGCTGAGCAGGAATGAGAGAGAAGATGTTGGTTGCTGGAGGGAGGCACCTCCAACCTCCTCAGGGCCTCTGGGTGTCCCCTATGTGCAGGCTGCCCCTGTGTCAACGAGCAGCAATACCACATGCCGCAGCTCAGGGCTGCATCCCTCAGCTGGCTGGCTGGGGGCTGGTTTCCACCATCTCCAATTGGCTCAAGGACACTGCTGCATCCCAGCAGGGGATGATGTGTGTCATGTCTTCATCAGCTCTAAGTGACAGAGATATGATTCTCCTGAACCAGATAAATTCATTAGAAATGTTGGGTAGGTCAGAAACAGGCACTCTCAAACCTGTCATCTGGTCCTGGTGCCAGAGTCCCAAAGCACTTCAAGTGCAGATTGATGATGGTTATACCTTCTGCAGACAGGAGATGGGATGGGAAACGACACACAACCACTGACATTGATGGTGGGAGCACAGTGGAGAGCTCTAGCACAGGCCAGGCATTTGCATTTCACTTGGAAACAAAGATCAGAGCTGTAGGAACATAATGGTTTTCACTGATTCACCATCCACAACAACAAAACACTGAAGATGAAGGAAGGGTTAAATCCTTCAGCCCAGCAAGAAGAGCTTTTTACTCAACACCTTCAGGGAGGAGGAGATGCAAACAAGTCTGGAAGCAAGACAACATTTAAAACAAAGAAGGAAAATGTTCGTAATCAAAAGAAATGTTTTCGTTTTTATGACAACTGTCTCCTCTTGGCTGACTGTTACTTCAAGTCAGCACAAGCAGGTGAACTTCAGTCTGCAGAAACCTGCAGCCAGGGCTGAGATGCTGTGGAACAGACTCCAGCCAAGCAGGTGTGGGACCAAAAGTCTCTGCTAAAGGAGAGGGTGATGCAGGTAATGTTCTTGTCAAAGCATCCATCAGGAAATAGACTCCCTCTTGCTATTTGTCTATATAAGATGGTATTGTAGAAAAACTGTGCACGTTACTCTGAAACAAGTAACTCTCTGTGTGCCTACATACCCTTTCCCCCCCCCACTTTTTTTTTAATAAAGAAAAAGACTGCATCTCAAATGCAGACTTTTCTGACTGCTCACCAAGAGCAGAATATTGGAGCTTTCCCAGAAACGTTCTCCCTTATTGCTCAAATACCAGATGAGGAAAAAATAAATAAATAACTGAAAGGCATCTTGTGCTCCTCCTCACACATCTAAATTCTGAAGCTGTTTTGTGGGGGAGGGATAATAACTCCCTGTTTTTAACATCCAACTCGATACATTTGTGAAAAGGATGAGATGGCACCTTGTCCATCCATAGCATGGCATTGAACATGATGACTGGGGAGGGTACCTCCACCCTCATGTTTAATTCAGGTGTTGTTTCCTGCCTCAAAGGCAGGTGCTTCCTTCCTTTGGAGCTGGAGGTCAAATCTGAGTTAGCTCTAGATAGAGCAAACTCAAACTTCTGCTAAAGAAGAGCTTGGGATCTGTGCTCTGCCCTCAGGTTTTCTTCCTACCTTCAAACACTGAGCCCAAGCAGTGACTAACACTGTCCCACTTTACAAGGTACTGGGGACAAGGAGCCTGGTTAAGAGCCACCAGCACAGGAGGAGCAGGCCAGGGGTGCAAACAAACCTCTGCTTCCTAATCGTGGTCTACTCCAAAGCTAGTGGGTAAAACCTCATGTGTGTTACCATACTTGGCTGCCTTTGCTTTCACAGGACTTTGGTTTCAATTCAGGCACTGCATGAATGAAGAAGTCCCAGGTGCTGGTGGGACCTAGCAGGCTGTGAGGTTTCTCTTACCGACACAACACAGCCTGGGGTGGAGGTAGGGGACAACTGTCCTAGTACTGGACACGGGGAAGATGGGTGGTAAAGAGGAGGCAGCATGGTGGGAAGAAGGAAAGAGGAAGACGGTTGTGAGGGGAAATGAAAGAAAGGTCAAAGGGGTCAAGGAAAGAGAGGAGACAAGATTTGTTGAGGACAGGGAAGACAAAGGCACATAATGGTAGTGGCAGTGGTGAGCAGGAAGAAAACAAAAGGGAATGGAAAACAATGGGAGAAAACCAGAATAAAGCTAGGAAGGGAAAAGCAGAGGAGACAGCAGCCAACCCACCAGCCCCTGTGATGGCTGTTATTTGCAGATAGGAAGTGCTGCCTGCAGGAAAACTGATTGAAGCTGATTGAGGGAAAGAATGAGCCACATGTGACAGATGTTAGTCGCTTCATATAATGCCCTACTGGAAGGCACTTGGATGCTGCAGGGATGACAGCACTCGAAGACACTGTGCAGAGTGGAGCATGGCATCGCTGGGAGCAGGCAGGAAGGAAGATAAACGGCAGGAGCACTCAGTCCCCTGCTCTCAAAACAGGGAGAAAAGAAGAGAGAGATGATCAGCATGCTCTGCCTTTGACATATTTCCTACCCCATTCTGTGCTCTATCACTCCCTCATCCAAAACCGAGTGAAGGAAGGGGACAGGAACTCAGCCTCCTCCTTGCAGAGAGCAAGGCTGCCTCCGTGCCCTTGGGATGTCTGCAACAACCCAACAGCACCGTGCCTTGTGCCTGGGGTTTGCCTGGGAACAGGGCTGAAGGAGGTTATTCTCTGACCGCAGCCACAGAGGTCCTCAGCACAGGTGTGCAGCCCCTGCGAGTGCTGCGGGGCACAGCCTTGCCAGCATAAGCCAACTGCCTTCTTCATGCCCTGGGCAGATGTGGCCGTGCCCTCAGTGGCCCCGCAACGTCTGCATGCCAAGGAGATGTGTTCAGCTTCCCATCCTGTTTGCAGCCTTGGCTGATAGAGGAGGCTTGCAGGCAGGGTTTGGTTGATGCTGTGCATTCAGCTCCGTTCCAGTCATGGAAATGAGAGGGACTGCAGCCTGGAAGGTAGCAGCTCCGAGGGAGGGATGTATTCAGCACCTATGCAAATGGTTTCTAAAGCAATGTCTTAAGCATGTAAGTTACTCAGGTGGTTTGGAAAGCAAGCTTCGGGAAAGAAGAGCCAGGATGGCTTAATTGTGCTGTTGCACCTTTATATCTAACAGAGATTATTTTCCCTTACTTTCCATATTAAAGGAAAAAAACCCAAATCAATGAACAGCAAATGACAAATAGATCCTTGAGGGTAAGACCCTCATGGCTGCCAGCAAGACTTTTTTGTTTTCTCTTTTACTTTTCTGCCCCAAAACACAAGAGAAAAGCAAAACTTCTCAGGTGCTACTGCACTTCCAGCATCCCCAGTGCTGCAGCTGCCCTATAAGATCCTATTCCAACACAGCCTCAAAGAGGTTGGGAGCAGCAATATTAGCTGAACTGTTTATCTGCAGGCAGCCAAGGGTGGGGAGGGATGGTGCTGCTCAAATCAATTTTCTATGCCCATCTTCTTGACACTTAGATGTCACTGTAGTCTTGGTGATAATAAAGGCTTGCCAAAAAAAAAAAAAAAAAGGATGGGTTTGGATTCACACAGTGTCCTGCAGAGTCAAATGAGAATTGACACTCTGAGTCTTTGGCCAATTTTACAGCTAAAATTAACCAGAAGAATAAATTTTCAACAGTTTACTTAATCTAATCTGCTTTCTGTTGCATTGAATCTTGCTGCCATTTGACTGTTGCGATTTTCATATCTGGCTTCTTTTTCCTTCTTGGTTTTGTGGAATGAAGATCAGGCACAGAAACAAGGACACACATTGCCATGAAATGCCAGCCTAAACAGAAGGCACACCTGGTTTCTGTCAAAAGGGGAGGAAGTCCCTCAGAGGGATTAAAAACAAGGAGAAAATGTATTAGCATGTTAAATTTAGGCCTGAGGTATTGTCTTTGATATTATCTGAACCTTAACTTTCCCTAAATTCATCTGGCTTTAGTCTTAATTTTATTATTTGGATGACTAAAAAGCAAAGACTTGAACCTCAGTTCCAGATCTGGATTGGAATTAAAAATAGCCAATGGAAAGTTCAAAACTATCCTCATGCTAACCCACCTCTGCTCTATACTATGCCCTTGCACATCTGTGACTGTTGTTCATGGTACCAGAAATCAGAAACTGTCTGAGTTAATCATAATACACAACAGTTGTGTAACACTTTCCATCCTTCAGTACTCCATGGATGACCGAGTGCCATAACCAACCTGTGAAGTGTCTTCTCCGTGGGCATTTCATCCAGAAGATGGCTGTGTTGGTCAAGGACACCTAGACTGTACTAAAACAGAGATTAGGGCTGTGTGGAGGAGCTGGAGCTGGACCTAGCCATCTCCAGAGTACTGCATCACATATCAGAGCCCTCCCTTGCTTTTATGTATTTGTGCAGAAGTCTTCCCCATCTCTGGTGTAAATCTATCCCAGCGTGGGTCTGCTCTAACCCTCTGAAGGACAACCTTCATTCCTGCCTCAACACAGCCCAGGGCAAGCAGCAGCAGCAGCAGGTCCAAAGCTGCTCTGCCTGGGTTGGTCCCCAGGGCAGCTGTGGCAGAGGCAGATTTTTCCCTGTGCATTCTTCTCTGGGCTCTCAAAGGCAGCAAAGGAGCTCGATGCTGGAGATGGAAGCATTGACAGGATGGCATGGGTTTTCACATCTCATCCTGGCACTGCCTGGATAGGAATGGGAAGGGTCCAGCGTTAGCGTGCAGAAGAGGCAAAGGGAGCCCCAGGCTGAGGTAGATGAAGGGAATTAACGCAGGAAGCAGGAGCTCCTGGGGTAGAAAGCCACACAAATCACCCCCCTAGTGGTCCAAAGTCAGTTACAACTTAAGAGGCCACGGTCATCTTCAGACCCTGGCAATGTGCATATCTCCCATCTCTCTAGATGCCATTTTGGTGAAGAATAATTTGCTACAGCTACCATACCACTAGCTCAGCTGGTGGAGATCCCTGCCAAAAGCTCTGCTGGGCCAAAGCACCATTTAAAGGTTGGCAGCCTTCCTTCTGGTTGTATTTTTGCTTGCAGATGGGCTTCTCCCATTTGCTTTCCAAAAGCTGCTGACAGTACAGTTGGAAAATGAAGCAGCTTGGACCATGATGAGGATGCAAAAGGGCCATCAAATGACCTGTGCAGCTGGGTTTGGTGTCTCTGGGGACAAGCACACCACTACACAAACAGCCAAGGAGTGAGGAGGAGCATGGGGCACGGGATCACATTCACTGCTGAATTTTACCTCTGCTCCTTGACTCTGACCCAGAGCAGATGACAAGTGCTACACACCAGTCTGGGTTCCCTGTGCTATCTCCACTGCTACCCTAGCAAGCCTTGCACCTTCAGCCACCCCTTAAGCCTTTAAGCTGTACCTCAGGTGATTCCATAAATTTTCATACCAGAAAAGTCAGCTCTGGTGGGCTGCAGCACATCCCTCCTGTTAACTGAGTTGCTTTCAACTGAAAACAAAAATATACACAAGCAAAGGGTTATAGTCACATTTGAGGACCACAGGGGCTGGTTCTTCTGGGCCCAGAGAAGACTCAATGTTGTATGTCCAAGGCACAGCCACTCTTCTTCACAGGAAATAGCAAGTCCAAGCTCTTTAGTGTCTCTTCTCTTGGGAACTTGAATCAACCCCTGTAGTCTTTTATTTGGGAATATTAATGCCAGCTTCATTTCTGGGTTACAGTGCTGGGAAAGAGGAGTTGGACTAGATGATCTCCAGAGGCCCCTTCCAACCCCTAATATTCTCTGATTCTGTGAAAGCAGGAAAGGCAGACAGACCTCCTCAGCCCGTGTGGCTGGACATAACACTCCCATCCTGGGCTGGAGACTGGACCATGTTCTTGTCCTTCCTTGGCATCATGCAGAGAGGCAGCAGGCAGGGAAACCGAGGAAATTTGGACACTGCCATCTGAATCCCCTTTGCTGGGCCAGTAATCATCAAGAAGTCACAAACATTGCTTCTCTGGGGGTTGCTAAGCCTTTGTTTTAAATCTGTACAGAGGTAGGTGCTGTTGGGGGCTCCAATACCTTGCCAGGGTTATCAACAAGGAAGGGGTGTCAAGACAATGGAGTCCTTTGCCACTCTTCAGGAAAGAGATGGTGTTAAAAAAGACACAGTGTCTTGCCAACATGAAAGATTAACGACAGCAATGTAGCAATAATACAAATAATCTAAGCAGACTTCTTTTCCCTCTTTGCTCTTAATTATAAGACAGCTATTAAAAGCACAGGTAGAAGCTATTCCAGACTAAGGTGACCTGGAAAGGGAAAAAACTTCAGGCAAGGCAGAAGAAGGATTGTTAGTTATCCTGTTAAAGTTGAAAAAGAAGAGAAAAGAAAGCAATGACCATAGAAAAGGGGGNTAAGATGTACAGAAAAGAGAGGGGGGGGGGGGGTAAGCAGAACAGAGGAATGTTATGAGGGAAAAAATACAGAAGACCAGGCAATGTTGGGAGGCTGGAAGCTGGACACTGCAATCCTAGCTTGATTGATGCTGGATTTTTGCCAGGTCACCAGCAGGTAATGGCTCACCTTTGAAGCTTGACTTGACCCATTAACTGTCATAGAGAGTGGCAAGAATTACAATCAAAACCTAGCTCTAATTCCCAATTTTTGGAGGTGTTCAGATGTGAGAGTTTTATTTAAGGCTCCCTTTTAACCAAGAAAAAAAGTGGGCAAACTGTGATCAAGGAGAAGGCATTGTCTCCATTCCCATGACTCACATCTCCCAGCACCCACAAGATATGCATTTCCACGCTCTGATCTGCGCAGCTCTGAAGGACACAGCTGAGAACAGAGCAGGGAAGCTGACGACTTCCATGGCAAAAAAAAAAAAAAAAAAAAAAAAAAAAAAAAAAAAAAAAAGGAAGAAAAACACAGTGAAGGTTTTCATTCCTCCTAATGTTTGGCTAAATTGGTTCAGCAAGCTTCCCTGAATCTGGGCAGCCAGGAAGGGGAGGGGAAGAAACTTCATTAAATGAAAGATTTCTTGGAGATAATTGGGAGGCCAGGGATGAGAGTGGCAAGCCTGCATTGTGCTGGGAAAGGAGGGCGCTTGCTTCATGTTTGTTAATTGAAGAAGAGGAGACCAGCTTTTCTGAGGAGCCAGGGCTCCAGCTGGAAGGCTGAAGGGGATGTAAATTTTTACTGGTTTAAATAGACATTAGGGGGCTCCATCTTTTAAAGAATAATTCTCCGAGTTGCGGTGGCAGCCCATGCAAACAAGCGCAAGCGGCAGGGTCTGCAGCCTCCCCCACCCTTCTGCCTTGGGTTTCCTCTGTAAAATACTTCAGCCATGGGAGTTGCTGTTGGCTGTAGAAGACGTGGAGGGGGACATACTGCCAGGACCCAGCACCTCCTTGGGAAGCGAGGGAGGGAGAAAGAAAGGGAAGAAGAGAAGGAGCTACGCGGCGGGGCAGGGGCACATCAGATCTTAAGAGAGATACAGAACCTGCCCTGTGCTACGTGCGGGTGGTCACTGCTTACAGACTTGGAAAATGAAAGTCGCCCCCCAGGGCAAGTTTGCAGCTCCATCCTGCACCCGTCAGGGAGTTGTTAAATAAGAAGGTCGATAAAACAGCCCTGTGGAATAGATACAGACCCCTCACTTTTCTAAAGATGGCCTTCTTTTTTTCTTGTAAATACCTCCAAACTGCTATGCCTGTGCTGTCCTTTGCACATCGATCCGCTCGTGCCCTAAAAGTACCCTGATTGAACCAAAATCATCTGTATCTGACTAATTAAAAATCATTGACTTCATAATGACTTGTTAATTTCGTGAACGTTGCCTTCTCTCTCTTGACTCTTCTGTGCAAATCAGACACATTTGGGATCTGATTCTCCTTTGCCCTAAGGCCCTTTTACTCCATGCAGGAAAAGTCCATCAGCCCCTGAAGGAAAGCAAGTGAGGGCCACACCCCCTGGGAGCCTTTCTGCTCCCGAGGTGGCACAGAGAAATCTCAGCATAAAAGAATAAGCTTGGGTCCTGCAAACTGCCCAGGAAAGTGGGTTTTGCCTTTGTCATTTATTGTTTCCACTGCAAACCGCTCACAGCTCTAGGTCAGTTGCGACAATTAGTGATAAATCACTGCTGGGAGTTTGGGCTGTCCGTTGGAAAAGCTCCCAACAGCCAGCTAGGAGAAGAGCACCAGGGTACACAGCAACGTCCTGCTTCTTATTCTATCTGGTTTTAAGGCTGGGGAGAGGAAGGTTACGTTTTAGTTCTGCATATCCTGTGTCAGGGTACAATAATGGTCTGTTCTGGCAGCACTGAACCAGCACGCATCCCAAATTTGTTCCTTCTTCCATTGCACGTGCTGCCCCCATGGAAATCAGGGAGAGCCTCACGCAGGCATCCAAGAGCAGGATTTAGCCCATAAATCACAACCCAGCTCATAAATACAGGCTTGAACCCTCTCTTAATATGATTCATTAAGAAGGAGCTTTTTACGGTTGGGGTGGTTTTAATTATCGTCGTGTAATTTTATTGTTATTGTTTCCATTCAACATTAACAAACCTTCCCCTTATTTTTTGGTTAACAAAGATCTTTCTGAGATTGCACAGTAGTTAATGAAAACCACATAAACTCCTGCAGAAAGATACCAGGACTCTCATTCAATTAAATAGAAAACTTAGGGTAGAAGGATCTATAAAAATCCAGATTGTAATGAATCATAAATAAATATGGAAAACTAACAACTGCCTTGGGTAGAGTAGTGAATTTATAGCCCAAAGATTTACATTTTTAAGGTCTGCATTGTTGTCTGCCTTGCATTCACTCCCACCCACAGAAGATGCAGGTCCTCAATGGCAGAGCCCACAGCTTCAGCTGATTTTTCTCAGCTTCTCCAGACAGGCAATTGCTACCACACCTCAGGTTCAGTCTGACTTTGCCTAGCATGATCTCCAAGCCTCTGAAGCTAGGACTGAAGCTACTTGCTAGTCGAGGACTGAGAAGTCACGGGCACACCAAGTTTCCTGGGTCTTTGTTTAGTGGAGTGCTGGAGACATGTCTAGCAAAGTTGTCCCCTTGCAGACTGTGGAGGATACAGCTGGCACCCTTTCCTCCCAAACACCTTAGAGGAGGAGGAGAAATACAGAGAGAGCAGCTTGTTCCTCGCCCTTGGCTTCCTCCATGCCAAGAGGGAGGTCTGCAGACCTTTGTTCCATTGAGGTTGCCCTTTTCTTCCATATTGGTCTGGAAACCAGTTGGCCCTAACTTCCAGCCAGTCATCTCTACTGGTGTGAAAAGAGACAGGGAAAAGGCCACTTGATCCACTGGTACAAAGCCCCTGAGCCCACCTTACATCCAAATGAATTTTTCTTGAGCTCTGTGAAGTAAAAAGAGTTAATAAAACCAACCTCATTAGGATGCAATAGTTCAACAATCCCATAAGGACCATCTAACACTCTCTTGAGATATGCACAGGCATAGCTAGCACATGTACAGACTCCTGCCCCTTCAATAGTGTCAAGCCAGTAGGCACCAGCCTCAGAAGTCATGTTCCAGCCTCCTTCATGATGAACCCTGACATTTCAGCTTCACAAGGGCAATAAAATATTTGGAAACACTTACAGAACTTTGCGCCTCAAAAGCAAAGCAAGCTGATCTCCAGACAAGAGGCTTCACTGGAAAAACGGGAAAGTCAGTACTGAAAGAGTTAACAGGTAAGAGAAGTGGAAGGCTGTGATAATGGCAAAACCTCTGAGGCATCTGCTCCATGGTTATGGGTGTGTGTCAGCCTGGCTGACACAGCTGTTGCCATGGTGGCAGAGTTCTCCCCAAAATCGCAAAAAGCAGAGGAGATGAAGGAGTGCCTGAGCAAGAGGCAGGAGAAGGGAGATGGCTGCTGATCAGGATCACCTGGCTTTTGTAGGTGGGGCTTGGTGCTGCACCTGAAGGCCTAGCTAATGTAAAAATGAGTCTCATGAGCTCCAGGGCCTTTTGCAGCTGGACAGATGTTCATGGGCTGTAGCCAGCTGTTAAAATGAAAAAATAAAATGGAAAACCCTGGAAGCTTCACCCAACCTAACCTCATCTCCATTACTTCATGGTACACAGCGTGGTGCAGAGAGCCACTGCCCGCAATATTCCCAGGAATGACCATAGAGAACCTTGAGAATTGAGGCTTTCCCAGGCAGCCCAAGACTTTGAAAAATGTGTCTGTGTGTTTGCTGCAGCTGTTTGGACAGGCAGGAGTCTAGATGTCAAGATATTGAAGCAAGGAAGTCCTTCAGCTGCTGGCAGCCAGCGGCCCTGGGACAGAAAGACTAGGAGCCCTAGGCATGGCAGGAGCTAGGGCTGGACAAGGCTTGGAAGTCACGAGGGTGACCAAGGCTGGAGATGTTGGGCAAGCATGGAGGCATGTGCACACCCTTGGGCCCAGAGGGGCTTCTAGGGTTGAGGTAAGAGGAGTTGAGATGGGGGCACTGGGAGCCTGGTGGAAAGAGTTTGGGATCTTTGGACCCTGGAGCAAGAGACAGAAGCACTGGATGGGCTGTGGGTCATGGGTTGCTGGAGTATATGAGGACAGACACCCCTTGGGGTCTTATCACTATGTCCCTTGCAAGCACGCAACTAAAGTGCCAAGCTGGGGCTATTTCAGCTCCTATACAACACTGACAGAGCAGGAAGTTTCACTTGACCAGGAGCTGTTGCTGGCAAGGGGAGGCTGTAGAGTCAAACCAGGGCTTTGTGGCCCCAGAGCGAGAGACAACTTTCCTTTCAATACACTGGATCCCCAACAGTGTGTCAAATCAGGCCAGTGAGAGAGATTGAAGCAGGGATCAACTCACATGAGCAAGGCAACCAGAGAAGCAGTGGAGCTGCCTGCTCTAGGGTTTGCACATCTTGTAGCACACAGTTCTCAGTGCATCTCTTTCCCTCCATCTTGCCCTTCTGCTAAGAGGAACTTGTGGTTCAGTGCTCCCCAAGGAGCAAGCTACCACAGACGGGAAACAGCGAGCTGCACGTGCAACCCAGGAGGTTATCTTCCAGCTCAGCAGCAGGAGCATAGCTCTGGTGGCCCAAGCCACGTGAACCTCTGCAAACTGAAGCTGGCTGGGCTGTAGCTGCTGGCACCAGCACAGAGGTTTCATCATTCCAGCATGTATTACAGAGCAAGTCAGAAGTATGCTCAACAAAACCACAAGCTTAAAAATAAGGGAAAACACATTTCTCTCCTCTCCTTGCCAAGGTGTGAGAAGATCACGCTTTCTGCAACGTCACTTTGCCAGCAGAGTCAAGATTGGGTCTCAGCTGGTGGTTTTTCAAAAGCAAAGTGAACCCCACAGAGCTGTGTTTGTGAGTGTGGGCTTGGGGGGGGTGCTCCCTCCTGAGAAAGTTTTGTGTCCACACCCAGGGTAAGCAGCACGGGGTGGTCTGGCTGGAGATAAGGGTGTGGGTGTTCCTGGCTCTGATGCACACCCGCCACGTGGTGACAGATCTTCTGCACCACTCTTTTCTCAGTGGAAGGGTGCATTTTCCATTCTTCTAGGCTTTCAGCAAGTGAAGTAATTTTCTAGTCCTATTAGTTTCCTATTACTCATGGAGTTAATAAAAGTTACCTTGGATACTATTCTGGTAGGGATACTATTATTTTAACTCTGGGTTTTCTGGTTTCAGTCTGGATCTCCAGCACCAAAATAGGACAACATTAAATAAATAAGTGGATTATATGCCAAAATTTGCCTTTTTTTATTATTAGACTATTCATCTCTGGAGGATCATTTACAGTTTATTTATCATGGTCTCCAGTGTCCAACTCCAATCTCAAGAAGATAGACAGCAAACTCTTAATTACACCTGCATGTCCTGTATGGGTTAAGAACCCATTAAACAAAGCACACTCACACTTTGGGCTTGTAACAGTGTGATAAAGATTTCTAAGTTTTTCAAGCTGCCATTTCATTTCAGAAGATAGATTTCTTCTCTTGGGATTTCATCTAACCTAATTATTTCTTCCCTGATTACACAACTGTCCCGTATTTTTCCTTCTCCTGCTGCCCACAAGTCACACCCAGAGTTCCAGTCTGCTCCTTAGCATGTAGGTGGCAGGCAGGAAAGACTGGACAATGTCTGCTGGAAAATGCTCTTGGCAAGATATGTGATGCACAAAGCACAGAGATACTTTAGACCCATTACTTCTCTTCACAGGAAGAAGATGCATCCAGTCAGGTAGGTTTGGATACCTAAGACCTTTGCCAGCCCAAGCTATCAGGGAGCAGGAAGCACCAAGCTATAATACGACAGTGGATGCCACTGTGCTAATGTGTCTGCATCAAGAAACCCATGAACACCTAGACAAAGAAAAGTCACCTATTGACCAACCTTCTGCTGGGGTCCTAGTGCCCTCTAGTTTCTCATCTGGGCTCTGCCAGAATCATGGGTGCCATTTCAAAGGAGATTTAGGAGCAGAAAGCTCCACAAAGGTTACAAAACAGCTGAGCAAGCTGTGGGACTGTCCAAGGGAGACCTGCACTGCAGCACAGTATGGCTACGAAGCAGCAGTTTTTAACCTGCATTATCTATTTACACATCCAGTGCCAAAACAGGCACTTGGGGCCAGAGGAAGCAGCCCAGGAGAGGGGAGCAGGGCTGTCTAGGGAAGCTTTACAGCCAAGGCTGATGATCCAATTAAGTCAACAAAGAGCCCCAGTGATATGATCTAAGGGTTCAAGATCTGGGGGTAAAGAGGGAAGGGGCAGCAGAAGGCAGAGACAAACAAACATATGGAATAAGTTACAGGGGAGACAGCTGAGGCAAAGTGCAGAAATGAGTTCAAGAGATGCCTGGGCTGTTCTCGGGAGAAGGAAAAGGACTCGAGGGGGTCTCTTTGAAAAAGCAGGAAGGGGGGATTAAGATAAAGCCAAAAGATGGAGGCCTGCTGTGTTGACTGGCCTCTGCTTGCTCCTGGAGCACTTTGAGGGGTTTTGCCTATTTTTTCCTTTTTCTTTTTTTCATTTGACTGTGACAGATATTAATGTAATTAAAGGATGCAGGAATGACTGGAGAGATCTGCAGTAAGTTAAGGGCAAGCAGAAGGGAGTAGATGTGGGAGCTACCTAGCAACCAATACACAGGAGCCAATAAAATATACAGATAGGTAAATGTAGGGGAAAATATAATATATACACATATAAATAAAGCCCAGGACCATGAAAAAAAACAAGCTCAGACATTGCAACCCCAAAGTCCTACAGGGACATAATCAAGGGAGTTGATGGCTATGAAGTGAGTCCCAGGGCAGTGGTGGAGTCACCATCCCTGGAGGGGTTCCAAAAATACCAAGATGTGGTCCTTAGGGACGTGGTTTAGTGGCATGGTGGTGCTAGTTTTATGGTTGGACTTGATGAGCTTAGAAGTCTCTTCCAACCTTCATGATTCTGTGACTTCATTTACTAAACTGCTGTTCTTCTATCACCACCTTTCCACCCAGGAGAAAAAGGTTGACAAGTTATTTCTAAGAGAATATGGCATAATTAAGGAGGTGAGGAGGGAAGAAAGGCAAAAGAAGTTCTCCTGTGGCTGGTTGCAGCAGATGTCTCCAGCAGGGTCACCCATATCACCTTGCCTTGGGCTTTCATCCAAGCTCTGGGCAGGAGGAGCTGTGAGAAGACCTCGAGCTCCACTTGCACACCCCACACCAACAGCTTCTGCCCTGGTTTCCCTCAGCACCCTCCCATCATTAAAAACAATCACATTCGTGCTTGCAGGATCAGGCACTTGTTTTGCAGTAATGGATTTGTTGCAGAATTATAGCTAACTAGCTGTGTCTTCTGCAAGGAAAAAAAAATGAAAAAAAAAAAAAATTGGTTCTGCTGGTTTTGGAGTTTCAGGCCATTAAAAATTACCCAGAATGTACTGTTGCTCGGTAGCAGCTTCCTAGATAAGGATTTAATTATAAGCCCTGCACTCACTTATACTCTTTGAATACCAAATGTATTTTGTGATTGCTTTCAGAGCACACTCTTTTATAATTTTTTTTTATTATTATTTTTTCCCCCCAAGAAATTTGAAGGCAATTGAGCAGTTTTACAGTCTGGAGTCCTGATTCAGCAGCCTTCCCTGTTCAGCAAAGGAATAATGTACTTAACTCCAATGAGACTTGGGCATATGCCTAATTGGGACCAATGTTTAAGATCATATTAAAATGAAAGATCTTAAATTTTGTATCATTTGGGAGGCCTCTGTGCAGGGCACAAGTTGGTTCTAGGATTCAAACTTTTATACAAAAAGGGGTTTTTTTGGTAAAATCATCACTTTGCTGTGGATGCTCTTGCATTTACTGGACAGAAGGTTTAACAGAAAATGTATATGCAGTTTGCATGTCAAATACTCTGAACATGTTCCTTGCATCACAACATGTGTGTGTGTGGCATTTGAATACAATGGATGTGTTCAAAGAAGGAGGAAGAGAAAAGGAGACCCTGGAGATGGCCCTGGGCAAATTCCACCAGCTGAGAGTAGGCTTGTAGCTAGAAACTTTCCCTGACCAATAATAGTTTCCAGTTTCTGTCCTGTTGTGAGGTTATTTTATTTTATTTTATTTCATTTTATTTTATTTCGCAGTGTTTCTTGCTTGCTTTTTCCTTCCCCATACCACATCCCAATTCTTGGAGAGTTAGAAGCTCCAGGATGACACTGCCATCCTGAGCTGGCCCAAAGCACACACTGGAGGCTCAGGTTCAGGTGCAAGCTCTTCTCAGCTAGCTGAAAGATTTGTATTCATTCTTCCCTTGTCCTAATCTTTTGGCAACTGGCCAGGCAGGCCTGGTATTATATCCTTCTCCAAAACTCTGGCTTTAAGGAGAAATTCCATGCTTTTCTCCATAAAAAGTTTATAGCAGATGCTGCGCTCCTGGGGAACAAATCAGCTCCAATGAGCTTTCATTGTCTCACAGAAAAGCCATTTTATCCAAAACTTTCTAAGCAAGCTGTAGCCAGCACACTGGGCTTTGGCTTTATCCTCCTGCTCTGGAGGATACAAGATCTGCAGGCACTGGGGAGCGTGCTGAGCTGCAGAACCCCAGTGACCTGGAGGTGTCTGGAGAGCAGGAGGGACTCTGCTCACGTGTACATTCAAAAGGAAGAGTGAATCATGTCAGTAATCACCTTGAGTTGGGAATGGAGCTGTGATCTTTCACACCTGCACATTAAAGGGCAAATAAGCTTCATCTGAATTTTCCCTGATAGGATTTTTTATGACCTGTTACACCAGCATGGAAAGTAATCTCCCTGGACAGTTGACTTCATTACATCGAAAGGCTTGTGGCTGTTTCAAATGGCAGTGGTGCCCTTTTGTGCCTCGGTTGTCTGCTGCAGACCTCTCAAAGAGAGGAGGAGGAGAGGACTCTGGGAGGACTGTACCCCTCCACCTTGGCAGCATCCCCCCCCCCCCACCAAGTTCCACCTCAGGAAAACAGTGGAGCTGCCTGCTCACAGAACGCTGCCAGACGTAGGAAACAAACGAGCTGAGAAAACGAAACGTTTTTTATCATCTCTTTCGGCTCCAGTTGTCCTACGTGTGGCTGGGAACAACTGCAGGAATGACATTTGCAGAGGGAAGTCTGATGTAGCTGAATTTCCAATCCCTTTTGCCTACTTGGTGTTGTTAACACTAGCTGGAACTTGTGCCTATAACCAGTTGTCCTAGAGGGTCAGTTAGGGTTTTCCATGATGTGAGCAACCCCAAAATACATCTCACCCACCCCCTCTTTCAGCAGCAATCTCTCCACCGCGGCCGAGAGAAGACAATGGTGTTGGGAGCGTGTTTGCTTTTCTCCCAGCCAAGCATTTGAGAGGTAATTGCAGAATTATTTGGAGGAAGGGCAGAGAAATGAAGGTCAGGACCCTGTAGCCCACGCCTGCTGCCGCCACGCCGACCAGCCATCCCTGCCTGCTTTACGTGATGGGAATCCAGCAGCAAGCCTGGCTTAACCCCGGCCGTGGAGTGAATGGGATAAGAAGTGGGAAGTGCTGTAGGGATCTCCCTGGACACAGTTTTAGCAAGAGGCTCTGTGTTCCCTGGTTCCAGCAGGGATGTCTGCCACCGTGCAAGGCAGGCAGAAGACCGCCCATCCCTCTATCAGCAACCGCTTTGTCATTCAGATGATGATGTCCCTGTGTCTGCGCCGTTATTGGGCTCTTTAATACTGAGCAGGCTGTCGGGCAGCTTTAATTAGTTTCTCTCCAGAGCAGGCTGTGGTTTGGGGTGGCTGGGAAAGGCCTTGGAGAAGGTTCAGATGCAAGGCAGCTCAGGCTTAAGTGGGCAGGATGGTGGGGTTAAAGAAAGGGTTAAAAATGTGCCCTTTTTGCTATGCCTCCTAGCTCTGGGGGCAGGCATGCACAGCAGCTATCAATATACACAGCTGATTTAAGGCCACAGCCTGCTAGCAGAGCTGTCACAGCCCACACAGCCCAGCAGAGGATAAACCTTCCAGTCCCCTGTGTTCCCACCCCGGTGGGAGCTCTCAAGCCACTCCCATGCACACATAGGCACAGGTGTCCCTCCCAAACCACCCTCCAGTCCCAGGAGCAGCTTGAGCCTCCCAGTTTTCCTCAACAGGCAACACTCAGACCTGTAGCCTGGCACTGCTCAACTCTTTTTCTTGCTGCTCCCTTGCCTGCCTACCAGCTTCCCTACCACACCCCACGAGCCCTCTCCCCCTCACCAGTCTCCCAGCCCAGTACCTCTTTTAGTGGCACTGGGAATGGCCAGGACAACACCCTAAGAGCCATTTGCCTTAATTCTGTCTTTTTCCCAGTCAACCAAAAAGTTTGCACTCCCTTTGCCTGCACTATATTCCTGTATATGTCCTCCTATATGTCCTATCTATTCCAGACCACCAGCACTGGGGAGGGTGGCCACGCAGTCGTGTACAACCCAGGAATGATTCCACCATGACCTAGGGTGGACTTGTGAGCCAGAAAAAATAACTCCAAGTATTTTAAACAGCCAGAAGAGACTAGCTGAGATAAAACACGGAGGGACTTCCCTGCCAGCACAAACAGGAACTACTGAATTAGAAACACAAAGTTATTGTTGACTTTCTTGGCTCTGCAGAAATAGGCTGGGTCTCAATGGTCTGAAGGGAGCAGGGCGTGGTTTGAGACTGGTGGCACAGGGATATGGCTGAAAAGAATCTGTGGTTTTACTAACAGCTGTTGTGGTGTTTTGCGGCCTTCCTCGTTGTGCATATTCTCCAAAAGTTGGTCTGACTTGGATCACTGGGATTCAGAGGTTAGTTGGTTTTGTTGTTGTTTTGATGTGACAGAAGTGGCCAGCCTGACATTTGGGATGTCCAGGTTGCTCCACAGCAGGTTAGGAAAGGCAGTTTGGCTCTCGAGGGAGGCACATGGCTTGGCTCATCTGTTTGTAAAATGAAGGCAAGCAGCTAAATACATCAGATTTTGGATATCTGGGGGAAAAAGTTCCCAGTATGGAGCAGCTCTGGCTTTCCTCATCTTTCCCAGTCCATGTTCACTCTTGCACTGTGTGATTCCCACTCTGCTTGACAGTGTGCTGCAGAAAGCACTCGTACCAGCTTGCTTCTCAGTGCAGCAGACGTGCAAACTGCACAGATATTTAACAGCAACAGCCTTCACATTCGAGAACTTTGCAGGCATTCACTGCAGGCAGCAGTATCTCTGTTCCACAGATTGGAATTTTCAGAGAGACAAGGATAACCTGAATTGCCCAAGGTCCCAAAGGAGAAGCACGGTATGATATCAGAGCTGCAAGTCTAGTATCCTTACCTTAAAGCCCCGTGCAAAGCCTGTTAGGCAAAACCTTTCTGTATTAAACGAAAGCCTGTCTTTGAGGAAACCACCGACCCAACTCCCATCCTGTGTCCACTTGGCAAATTGCTTCTTGCAGCCTGTGCATTGCTTTTGGAGCCTGTCCTGAACCTCTACAATTCCATCTCTTCCAGGCATACCTTATTCCTGTCTGCTTGATGATGTTGAAGAAGGGAAATGTGCTGCAGATGGGGTTGATTTCCCGTGCTTCTGGTTTGATTCAGGCAGTTTCCAGATGACAAGATCTCACTCAGATCCAGGAGGGATGCAGCAGCTGCCTATGGGGGTTAACAGCCGCTCTGCCACCCACTGCATACATATATCCTTGGGCTTATCACTTAGCCCCCCAAAATAGTCTCAAATTCATTAATTTTAGGCTTCTGAGAGGGCTGTGGGTTTTGCAGATTACTGAGCTTTCCTGAGGCTTTACATATAAGTCCCTGTAACTCCTTTCCATGGAAAATGCTCAACAACAGCAAAATCCTAGGTGGACCCACCAAAAGCTCCCTGGATCCCTAACTCAGAGACGAGCAGAGGGTACCCAAGCAGGCAGGATTAGGCAGGAAACACACCTGGTGGTGATGCAGAGTCAGCAGCCAGGACATTGTGGATGAACATGCTGGCACCACTTAATTGGATGTGAATTCCAGGGAAGGAAGGGTCTGGCTGCAGCCTCCAAAGGATCCTGGCAGCAAGGAAAGATATGGATCCACTCCCCAGTCTGTTCTGCAGAGAACTGGGATGTGATTTGGGGTGTAAAGCTGTATTAATGTCCAAAGCGCTGCTTGGCTCACACAGGAATCCCTTGTGTCCTTAATGAAGGCAGGGGGAAACCCAAAAACCCCAGGGCTTTATTCCTCAGCTTTGTGTATAATCAGCTGCCATGATTTAAGGCTCTGGAAAACACACCAGAAATAATAATTGGGAGGAAATAAAAGGTTTAGTTCCAAACAGTGTGTGATTTAAATAAGAAGCGAAAAAGAAGGTGTGTAGGATTTGAGCATGGGAAGAATGAACTTCTAATTCATTTGCATCGAGATTACCGGGGGAGGGGCAGCTTTTAAACGGGTATAAAACACTAGTTTAGATGTAAATGAGAAATAAGGGCAAGGAAATAAGCAGGGGGATGAACTTCGACCATCAGGAGCCTGCAGCGAGTCCTGGCCTCGTCACTGGAGCTGGAAGTCCCAGAGGCAGCAATTTAGCCATGAGTTTGCAGATCTCAGCACCGTCAGAACAAAAGGGCACTGCTGCCTACGCTGGGCTGCCAGCTGGGAGAAGGGGAGGTGAGCTGGCAATGCCACCAGAAATGGGATCATTACCCAGCAGTTTGCAGAGGGGAGAAGAAAAGATCCGAGGTTGCAACCTGAGGCAGGAATAAAAGCAGTCTGGGATTTGCAGGGTTTAACAGTTCCCAGAGCCCTGGCATTTTCAGCTGCAGAATTCCCTCAGCAACCTGAGCCAAAGGTCCTGTGATGCCCACGGAGACAAGTGCTGCTATTCTTTAACCCCTGATTAGGACCCCCTCTAGCCTCCTGTGTTTGCTGCCACAAGAAAGGCCAGAAAGGAAAGTAGGTGGCAGGCTGGACATTAACCCAGAGCATATCCACCAGGGCTGACTGGGAAAGCCCAGCCTGACACCTGACACTCCGTGTCCCAAAAGGGACCCTGACTCCATGTGCTGGTTTGGTGGGGGGCACCAGTGTTTTGCACGTCCCCTAGATGCAAAGACCTACAGCAGGCACCTGCAGGAAAGTGAGTACCTCAGGCTTGGTCCTTGTTGTAATCCAAGCTTAGATCCCTGTACTGTTCTTCTCCACTGAGAGCTTGGGCATCACTTGTCCTTGCTTGAATCCCTTTAGGGCTCAAACCCTTATGCCGGGATGCTGCTGCCTCCACCCCTCAAAAGGACTTCATCGTTTCTTCCAGTGCAAAGGCTGAGGAGTATCTAAATGAAGAGAGCCAGGAGACCATGGTGGAGAGGACACCTGTTCTCTGCTGGCTTCTTGCTCCTTCTGTCCAGGCAGGCAGAGAAAGATGTCCATGTGCTCACGCCTGACCCCACATTTGCCTGCTGCCCGTGGGAAACATCCTTTGGCAGGAGATGGTAAGTCTCCTCCTGCTCTGCAAGGTTAAAGCTGCTGGGACATTCCCAGCTCCTCCTGCCAAAAGCACTGCTGCTGAAATCGCAGCGCTGCAAATAAAACCTTCTCCTGGCTAATTACTAGGGAACGCTTCGCCTTCTATTTTTAGACAGGCTTGCAAGCTTGCATTGGAGATTATCCTGCTCCTGTTTCTCTCCCTGTCTTTTCGCTGGCTGTGTTTCTCTTCCTTTCTCCTTCGCTGTGAGCTGTGCTGACCCAAGCTTGGCTTCTCCCCGGGTCGGGGAGCAAAGGACACTCAAGTATTTGAATGCCAAAACCCAGCGATTCTAATGCCATTTGAGAGCAATTGTTTTAGCATCAGACGGAGAGGGAGCAGCGTTCTGCAGAGCCATGAGCTGCTTCTCAGCTTGCCATTCCAAGCCTTTTCCTGCTGAATGCTCCCTCCACCTGGCCACAGCCAGGGAACCTGCTTCCATCTGCTCAACACACTGTTCAAATCCTCCTGTCCAAGTTCTATGCTCTTCCAAGACAAGGGGGAATAATAAAAAGAGAAGGAAAAAAAAATGAGGTTCTTTCAAAGCCCTGGGCTGTTGGGGCAGTTAGCACGTAACATGGAAGTATGAGGCAGCTGGACAGGGGAGAGAGGTGGGCAGGGATGGCCACACATGTTGTAAATCCTGCACCAACCTGTGTTGTGGCCGCGTGAAGTCATGTCCTGGCACTGTTGCTTGGCACAGAGCTGCACACTGTGAAGGCTGTTCCATCTGCCCGCTGAGAAAGGACCTGCCAGCTCCGGAGCAGCCCCAGTGCTGCCTCAGGATGGCAGTCCTCCCTGCCAGGAGACTTTGAGATTGTACAGCCTCAGAAGAGCAGGGGTAACACATTCAAAGCAGCTCTGGAGCCCACAGGCATTTCCCCTCCACGTGCAGGGATGCAGGAGGCAGAGCCCCAGCCAGAAGGACTGCATCCAAGCCTGCTTGACGAGGTTAACCTTGGTCCCAAAAGCCGGTTAGGCAAATTAGCACAGCGTTTTCCCCCAGCTAATTAACTTCCCTCACAGCAGGGCTAATGAGCTCCAGCAGCAGCCTTGGCTGTGGCAGCTAGCTGTCTCCAAGGTGAAGAGCTGGCCTCGAGGGCTCGTGGCAGCCTCTGGCATCAGCAGCCACCAGCTCCCTCAGGGAACTTCCCACTCCTGATGCCCACCATGGGACTGCTGGCCTGAGGGTAGTGAGGGTAAATCTTTCCCACTGGTTCTGCAGGCCACTTGCAGTTTAGGAAGCATGTGGAAGTCTCCAACACACCCCAGGCAGGTTGTGGGATGTTTCTCAGAGTGAGGTGGTACCAAGCACAAGCGTTAGCACCTCCAGACAACTCCAGGGAAACTCAGTGAGGATGGCCTTTCAGCACATCTCCTCTGGTTTTTGGTGAGCACAAGCACAGTCCAGCACTGTGTCCACTGAAGTCAGTGGCTGGTTTTCCATCAATTTCAGTGGCCAGTGAAGCAAAATGTCTTCAGTATTCTCCTTCTCTCCTCCTGGCCAGCAAACCATATTTATTTTTACCCTCCAGTCAACTCTTCTGGGGATCGATGGGTCGTCAAGATGATGAGTTAGTGCCTGTAGTGACAGTGGCACTTTCCATTACTGCTGATATACCAGGGGGACACACGTCTCCCAAAGACTTATCAAGGCTGGGAAATTCAACAAAGAGGCTAAACCTGGCATTTGCAATGAAGCCACCCCAAAGCCACAGTCCTGCAGTACAGACAAGACCTTCCCAGACCTGCAGAGACCCCCCCTGGACCTCCAAAGAGCTCCAGGAACACCAGCATGGGCTCTGCAAACGTGGAACAGAGTAGAGGCTTGCACCTGGCCTACTGCTGCTTTGGGGAGTTTTTCTCTCTCTTCCTTTTCCCCAACTGATTTTTTCATGGGGAGTCACTTGGATAAACTCTTCTAGATGGGGAATGATTTCGTTTGATTTCTTTTCCTCCATTTCTTTTCCTGCATTTCTTTCATAACTAGCAGGCAGGATTGTTGGGGTTTTGAGTTGTTTTTTTTCTGAGGTTGCATTATTATGACATTTTAATTGGCTCAGGACTACACAAGTCTCCAAGCCAATTTGGCCCCGGTGTTTTCAGGCAGAACTGTTTTCTGTCTCCATTTTGACAGATACTTTCCGCCAGCCAAAATGGCCTCATGTTAAATAAAACAAAACCAGCTCATGAGAAATGTAGTTCCTTCTCTTCCTGCTTTCATTTCAGCTTGAAACATGAACCATACCTGTTCCCCCATTGAAGACAGCTTCGGGGTGAGTGGCAGCTGGGCTGCCCTTTCCCATTCCCCTTTGTTTGGCTACCACCGGGCAGGAGCCAGCTCTGAGCCAGTGCTCTGAGGAATTGCAGGATTCCAGGCAAAGAAGAAGGAGAAGGACAAGGAGAAGGAGGAGCCTGCAAGTCCTGAACCCCTAATGAGCAGTTGTAGTTGTAGTTGTACCACCGGCCTCGTGCTGTGGCGAGGGCACCGGCTGCCATCCACCAGCCAAGCTGGAGGATGTGTCAGATGTGTGCCACGCTTTGTGGTAGCAGCTGGCAGCAAAGCCTGTGCAGAGCATCCCCATGGGCAGCAGTGCTAATCTTTAATTTGTCACACCTGCACAGCCCCTCCTCACCCCCACCAACCCCCTCCCAGCCTCCTTCCCTCCTCCCTGCCTTTTTTTTTCCTGTAGTGATGGCTTTGGGGTTGCCAACACCCTCATTCACCCTAGGCTGCCCTCCCTTCCTTCACCCCCAGTCTGGGGAGATGCCATCTGCAGACCTTGCTGTCCCCCCAGAAGTCACCCTGCCACCCTCTGCTTGTGTAATGAGCTTAGAGGTCTCTTCCAACCTTCATGATTCTGTGATTCCTGACATGATTTCCCTTTGGAGCAAAGCTACTAATTGCTGGATGTTACCAGAACCCACCTTTTGGGTTTCGGCCTGTTCTGAGGCTCCTGGGAAGGAAAGGTGCAGGATTGGGTGTCTGGCAGTGTGAGCCCTGCAGCTGGAGGGCTGGGTAAGCCCTGCCCTGGCCTTGGGTGTGACAGACATGTCTGTAGTGATGTCTGTGATGCACCACCCTAGACTCTTGTATCAACAACTCTGCTACCATTTATTTCTTTGTTATTTTTTTAACCAACTTGCCAGGTGTTGCTGCAGTTCATGAGTTCATGACCTCAGATCCATTTCTTTTTTTCCTTCTGACTTTATGCTCTCAATATGATTTACAAAAATTGCTTCTAATAAGGCTCATTCAGCAGCTGGATAATGGTTATCAGGCATTAAGAGACACTGTGGCATGTTTAGCACAGAAGCATACCATGTATCTAGGTCCCAAAGCTCTGTGGCTTTTAAGTAGTTTCTGTTAAGGGTAGGATGCACAAAGGTACCTCTGGGGTGCCAACAAGACAAGGGACATGAGGGTACAAGAGAGAGAAGGGACAGTAAATGGCCTCAGCAGTGTATTCAGAGCTGTAAATTCAGACTTTCTGTTAGAGTAGGAAAAAGTGATGCTTTTGTGGCTAGCAGCTCTTGGGTTTGCCCTTCCTTCTGCCAGGCTCGCTCCACATAAGCCAGTGCTAAGTCTGTGGAATAATTGGGCTTATTTATTGTCTCTTTGAAGGCTTTGCATCATGCAGGGGTTTATTTGCTGTTGCTGCTGCTTTGCTTATTTGTTTGGGGCAGGAGTTTTGTTTTGCAATTCCCTTGTTCTTTTGCCTTCCTCTCCAGGGCCTTTAATTGTCACCTCAGGCATCAATTATGGCTCAGCAGTGTTTTTAGGCACTGTTTGAGTGTGGGAATTGCACAACCCTGGAGAAGGGGGAGGGGAACCACAGGGCAATGTTGCAGGGAGGGCAGGGATGAGCTCTGGGGTTTCCTAACTGGGGCTGCTGTGAGATTTGCCATTGTGAAGGTCTCCCTGCTGAAGCTGAGCTGCATGAACTATTGGATAATTTGTGTTAAGAGGCTTGTCCTCCCTGGCAGGATCTCTAGTGCATGCTAGCCACATGAGTGTTTCATACTTGCAATGCTCTGCTTGGCTTCCCAAATTCAGCTGCTCAAAATTGTGCCAGTTTTGCAAGCAAATAATTGGGAAGGGGTTTTTTTTTTTGCATAGTTTGTTACCAGCAAAATCCCCTTGCTTTTATTGTTTGGGGTTTTTTTAATTGGCAAAAAGTGCAAAGAATGTTTCATTCCTCCTGAAAGAAGTAGAAAACATCCTTTCTGAGGTTTGGGTGGGTTTTCCCTAAAATGGGGGATTTCCATTGCAGCTGCCCCCTGACTTTCTCCCCAGGGAATCAGAGGCTGGGGTGGACTTCCATTCCCAGAAGATTGTCTGAGGAGCTGCGCATCCAGCTCTTTTAGGCTCCCACAGAAGTATCACTGGAGACCTTCTCAAAACACCTGGGGAAGGCTGCAGGGCTGCTTGGAGTCCATCTTGCCTTGGAAGCCACATCCTGGGAGTCAAATGATGGGCTTAAGTAATCAGCCAGACATGCTGTCCACAGGTGAGATTAGTCCCTGCTAAAGCATTTCCTAATCCTAGGCACAACTGAGGTAATCTAAGCACAGATTAACCAGGTCCAGCTGCAGCTGAGTTCCCAGCTCCCCATTTATTTTTGGCAGGAGGAGACTGCCACTGCTCTGGTGCATTGTCAGACATTCACACACTGGACCATGCTCAGGAGAGCAGGATGCAGTAACTCAGTGCAGTAGATTATTAGCCTTGCAACAGAGGTCCTAAATCTTATGGGTTTAGCACAAATTTTCTGATATATGGTGGCATTTGCTTCTCAGAGCCCCATGTGTCAGGTTTCTCTGTTTGCATAATAAACCATCTTTTCCCTTCCAGAAAACAAAGAAATAAATACCATTTTTGGCCCTCAAAGTGCAAAGAAAATAATGTCAATGTAACATTGTCTTCAAGAAAAACCCTTCCCTAAGAAGCTTCTATGAGGCAAATCAGCAGCTAGCTCAGGGAACTATCTCCACCAGGCTTCCACACAGCAATACTTTAAAAGCTACAAGGTTTGGGGAGAAAAAAAACAACTAACTCCATCATTTCATGAGCCTTCTTTTTATTTCCTCAGCTAAAGGGTTGTGTGTGGCTGGGGCTGGACAGGGGAGCTGAAGGGTGTTTGACTTTCAGGATCTCCCTGCTGCAGCCTCTGGATTTCATTCAGTGAAAGCCTAAGTGAAGGCCCATGGGGCTTGTAAGGCTTTGGGATCGCTCCTATTATCCTTCAACATTACACAAGCTTGTTCTTCAAAATAAACTCAACTCTGGGCCAAAATTTCATAGTCTGCCTTTGAGGAAGAAAGGAGAAAAAGCTGAAAAGTTTAAATTGGTATTCCCAGACCCATCAAATAGCTCTGGTTTTGTTTGTTTCTTTGTTTTTAAGGAGAGACATCTAATTTGCAGTCTCCCAGATACTTTTGGATCACTTTAAGATAGGAAGCAATGATGGCAATGATCCACATGATTGTATCTCAGGGCACTCCTTTGTCATCTCCACTAGAAGACCTTTGCCTTTTGGCTGAGATGTACACATGCATCTCCCTGTGTCTCTGCCCATAAAATCTTTACTGTGAGAAACAGCTGAATGCTGGAGTCCCTTGGAGCTGGTGGCTCTGACCTGCTGTGTTGGGAGTCAGAGGGAGCTGCTACCACCCCAGGCAGCCAAAGAGGCTGTGGCAGGGGGTGGCACTGAGTAGCTGCTGTGGGATGGCCCCTCCAACCCTACTCTGTATGAGGTTGCTCTACAAGAAGCCATCAGCTCTGAGAAAAGGACCCTGCTGAGAGACACAGGGCAGCTCAGTCCTCACTTTGAAGAAAGACCTTGTCCAGGGAGAGCAGAAGTAGGCAGGAAGGGGTGCTGACCATCCTAGGGAGCTACCCATGCACATCACATCTAACCAGGCAGAAGCCTCCTCTTGCCCAAATGCAGTGGTTTCCTGCTGCTGGAAGCCTTCCAGGCTTCTCTGAATGCTTTGGTCTTAATTTCTCAGGGCAGCAGGAGGGTTGGGTGAGCGGTGACCTCACTGGTTATCCAAGGAGCTGCACCCAGAAACCTGTCACATCCGTGTGCCACAAACAGCTCCAATGGGATCAAAGGGCTCCATGATGGGCTGCACACCTCAAATTTGGGATGCCTTTCAGCAGCTCTCTTAAGGAAAGGGCTGCCATTAGACACACACTGTCACCACCAGTTTTGGCAGCCATGGAAGCCTTTTGTGTGCCAACAACCCTCCCTCAGCATCTCGAGCTGCCTGTCCTGCGGTGGCTACAGGGAGGAGGCAGGGTTGCTGCAACTCCATCCTCCTCCCTCCATTCTGCTTCCTTCAGTAGCATGCTTCCCTTCCCCAGTTTCCCAGTGGGATGAAGTAGAAAGCATTTGATCCAAGGAAGAAAAAAAAAAAAAAGCAACCTTAAGCCCCACAAGTTTCCCAAGCAGTGCCTTTCCCCTCTTGGGGAGCATGGTTCTTAACCAGACAGTCCTGAAGGACACATTAAAATAAATTAAGAGGGCTGTTCTACTCCTGCAGCTGATTACAGGCATGCCTTGGGTTGTTTTAGGGTTGGCTGTTTGGCTTTTTTTTTTTCCAGAGAGTGAAAAAGAATGGTTGGAAAAAATTCTTTCCTTTTCCCTTGTAAGGCAGAGCAGGCCTCTGTGTAATAACAAAACCACGGTGATCACCACTCACTGCTCTCTTTGGGACATCCAGGCTCAGCAAAAGTGCATATATCTGTGGGAGGCCCTGGAGCTAGAGTGCATCTGCCCTGAGATGGCAACCTCCCCCCTGCCTCCACACTACTGCTTCAGCATCTGAAACACCAGAGACATGCATATCTGGAGGTAAGCCCGGGTGGGAAGGAGTCCTGCAGGTCACCAGCTAAGCATTTCAGCCCAGAGTATATCTCTCCTAAGCCACTTTTTGGAGATAAGCTTATCTAGACCTGACAGCTGAATTTAACCCTGAACTTTTGATCTTGATCTTTTTTTTTCAGCCTTGGCAAGCCTATAGGTTTCCTTGGAATTCTAGGCAGCAGATTTCAACTCCCCCTGCTACAAAGAGCTCCATTGCTCCCGTAAAAGGGACCTGCATGGCTGTGCATGACAGCATCATCCAGTAATGCCCTTGGTTTCACAGACAGCCCTGCGAGTTAGACAGGCTCCTGGCCAGGGAAAAACCTTCGATTGATGACAGTGGGGCTCCAGTGAGAGAGGAGCTGGAGATTTTACACTTCCCAGTGATAACACATTTGAAGGTAATATTGCCCAGGAGGGGATTATTACCCTATGCAGGTTTTGGGAAATTTGTTTTCAGTGCATAGGAACAGCTAGAAACACTCTTCCTCCCTACATGAAAAATGCACTTAGTCATATTCTTTCTCTTGCTGGACAAGCTGACCATGCTGGGTCTGTCAGCACCGTGATGGACTGGCCAGGAAGGGGTTTCTTAATCAGTTCACCTAGCATCAAATCAGCATCTGCTAGGTGCCATCAAGGAAACTGGAGGAATCTCAGTGTTGCTTTGCAATATTGCTTAGTTGGCCATGAAATATGGGTGGTTCTGAGAGGAATGGCTTATTTCTCCCTCACAAAAATAAAGCAACTTGGGCTAACGATGAAGCATCACTGCGTGATGAAGCCCAGCTTGTGGCAGTGCCCTGGTGAGGGCAGATCCACATCAGCATCCCAGGAGAATGGAAGAGAGGTGTAAACAGCTTTGCCTATAAGACATTATGAATAGACTCGAACTCTAGAGGACAGAAGGGTTTTCTTGTCTCCTCTTTCACTCCAAAAAGCAATATTCAGAAAACTTCTAGGTTTCCCCCACTAGCCAAGAAATTAAATTCTTAGAAATGGAACTGGAGGTTTTCTAACTTGATTTTTGTTGGTTAGCACACAAGACCAGTCTTCCTGGGCAAGGCAGTTGTCTGGAAGTGAGCTGAGGAAACCACCAAGGGGTGGGTAAACAGTGGTTAAACAGAGTCCAAGTCCCACTTTGGCAAATCTTTTGGGGCCTCTACTTGCCCACCTCACTTCTGGCACTAGGGTCTGAGCTCTGCAGGCTCTCCATCACTCGAGAAAAGTTACCACCCCCTTGTGCTAAACAGGTCTTTAGCAGTCCCTTGTTTCCAACTACGAAGTTTGTCACAGCAACAAAACAAAGCTCCCGGGGTCAGTGTGAAGTGGCATGACTTTGTGGAGTCGATGAAGACCAAGAGAGGGCACCTGAGGGCCAGGCCCTTCACCTTTGAGGCAGGGCAGCTATTCCCACCAACACACATCCATCCCCCAGCCTGTCTCTGCAATGGGAGCACCAATCCCAAGAACTGCTGCATGCCTCCCCTTTTTCTACATCCAGCCTGGGGCTGGGGGAGCCAGGGCTATGCAGGGCAGGGAGGGTGCTCCCAGAGCCAGTGTGGCAGAGGTCAGCGCTTGGATGGCTAGAAAAGACTGGGATAAACTAGTTTTTGTTGCCGTTGTGAGTTATTGGTTGTTTTTTTTTTTTAGGCCAACCACAAGCTGATCGGTCGAGATCCATGGAAACCTCTTCCTGGGACTGAAGCTCTTAAACTCTTTTTTATGTAAGAGCCCTGGGATATAGGCAGCAGCCAGGGATTTATGCTCTCTTTGAAGTAAATTGTATCCTGGTGCACTATAGCATGGAAGTTAAGATTTACCTTTGCCAGGACACCGAAGAGCCTGGTGGAAGCAAGGGAATAAAATAGCACCGGGCTCTTCCCGCTGCCTTCTGCCGCTCCGGCTCGGCTTCACAGGCCTCTCCGCCCCTGCTTCCACTCCCATTGTGTCGGGGAAGCAAATTGGTCACGTCTGCATCCGGCCGGAGAGGAACAAATGTGCTGGCTAGGCAGCGAGGAGCTTTCTGAGAGGGGATGCCTCAAAGTGAAATGAAAGGCTGGCCATCAAAGGTAGAAAATGGACCAGTGAATGAAAGGGATTCTTCGTTTGGCTTTGGTAAGGCAACCCAGGTATTAATAGGGAGAAAAAAAAAGAAATTAGAAAAGCACAAGAAAAATAGGGCATCCAGCAGCAGATTTTTTCTTCCCCTCCCCTTTTCCTTTGCTCATCCTCTGTCATCAGCGGAGGGGAGGGATCGGCGTCCCCCCCATGCTGCGGCAAGCACTGTTTATCTTCACTCCTCAGGACACTGCCATTAGCAGGGCTTCAGCGTACCGTGATGCTTCATCATTAGCTGGAAGTGCTTGATCTGGCTGGAGAAGAAATGAGCCTTTCTCCCCACAGAAACCCTCCTGTTTCATGGCCAGCTGAGCAAATATTTTGCAATATTCCAGCTCTGCGATTGTCAGAGCTCTGATAAAACAAAGAGGGATCTGATACAAAAAGGCTGAATTCTTCCATTTCCTCTCCAGCAACCTCCCCCTCCCCCCCACCTCAGCCCAAAGTCAGCAGCAGGAATGAGGAACCCAGCTCAGCACAGCAGGGAGGCGCAGACATCAGTCCCATGGAAAATCCCTGTGGTCTTTACAGTTAATCATGTCCAGTTAATCACATCCAGAGGTGGACAAGCACTCAGCTGATGTGCTGAATCATGACATACAGGCAATCACCCTAAATCAGGGCAGTTCCAGACCCAAAAGGCTCCATTCTGCTTCACCAGCTCCTAAAGGGAAGGCAAAAAACCCAAGCAGCAGCAGCACTGCAGCATAGTGGGGGATGAAACAGCCAGGTGTTCTTCTGCCTCTTCCCCAGCACTTTTCTAACCTCATGAAAAGTTCTGGCAGCTCTTTAAATCCAAGCTATTGAGATTTACAGCTCCTGACTCTTCAGGCACCTCGTTGAGTTTACTCTGTGATTCTCCCAGCAGGATGCATCAAGCCCCACAGCCAAGGTTTCACAGGGGCTAAGACTTATGGGCCAGGCAGTGTTTGTCCTCCTGCTCTCTGACAGCAAACACATGTCTTGCCCTCTTCTGAGCATTCTGCCTCCCTTCTCAGGCACTCTGCTGAAGCAAAGCCTTCTTGCCACCCTTTCATCACCATGGCGTAGTGTGGCAGAGGGGTGCTCTCCCATGCACACTGATGGAGATGCAGAACAAGTTGCTGCTTGCTGGGAATAGCCTTAGCCTTACCTTTGCTCCATGCTACTGCCAGCAGCTCCTGGAGCCACCACGGGTTTGGCTCCCAGGGCATCCCAGCTTGTGCTTGTTCAGCAGCAGCAAGGAAAGAGCCCCTGAGGAAGGATGCTCATTACCTGCAGCATCACCCCTGCTGGCCAAGCTCCCATGGCTGCACAGCCCCGACCTCAGCAACCTTGGTTCACCTGCCCAGGGATGGCAGTGTTTCGATCGCCTCCGGGCGTTCAGCTCAGCAGGCTCCTTCACTGCACCACTGTGTGATTAGAAACATTTCCTACTCCACTGCTTCCTAGGAAAAGAGAAATACCTCCAAATGAGAGGTTTTGTTGGGAGAAGATGTGGTGCTGGGGTGGATGGATTGACGTCTAGGCAAGGGCAAAGGCAGAGGAGACCCCTTCTCGTGCTGGTTACACTAAGACAGGTTCTCCTATCCCAGGAGCAGCCTTGGCATTCATTTATAGGATTATAATATCCCACATTAAGACACAAGCTAAGCTCTATTTTCCACCTGTGCAGAGGGGAAAAAAGGCAAGGCAGGGGGAGGGCTTATGCCTTCTTTAGAACAGGAGCCAAAGACTAATGTGCCCAGCAAAGCAAAATTAACCCAAACACCATGATTATGCAGAAAAAAAAAAGACTATCTGCCGGAGGCTGTCATTTCACTAGTAATATCCTGCAGTTTTACACCAGTGAGAGTTCGAGAGGTGGCATGGTAACAGAGTACATCAGTGCAGGCATTTGACTGGAAGCATTAAATACCTCAGAAAGGTGAATGGCCAAGGTCTTCCCAATAATTAAAACGCGTGCAGTCTTCAAAGACCAAGGAAGGGAGAGAGCTATTGTTTAAACAGGTAATTAGAGCTGTATTTTAAGGAAGCTGGAGGCAGTAAGGAGGTCTCTCAGATGGGCATATCAGCTTTCCTGCTTCTGGTTCTATCACGGATAACTATTGCCACCACCCCCCTCGCTGCCAGCGGATAGACACGGTGTTCCCACCCCTGCTCCCCAGCAACTGCACCTGGGCGGGGGGGAAAAAAAAAATTCTATTTGATTTCACATTTTTCATTCCCTGTCTCCTCCCTTCTGCGTTCAGGTTCAAGAGAATTGCCTGAACCACTTTTTTCATTAGAGCAGCAGTGGAGAAAAAAAAAAAAAAGAAAATGGGATCCGGTCAAGCCACAAGGGAAGGGACAAAATAACAAGAGCTAGCCCTGGCTCACACAGACATTCCACACACTCTCCCCAGGCACACAGGAACAGAGAAAGGGCAGGGATCTGGTGGAGCTGCCGTAGAGGCAAGATCAGCCACACCCCGCCCCAACCCCAGGAGACTATAAAGCCTCCTCAGCAGCCTAACCCACGGGGAAGATTCTTGAGGATGCGGTCCCAGAGGATCTCTTTTTACGGACAGACAGGCGTGCATCTTTTCTCTGCTGGGTGATCCACGCTGGAGCAAGGCGGGGAGAGACCCAAACTCTCCTTGGTGATGAGGATGGGGCCAGGAGAGCCGTGTTCTGCCTCCTGCAAGGGGCTAAACCTTTCCTCACCTCCCTCTCACTGCTGGCTCCTGATCAGGTTTCCACATTAGCTGGGGGAGGAGATGCCAACTTCTAATTAACCCCCTTCTAGACAGAACCAGAGAAACCCATCAGACCTGAGGGAAGGCAAGCAGGCTCCTTTGCACCATCCACACAGCCCTCCATGAAAAATATATAAGGACTAGACATCAGCAGTGAGGAGACAGGAGAGCGCAAAGAACTGCACTCGGCTGCCAGGCTTTGCAGCCTGCATTACCTGGGTTGCTCTTATAGGGCCATAAAAGCCTAAACCAAACCACTTCAAATTGCAAAAGGCTTTGGGAGCAGCCTGGAAACCAGGCTTATGGGGAGCAGTGGGGCGAGGGCATGCTGCTCTGACACAGTGCAGGATGAGGCAAGAGCCCCCAAAAAGCAAAGGGCAGGTTGCATCTGGGAAGAACTCATGGTTGTGTGCTGGCCACAGCAAGAGTCTTACACTCTGGTTTATTTGCAGCCTGGCTTCAGAAGCCAGGGCTAAAAACTTCTGGATGGAAAACTCAGGATGAATTTCTGCTTTATAATTGCTCCAGAGGAGGAGAGAGATGCCAGCAAGTGCAGAAGGGCCAGCGCCTTTTGAACCTGGCATCTCTCAACCCTGTGGGAGTAGAGCTGGAAGATAAGCCACAAGACAAAGAAAAACATCTTTACCCCCTTGAAGAAGTCACCATGGCTCAGAGTCATCTCTTTGACAGTCAAGGGGGGCTTTGGCCAGTTCCCTGAAGTAGATTCCATTGCTTTTTTTTTTTTTTTCTTCAGCAGCAGGTTGGCTTAAAACAACCTGCAACACAAAGAGAGTTTCTTTCTCCTTTCCACTAGAAACGGTGGGACAGGAGATGAGTGAGAGTATCCTATTGCTGGTTTGGACTGCCCACACAGTGTTACAGCAGCTTCAGAAATCATTTCTATTTCTCTTGAGTCTCAGGATACTAAGAGGTTTTGTTGCAGCTCCAGTTCTCAGAGTCCTGTGACCCTGTGAAACTGTTGCTGCTCTGTTGTCTTTTCTAGCCCCTACTTCCTGCAAGAAAACTGTTAAAATGTTAATAATAGAGGGAAAGAGGGGGAAAACTCACCTGGATGGTCTTCTAAGAGTAATTAAGGTTAGATTTCCCATCTTCCATGGCTCCACTGCTCTCCAGGCCAGGCTGCTGGCAGGACCCACAGTGCTAGTGAGAGCTCACAGTGCTCTGGATGCTTCAACCAAGAAACATGAGAGGATGCAAGGTTAGTCCAGGTTTGGGGGAAACTCTCCCTCTTGACTTTTTGACTTCAGGAGCTGTCTCATAGCTTCTGGTGTGTCAGAAACCATGAGTGTCTGCAGCAGCTGCCTCCAGAGGGAGTCCCGTCCCCCAGCCCGCAAGACCTAGGGGCTGAGCTCCTGGTGGAATGGGAGTTGAGCTTCATGGGGTTGTGTTGCACCACAACTGAAGCATTTCTCTGCCCACCATGGCCAGGCAAACCCTCGGCTTTTCTCAGGAGAGAGGACAGCCTTGGCAGCACAAGCACAACAGCTCTGTCGTACCCTGGCCTTCACTGTGGGCTGACTTTTAAACAGCTTGGAGAACAGACACCCTGGTGACTCATACTGTGAAACTAAAGGGGGCGGGGGGGTTAATTTATCTCCTTTTTTAAGTAGGAGCACTGCTCCATCAGTCAATTACTTGAAGAGCAGCTTTAATTTGGCACCCAATTGTTTCCCCAGCTGCCGCGCGTTTGATCTTTGCTGTGGGCGTCAGCAGCAGGCTGCCTGTGCGAGGGAAGGAGGACAGGCAACTAAGGGAGGAGGAGGCCATAGGGCAGTGCCAGACTGCCTGGCCAAACAGCCCCCTGCCCATAGAACAGCAGCACTAAAAGTCACAGGACCATTTAGGTTGAAAAAGACCTCTAAGATCATCCAGTCCAACTGTTGAACCAGCTCCACCATGCCACTAAATCATGTCCACGTGTTCTTCGAACACCTCTAGGGGTGCTGACTCCACCACTTCCCTGGAGAGCCAGTGCCAATGCAGACATTAAACATATCTCAGGGTCACTGGTGATTGCTGGTTAGGAAAAAATACTTTGGGAGGTAATAGTGGGAGGGACAGGTCTTGGTGGCAGGGGTGCAGCCTGCAAAGGCTGACCTGGCCATGGTGACTCTCTGCAAGCCATGGCCACTGTCACCACTGCTAAGTAATGAATGTGGTGAGACATTTACAATGTCTTCCACCGTGGCTTTTAAATCACTTGACAAAAGTTGCTTAACAGCTCTGTCCCCCTCCACTCCTCCTCTCTCTCCTCACCTCCTATTTAACATAAAGAATAAGCAACATCCATGCTGTCTACAATGCAGAGAGAAGTGTCTGTGGAAGGAGGGGCTGCATCAGGACAGGCAGAGGACAGGCACAATAGTCCTGCCTTTCTCTAGTCCAGTTCTTGGACCAGACATTACAAGTTTCTTTAGCATGCCCTCACAATGCATAAACTGATGTGGTCTTCTTCTTAGTGGGAAATATTAGGGTTACTTAAGGCACTCACATGCACATGTGAATTCACACATGCATACATACATGTGTTTATGCACTGGTCTGCATTGCCTTTAGCAATATATCAGGCTCTCAAAAGTCATTCCCACAAGTTTGCTCCACCAGAATGGACCTTTCCACGGTACTCTGCCAGAACATTGCTGAAACAGCTGGCATCCCTCAGGCAGCAGACAAGCCATTATGCCCCAGCCACAGAGCTCCCCAAGAGCTTCAGGTGAACCTCCTGCAGCCCTGGATTTGGGCCACTGCATCTGCAGGTGATGAGATCTGGCACCTAGGACTTGCTTGGACATTCTCACAGCAGCTCCTGCTCAAAAGCTCCCCATCAGCCGGCATCTACTGAGGACAGGTGGCTCCTCGCCAGAGCGGAGGAGACACAGACCTGTGCTGATGAGGCTGGGTCACTCTCCACCAGTCCAGGAGAGAAAGCCTCAGCCAGATGGAACCAGGAGAAAGCACTACCAAGTTGTTGGCCAACTTAGGATGTGATGTTGGCTTCACATGGAGCTACTTGGCTGCCTCTCCCTGAATCAAGATTCAGCGATGCCAGGAGACAGGCACAGTGGGGAAACTGAAAGCAAAAAATGGCAGAGTGGATGGCAACTCGACATTAATTCATTTTTACCATATGTCTGACTATTCATTACACTCCACCATTCTGTTCTACAAGGCTCCTGGGGGTCTTTTGTGCCATTTTATGGCTAGCAGGGTTCCTCTTCGCTCCCGGCACCGTGTCACCATCAGCTCAGACTAACGGCTCCTGAGGTCCAGCAGCAGGAGCAGCCCTATACCACACAGCCCTGGGCAGCAATGTGCTCCAGCACTCGCAGCCTGTCCCCAGCACACCACAGAGCTGCCAGGTCACCTGGCCAGAGGGGTCTGTCCCTCAGGAGAACATGCAAGCTGGTGACACCTGCGAACGAACACGCAGCCGAGAGACCCCCGGCGATAAGCAACGGAGCTTTTTTTTATGGATTTGCAAATTATTCTGTATTTCCCTGCTGTCTCCCTCTGGAGTGTGCTCCTGGCGTAGGACCAAGCCCCAGCTCCAGCAGCAAGCATGACTCATCCTGGCAGGCAGTGGTCCAGGAGGAGGAGGAGGAGAGGAGGATTGCCCGGGCTGGGAAGCGAACGCCACGGCTTTTCCATGCGCACTGTCTGCAGTTGCAGCAGCAGCTGTTTCTCCTTGTAGGTGGGAGGGTCAAATTAGTGGCCCCCTTGCATGGATCTAGCTGTCAGCTTCCCATATGCCATCTTGGTTTCTCCCCCTGGCTCCCCATCCCACACACAAAGCAGGAGGGAGCTGCCTACAGGGTTACCTGCATTCTGCCATCTGTGCCTCCCAGTTGAGCTTCTGGCCAGAGTCTGACCGAACTCCTGTCTTCTTTAGGCTGCAAGATTCTGGCCCCATTAACTCTTCATGGATGAGCACCCCTGAGGGACTTCAAGGGGAATCAGGGGGCATTCCGCACAAGGAGGTGCAGGGATTTCTGTGGATGTCACTAAGAAAGGCACAAAGCAGGTTGTGAATGATAAAACTGATTTAATAGTAATGTAAAATAGGAAGAGGAATATAGAGATCAAGTCATTCTAATGTCCCTTCAGGTGCTGGAAACCCCACTCATGTGCAGGATCAGATGGCCTCCAGCACAGATCACACATCCCATCACTGAGAGGTCGGGTCTCCTTCCTGTACCTTGAATCCGATGCAAACCCAAAATTATGTATCTTCTTCTGAAAGGTAGGGATGTTCTCTCAGGGTTCTGCCAGCGTGAAACACTGATGGCAAGAGGCATCTCAGCATGTTCCCTCATGCTGCTGTCTCATGGGTCTGCATCCCCCCACCCCAATACAGGGTCCAGTAGAGCAGACATGTCCTCAAATATAATGTCCTCCTCAAGGCTCCCAATGGGGAGAAGACCCCTATTTTCCTTTCTGTCAGACATGTCCTTTCCCTCTCAGTTTTTCTGCCTGCTGGTGACCCCAGACTGCAGCCAAATCAATGGAGTTGCTGTCACTGCATCCCCCAAGGGAACATGCCATTAAAATCATCAGGTGTTGCTCTGCCTAAAACACAGGGACAAACTTTGCCTTCACCAACAGTTTAATTCATCCCTCACATTAGAACATCAAAATACTCTTATGGGAGGACTTTCTTTTCCCCATGTAATAATACTGATACAAAATTGCTTCAACATGTGACTTTCCTTCTGAGGGGTGCCAGCTGGAGGTACTTGCAGAAGGACCAGCATGGACTCAGTGCCCCAGTGACCTGTGAAGCACAGGTACATTTCCAGAGGCACCCTGAGGATACTAAGATGGTGTCTGACATGAATGACCACTCCCTGACAATGGTATCAAGGCAATCAAGGCTTACCTGCTTCTGCTTCCTATGCCATCAGGGTCAGAATACAGCTCCTCTCAGGCTGACACTCCTCAGACCTGCAGAAAAGCACCTGAGCAGCTGTGTGGGAGAAGTCCCAGAGGCTGCATGGGGAGATCCAACTCCCAGTCCTGTGGCTGCAGGCTATTTAAAGCCTGAAACACAGGTGCTCAAGAGAATAACTGAGGCTTTTGCTGCTTGTCCATCCCTTAGGCCACTTGATAACTCACTGCTGGAAGACTTCTCCTACCCTTCTTCCACTCTGCTAAAACACCTCACCCTTAACAGCTGCACTCCTTCACAGCCACCTTTCCAAACAGTTGGTGTTTTGCTGCAAACTGTTTTCATTTGAGATCTCCACTCTGAGCCAAACCAGGAACTGGAGCAGAGTTGAGTAGCATCAGTCTCATGCACTCAGCTCCAGTCTTCTGTGACACTAGGATGATCTCAATATTTGCCTCCGCGTAGGAATGGCTTTTCCTTCTGGAGGGAAGGGAAGTGTCCCTGTTGAATACTTCAGGAACCTGACTACTTTATTTATATATATCTATTTTTTCATTCATCTCCCATGCAGTTCCTCATGGCTCCATGCCTCCCAGCAGCAGACAGCCCTTTCGGTGGTGTGCCAGCAGTAGGAACCAGCAGTGCTTCCTGCCAGAGCAGGAAATCACTGTGGCAGCTTGCAGGGCTGGGAAGCTCTTGGATGCCCACAGCAAGGCACAGCTCTCCCCACCCTTCCTACTGGTGGGGTGAGAGCTGCTGATATGCCTAGGGAGGGATTTACTGGTTCAGAGTTCTCCCTTTTTATCCAGGTTGTAAAATGTTCACCAGCAGCCTGCAAGCATCTCATGTTTATTTAATGTAATGAATGAGTTTCACCGAGACACGCTGTGAGAATTCCACATCGAAGTCAGTGTTGGCACCTTTCCTAAGGAACCTGAAATCATTTATGCTGCTTTATTGGCTGCCTGCTATAGCTAATTAACAACATGAACTAGCATGGAACAATCCCAAATTCAATTTCTGGAAAAAACCCTAGGTGTTGTCCCTGAGATTAGAAACTGTCAAGTCACATCCATAGCGCAACGTGTACGACACATGTGATGTATGCGTGATGCACAGGTACCAACCACAAGTGTGAGTGACCAGAGGGAAGAGCTCACTGACATTAATCCACTTCAAATCATTTTTCAAACTACCTGAGAGACAAGCATGCAGTCAGTGACCTTGCAGAGCATGAGGTTCCTCAGCTGATGTGACACAGAAAGCTCCTGAAATAAATGATGACTACACGCTTACCAAAGAGGCATGGAAATAGGGTGGCGTAGAGAGCTAGCCAGATGAATCAAGAATGCAGCAAAGGATAACATCACTTCATTCTTCTGGTGGTGCAATGGGAGTCAAACTAATTAAGTACCTGAGCAAGGCTTTCATGAAAGATCTGTTCCCAAGGAGGACTCGTGCTCTTGGAGGAGCCATTGTGGAGCAGCTCTGAAGTCAGTCATGGGTAGGTGCAGATGGAGCTCATGCCAGCAAGAAGAGACTTGCAGTCCCTGCAAGAGACCTCACCACCAGGAAGCAGAGCACCTAAGGGAGGTCCAGGAGGGTAAAGGCAGTGACCAGTGTGATACAGTGCTGGGACAGGCTCTGTATTGCCAGGTCCTTGGAAACAACAGAGAACTGAAATCACCAAAGAAATAAAGCTGTTGCCAGCTGGAGGAGCAATAGGCAAGCCAGAGCTATCTTTAGCTCATGGGATTAAATTCAAATTGCAAATGCAACAGTCTCTCTGGAAGCAAAAGGCCTTCCTGCACTGCTGAGCACCAGCACAAGTGCACAGCACAGCCCAGCACCAGAGAGTATCTCCACACCCTTTCTCATCCCCTGCCATACCCTCCCAGGAAGGAAGAGCCAGAGGGGAAGGGGAGCCTGTCCCTGCCTGACTGCACACTTCCCAAAAGACCAATATGTTTCTCTGGGAAGCTGCTGTGCCCCAGCAGCATTGGTAACCATCCAGCTACAGCCACACAGACCTCCAGCACAGGCTTAATTTTTCTTGCTTCCCCTTGAGGGAGCAAGGAACAGGCTGCAGCTGGAGGTACCAGCAGTCAGCACAACCTCCTGCTAAATCATTGAGCGACTTGGTATGGCTCCAGGACAGCAGCGTGGGGCCTGCTTCACAGGCAATTCTGAGTTTGATGAGAGATGATAAATACTGACCTGGTGTTCCACTTCTCTCTGACACCTTCAGGTTGGTAGCAGCTCATGCTTCCTCAGTCTGGAAGCAGTGGCTCTGAACCTCTGGACTGCTAAGAGCTCCTGAGGGTCCCTCACAGCACAGCAGAGGAAAGCAAGTCCTCAGCAGCAGTTTTCAGGCTCTGCCCCTTCACCAGAACAGCCTGTACAGATTGAAAATGAATAAAAAATCAAGTCCAGCACAGCTCTGTGGCAACCAGGACATGGCGGAGGAGTGCTGTGAACACATCCTTGCTGCCAGCCTCTGCAAGGGCTGGCACATTGTCTTGCTTTTAAGACACTTTAAGATGATGTCTTAAAACATTGTTAACTAGAGTATGCTAGCGAAGGGGCTGGCATCTTACCTGGGGCTGACAGCACACATCAGGCTGGCTGACCATGGGGTACATCTGCACCATGCCCTCCAGATAGCTAAGCTCACACACAGCTGGCTCCTGCCACTCCTAGATGCCAGCTTGGCCAATAGCCCCACTGTGGAGCACAGGACACAATCCTGGGAGAGCTCTGGGCTGCCATGGCTATGCCACCAATGGACTTCAGCCATCTGAACACATTACTTTGAGAGAGAACCCATGAAACAGTTCAGTGTTGCTTTTTATAGTTGTTGGTGTATGGGGACCTTTAAAGAATGGTTAAGAGTAGAAGATTTTAGGGGGGAAAAAAACAAACAACACTAAAAGTTGACCAACCACTGAATATGAAATTGTGCACCTTTGACTTTCTCCTGTACCCATGTCACAAAACAGACATAGCTAGGGTATGTCTCTTTCTCAAGTAATAAGTGCTAGGATGAGACAAAATGGCCTCAGATTTTCCCAGGGGAGGTTTAGATTGGATATTAGGACAAATTTCCTGCCAAAAGGGTTGTAAAACATTGGAACAGGCTTCCCAGGGAAGTGGCTGAGTCACCACCCCAAAGGTATTCCAAAGCCATGTATATGTGGCACTTCAGGACATGGTTTAGTGGTGGACATGGCAGCATTAGGTTAACTGTTGGACTTGATGATCTTTAAGGTCTTTTCCAACCTAAATGAGTCACTGATTCTATGATTTCTAGCTGTCCTAGGGCCCAGGCACTGTGGGCCCAAACAGAGAGACTTTGAATCTGGCTTCTGTGGTAGCAAACTGGGGAGAAAACAAAAAAAATCTACAAGTTAGGGATGTCAGGCACAGCAAAGAGAGAGCAGAGGAGGCTGTTGCCTGATAAACTGCTTAATGAATTGCAGGCTTCTGTGCTGGTTGGTTTGGCTGGGGAAATCCAACAAACACCTCACACTCCAGCACTAGGAAATTGGTTTAATAGGCTCAGTGCCCCCTAATGAAACACCACCAGGGAGCAGAGGTCCCAGCTCTCACTCCAAGTGCCATTTTTATGTTATTAAAAACAAAATCAACTTCCCTCTGATTACAGCAAGTGTTTCAAGGTGTGTTGGTTTAGGGTCACAACAATGACTTTTAATGACAGCGTGTTTGACAGTTGCAGAAGATGGAGCATGCAGCAGTCCAGCTAAGGCTATCTGCAAACCCTGACACCAGTGCAGAAATGTTTTAACTCCATGCTGCAGTCACTTGTGGGTTTAGGTTTGTTGTTTTGTTTTTAAGCAGCCACTTAGGGTTATCTGGAGGGTGTTTGCAGCTCTTAATACCCAGCCTGAATGTGCCAGGAAGGAAGGGCTTGAACAAGTGGCTGAACTGTATTTAGGATGAATTCCTGCTGGCCTGCTGGAGGACCAGAGCTGGGGGAGAAAGCAGGAAAAGCTGCATCTCCACCCCAGCCCTGAACACCTAGGGTGGGAAATAATGTGAGGAAAGCCTCTATGCTGCCAGGCAAGCTGGAGTTGCAGCACCACCCTTGGACCAGAGGTGCCAGCACACAGAGGGTTAACGGTGGAGTTATAACTCCAGCTATTAAACTTGACGAGGTGTAAAGTACAAATTGCACCTGGTGGATGAGCTGTCTGGAAAGTTTATATATTACTTTTTCCCTACCCCACTCCGGTTCAAACCTCTGTTGGCACCAGCTAATTAGTGCTCAACAAAGAGGCAAGCATAGCCTTGGTGGGGAGGCAAAGGGAAAGCCAGAGCCCCTCCAAACTGTGTTTATAGATGGTTGGGCTACAGGAAGCTGGGGGAAACCCATGTCCTGTGTAGGCATCAAGAGTCACAGGTCAAGAACTAATTACAGTTCTTCCTCTTGTGGAGTTCCTCGGTTTGAAACCTACCAAGCCCTGCCTTTGAAGGTCACACTCTTTTGTTGAGTTATTCCCACAGCTCAATTGAAGTAACTTTCCTGGTTAAACACAACCAAAACCAACCAAACAAAAAAACTCACCAAAAACCCAAACAAAACCATTTTAAACAGTTCCCACAGCATTAAAGGTTTTGCATGAGGTTTCTTTGACAGCAAGCTCCAATCTCCTTTTGTATGTGCACTCTACACCTTGGCATGCATACACTTTCCAGAACCAAGCTTTTTGCCCCTACTGTTCCCTTCTCCTCTGTATCACTACTTCCACCATCCTCAGGAGAGAGTAAGTGGAAAGTGGGAAGGCACTGAGATGTACCATCTCCATCTGTGTGAGGGTTTCTCCATGCTCTAGGTGTTTTCACCCAGAATTCAGTCCCCAAGAGGATTTTACTTACAAAACATTTTCCCCTCCCAAGAAAGACTTAGGGATCAGATAGAAAAAAAATAAGTAAATAGCCAAAGCAAGGAGAATGAGCTTCAGCTTACCCCAGATGACGGAACTGAATACAAACAATGATTGGAGAATAGGATGGGCTGGAAGAGGAAATTAAAATATTTATCCTAAATGTTCTTTCTTTGCATTTCTTGCAATACATTACTCCCAGCAACTGCAGGCAGAGATTGTTGATTAATTCCAGCAAAGGCAGAGAGGCAGGGGAAAAAAAAATTACTGTGCATCATCTAGAGTTTCAGACAGCACTTTTCATTTCCCTTTGTAGTCCTTGTGATTGGGCTTTTTGACTCCAGGGTGATTTGTGGGTGGTTTGCAGAGGAGTTTGCTGCTCACCTCATAGGTACAGATAGAGATAGCAAAGCACCATCACACATACTGTGTGAGCAGGAAGCATTGTTCATCCAAGAAGGGGGGGAGGGTGTAGAAACACAGCCTATGACCTGGCCAGAAGGTACTGAGGTGAGCAGCATGGATGCCCTGAAGAGTTGCCTGTAGAGAAGGACCTGTGCCACGGCCACTAGCACCCTGATCCCTCCCAGCCACAGGCACAAGCAGGAGGAGAAGCTGAATCTAGGATGCTGTTACAGCTGGTTGAGCCCTGGCTGACAGAAATGCCCTGGAGCTGCTGGCAATTGGACATAAATTAGAGCAGTTGTGAAGCTGCTTTAGTTTATACCCGGGCACCCGTCCAGCCCCAGCTGCCTCAGCCGCAGAGGAAGGTCTTAAAGCAGCCTGTCCTTCCTCACATGCCTGGCCCAGTGCCATGCACAGGCTGCCTGGGCAAAGAAGCCTCTCCATCCCATGTGAGCATTGCTTCTCCCTCAGCTGAAACAGGTCCACTTGTGTTAGGACAGCAAACCACAGACCGGTTGTGCCAGGATCTCAGTGGCTTTAAGGAGGCTGCAGCAGTTAGGCAGCTCTAAGTTATAGATGTCCCAAGCAAGGTGTTGTGGTTCACTCAGTGTGAATTCAGTGAGGGAGGCTTGTCCACACAGGTAAGGAAAAAGCTGCTTTGTCATTTGGGTTTTTTCCAGCCTCAGGAGTCAGGGCTGAGCTTTGCACTGTGAGACAGAACAAAACAGCTTAAGGAATGCTGCTGTGCAGACTAACCCCTCTGAGACCTGCAGAAAGGCTGAATTGAGATCTCACTTGGCTGCTCCCTCTGTACTCCCGGACCCCTCGCTCACTGCCCCAAGCACATGTCTGTCCAGCTGAAGGGTGGGGTGCACTTGGCAAAGAGCCCTTGGTAGAGCTCCCCAAGCAAAGGGATTTTCTCACAGGCCAGCTCAAACCACCCCTCAAGTGGCCTGTGGCAGGAGGACCTCTGCCTGCAGCCCTGCCAGTCGCTGATGCAGAACGATGTCGTGAAGAGCAGCCAGAAGATGCAGCAGAAAATCAGCACCTGTCCCCTGAAGCCCCTCTGCCCTGGGGGATAACTTGCAGCACAGATACTGTCACTGCCCAGGTCAGGTGGGATGGTCACCATGCTGAGGCTGCCGCAGGGTCTCACTTTTACCTTCCTATATAAGGTTTGGTTACCTTCCTATATGAGGGTTTTGGCCCCAAAGCCCTGGGGTCACAACTAAGCCACAGTTGGTTTGTGTACTACCTGCAAGGGGGCTGAGCCAGGAGCTGGATTTCACTGCTATGAGGCCTGAGGCTTCAGCGGAAGACATCAGAGGGGCTTTGAAAGTTGGGAAAACCATTGCAAACCAGAAGAATAGGTATCTCTGCTGGCCAGCTTGTAGGTAAGCAGCAGCACACACCATAACCATCCCAGAGGATGGCTGAAAGGGGAACAGACTACTTTCCTTTCCTCCTTTGTCATTCTGATTCAACAAAAGCAATGTTGCCTGCAGCACCTAGAGGAAGAAAAATCCTTTTATTTTGACCAAAGCTTTTGAACCACTGTGGTAACATTAGCAGCACATGAGGGCCTGAGTGTTACTTTCCTCATTCTTCATTTGGTGTCTTGGCACCTTCAATAAACACCTGGATAGACCAAAAAAGGGATTGAAACATCCCTGCACTGGAGGCTGGCACCATCACTTGACATCAGGCAGTACTAATCCTAACCTAACCCTAACCCTGCCTCCATTCAAAATCCTAGCACTCTTTTTCCACACCAATCCTATGCATTGAGTTAGTCGATATGCACAATATTGTTGTGGCACTTAGGGACATGGTTTCATGGCACAGTGGTGCTACATTGATGGTTGGACTCAATGAGCTTAGAGATCTCTTTCAACCTTAAGGATTCTGTGATTCAGTGACAGCCTGCTGTCAGCATGGGCTGAGCTCTTCTGCCTTCTCCACAGCCATCTATGTCTCACCCTGGACTCAGCTGTTACCTCCCTCCAGCAGAGCAAGTATTAGACACCAAGCATTAAGAAATTAAAACATAAAGCACTAGGAAGCACTAGGAAATCTCCATAAAGACAGCTGTGTCCACATCAGCTGTCTGGTTAACAGGCCTGGAAAGGAAGACCTAACTTTTCTGGCCAGAATGACCTCTCTTACCAAGCAGGACAAGACCATGCTAACTGTGGCAATGGGGTGGCAGGCAGTGGATGTGAAGGCATGTCTGGGCTCCTCTGCCATAAGAGCTCAGGTGAGTGAAACCAAGCACAGGGTTTTAGAAAGCAGCCTTTGTTGCCCAGGCTGTCAGATGCAGCAGGCAGTGCAGAAGGTGCCCGATGTGGCTGGGGAGCTCAGTGGTTGCTGCCTCCTCATCAGAACTCTTCACACATCCAGCGCCGCCACAGCTTAGTACTGTTAGCACCAGGACTTAAGAGAAGCAAGAGGCTATTAAAGTGCTAGCGGAGCCTGGGGGGAAAGAGTCTTGCTAGTTCAAGATACACAGAAGAATTTTAAAACCCAGGCTTAGGAATAAAAAGCTAAAAAGAGGTTGCTTGGAGTCAGGGCTTTTCAAGAAACCTGCAATGTAATGACCACCTGAGGTTAATCCAGGCAGAGTGGGTGGCAGGCATAAGGAATTACTTGATTGTGGGGGATGGACCAGCTGAATAAGAGATTTATTTGTGAGAAGGGCAGCAAAGGAGGGCTGAAGGAGTGAGCAACTTGGTGGTGAGCCTTTTCACAGGGAGTGATTAACTGTGGTTTCTAATGAGCAGAGGGAGACTAAAGCTGACTGCTTTTTTTAAAGCCATTTTGATAACATTGGCCCTGATGTAACAACCTATTTGTTTGTGCCTACTGGCAGGGATAGCCAGTTACTACTGAACATAATCCTTTAGCCCCGGTGTTGTTAGAAACAGCATCCAAAAGGGCCCAGACCCCATCACAACCACCCTCCCAAGTGCTATTTAAATGCCTTGCAGCTCTTTTGTGGTCTTTTCTCTTGCTGTCCTCTCTTTACTCTATTCTTCTCCCTCCCCAAAGTGGTGGTGGGGCTGCTTCCCAGCCCCTGTGGCCCTGGGCTGGCTGAGAGGCTCAGGGTGGGCTGGTCCACGGCTGGGGATCCCCCGATGACCTTCAGAATCATATCCCTGCCAGTTCACTGAGCTGCCCTTTCTGATAAGCATCACTGCCAGAGAAAGCAGGCAGATTATTGATGGGGGTGGAGGGGGCACAAAGGAGGCAGAAGGCTGGGGAGCTGGTGGGAAGGGGAAGCAGACCAGCCTGCCCACCCACGATATTTGAGGAGGTTTGCAAAGAGGGGTACTGCTAGGAATCTGTGTTTCTCTGATCAAGTTGATGAGGGCACACACTCTCTTAAAACAGCCTGAAAACCTCACCCAACAGCACAATTAAACATAACCCAAAGAGCAGGCTGAAAACAACAGCTGAACTGGTGGCCCCAGCCAAGCCCTTTCAACCAGGAAGTCAATGCTCCTTTAAAGCCACAAATTCACAATTAAAATCAGTGCCAAATCACTGGCATTCCCCACTCTCTTTCTCTCTCTTTCTCCCTCTCGGGTACAGATGACAACGTTGCTTGTGTTTCTCCTGAAATGCTGCTGCTGGGTCATGCCACGGGCTGGGTGGCTCTGGAGTCTGTGGACACGAGGAGGGGCAGCAGATTCTTTTTATTCATTATTATTTATAGTACTGTAATTCCTTCTCCCAGCAATTTCTGCAGCACTTAGCTTTGGGTACGTGCCATCTCTGGCAGGCCAGTGTGGCAATACCTTGTAGGAGAGGGAGATCTGTGTGTGAGAAGGGGCATGCTCAGCTTTCCTCTCTAGATATGCTGCCTGGGTTGCCTGTTGCAAAAGAGAAAGACAATTTGTTGTGTGCCTCTCAGTTCAAAATCCTCCAAAGACATGCAGAATCCACCATGCTGCTGCCCATACACTTGAACGTGCAGTGCCTGATTTGCCTGGAGATTTCACACATCTCTGCCTCTGTAAAGAACTGTCCATAGGTCCTGCTCTTCCTCGAGCTCTCTGATAGTCCCTGGTACGTCACTCCCTTCTCCAGGGCTCCCCCTTTTTAGTCTCAGTCCCTCTACATTTTTTTCCCTATCCCATTGGGATGAAGGATCACTTAATTTGAGAGTGCTACCAGCTTCCCAGTGAACCCCTGATCCACAAGATTCCCGAGGAAAAGGGGTGACTGCAAAACAACCTTCTGAGGGCAAGCTGACCCAACCTGCCCCTCAGGCACTAGTCAGGGTGGTAGGGAGGAGACTTTGTGCTTTTAAAGGTAGCTTTGCCTAAAAAATCGATTCAGATTTAATGCAGTTCAATCAATCCCAGAGCCATGGTCATGGCCATGGAGAGCAGCACAGCCAATGCTGTGCAGTGAGAGACCTCACAGGGGAATTACCAACGTCACTCAGCCTGGATATAAATAGGTCTGCCTGACAGCTGCTGGGTCTCCACCCTTTTTCCCTTGCATGAACTTGTGGTTCCTGTTCAAGTTGCAGGATTAGTTGAGGTCTGGCTGGGAAAGGAGCAGATGTTCTGCAAATGACACCGAAAGCCCCGCGCCGTATGGCAGTGTGGAGCTCCCAGGGCTCTCCCTCACACACGCCGGTTAGCAGGGAGGGTTTGCAGTGGGGACAGGCTTCCCGCTGCTGAAAGAACAACAAAAAAGAATCCCACAACAAATTCTTCTTCACAAAGTCCTGCTCCTAGGGTTATTTTGAGGTAGAAAAAAAACCCAGGATGAAGTTACCTGTTCATCCATACAGCTGTGGAGAAGAACGTTGCGAGATTAGAAGCCAGCTTGGTTCTCTGGCTACCCCTCTCAGCTAAAGATCCTCACTTCAAAGGGAAAATGTAAGCCTTTCCACACCACCACCTTCCTGCATTATTTTTTTCCCCTGAAAATCTTTTCCTTCCACGTTTCCAAAGCATTGCCCAATTAATTACTTCTAGACAGCACCTCACAGCACGGCTGAGCAGTAATGAATGAATCCTTGTGCCTCACATGCTGGTGGTTTTAAAGCAAAAAAACCCCAACTTTTAATCAGCTGAATGAGCACAGGGGCAAAGCCTATTGAGCTCAGGCAGAAGCAAGGAGCCCAGAGCAGCACAAAGAGCAGGGCATGGCTGTGGTCTGCTCGGACTAACCCATGGCAGTAACCTTCTCCTGAGCAGGTCCCTGGAGAAGAATGAGCAGGGCTCTACAGCAGCTGGTCCTAGGCTGCTTGTCAGGCAGGTGAAATGGTTTGTAAAACATTACAGTTTTCTCTTTCTCCCACTCTCTCCTTTTTAAAGCCCCATTTTTCAAGCTGAGTGATTCCAATGAAAGCAATTTTCCTGTGTTCCCCCTCCTTCAGCAGAGCAAGGAAACATGCAGCAAAACTTCAGCTCTACCTGCAGAAAACACAAAGCAAAAGTTGTGCTTTCCCTCCAGTGTCATTATTCCTTTCTCATCACAAACATTTTGGGACCAGCACTCTCTTCTACTCTCTGTACACTGAGATCATCAGCATCCTTTCCATCTCCAACCAGAACCTGAATAAAAAGGAGGGATAGCAATTCCCACACCATTTGCTGGTCCTGTTCCTGAGCAGGATGAATGCAGGCTTCTGTGAAGCCCCAGATCTTTGTTCATATCTTCCCTTGAAGGTCTCCAACAATAAGGTCCTTTAAGATCACCTTGCTACACACTTTAAGCACCTTTTCTTCCAGCCACCTCCCACCTCTGCCTACTTGTCTCACTCCTGTTACAGAGCTTTAGGGTTTTTTGGTTATTTAACTGTGTCTTAAGGCACGGTTCACTAATATTTTACATGCCTCTCATCCAGAAAATGCCTCCAAGTCCCACATCCAGACTGCATCTTCCCTCACCTGATCAGTGCAATAACAGCTACACCACCAGGTCAGCAGGAATTCTGTGGCTTCCTTAGGAATTGCCCATTCCTCACTCGAATTCCAGCGCTCTGCAAACATTAAGCAGTGCCTGGGTTGAAGACAAACACCTTTTGGAAGACATTGTCACATTTTCCTTTTCTCAACCTTTCAGAAAGCTTCTCTGCCAGCTCCTCTGCTCAGCAGTGAGTTACCTGGCCCACACATCAGGCAATCCTCCTTCAGGGTGGAATGCAGCATGAGACGTTATGCAAAATTAATTAGTATCACACAGGCTGATTAAAAGCACTTCCTAGGGCAACAGGCTGGTTCTGCCTTGCCCCTTTTTTAGCAGCAAAGAGACTGAGATTCCCCCAAATCCAACCAATGCAAAGCAAACCTGTGACACTCTGGTGAGAGGTTTGCACCTGCTGCTGTTCAAGTTGATCGCCACCTGGCATACAATGATAGCACTCCCAAAAGCCAGAGCCATTCTACTCCAAGAACCAGCTGTGATCTTTCCTATGTTTCTTGCACCAGCTGGGCATGATAATATCAAGCCTTGGACCTCCAGTTTGAGGAATCCCTCATATTGTCTTTGAGTGTCACAATCACATTACCTTCTGTAATTGGCAGTGTAAGGAGGAACTTCCTGGGGCCCTTCTAGTTCCCCAATTTCTGTCCCTTCTGCTTCGACCATGGTTGATGCTGCATAGGGAGTACAAATGTGGCTTGATTGGATTAAGGCCTTTATGTCTGTGAGGTCTGCTACTATTCAGTGAGGTTTAATTAAACTGGTGACCTCCAAGTGGTCAGGGAACTGATTCATTCTGCAAAAGCTTTGGAGGTGACAATGCCATTTGAATCGTTCATGACACTGCCACCATGAGAAGGGCCACAGCATCATCCAGTGTTAGGCTTTTGCTGAGTCTCTGAGGCAAGAGGTTGAGCTGGGAAGGTTCAGGAGTTCAGGTAAAGGCAAGTTTCTCTTTTTATCCCTCTCTAGTTCCTACTGCTTAGTTGGTCCAATGACAACAGGGCAATGAAACCCTTCCTTAGAGACTGCATCCCCTGGCAAAACCTGGGGAGTGTTTGGCCCTGGAGGGCTTGGTACAGCTTCTCCCTTCACTCACACCCCAACCCTCAGACAGTGGCAGGTCAGGGCAATTGCCTCTCTCACTCTCTCTCCTCTCAGTCTCCTGCCTGCCCCTGAGCTTTGCCCTTCTCCAGTGCTTTGTGGAGAAAGGGAGGAGAGCACAACCCACAGCCCGTGCAGCTAAGGTCTCCCTATTGCAGGACACAGACTCAGAACAGAGTCTGCAGTGGAAAAACACAAAGCAGAACACAAAATGAGTCTTGGGAACTTTGTGGCCCCAGCACCAAGTAATTTTGGTGGCACTGGGTTGTGGGAGAACGCCCAGATTACAAGAAGTGGAAG
>VWZX01005653.1:0-12874 GCA_013399015.1 Galbula dea
GATCTGCTGGTCATGATTCTTTTGATGCAGCCCAGAACGCGATTTGCCTTCTGGGCCACCAGCACACACTGCTTGTTCAAGTCTAGCTTCTCATCAAATAACACCCTCATGTCCTTTTCTGCAGGGCTGCTCTCCAGCTCCTCATCCCTCAGCCTGTATTGATAGTGAGGATTATTCCACCCCAGATGCAGGACCCTGCACTTGGTCTTGTTAAACCTCATGAGGTTCATCTGGGCCCACCACTCCAACCTGTACAGGTCCTTCCAACTTATCAACAGCACCACACAGCTTAGTGTCATCAGCAAACTTGCTGATGGTGCACTCAATCCCGCTGTCGATATTGTTTATAAAAATATTAAATAGGACAGGCCCAGTATGGACCCCTGAGGGAAAGAAACTTGGAATGAAATGGGTATATTATTCCTGTGGAAATCTGAGGTTATATGAAACAATTAAGTAATGTATTACACAAAATATTAGTACCAAAGCTGTGAACTTTTTTTGCTTCTTCTACCTGTCATCTACCTTCTCAAACACAAGAAAACTTGTCTGGTCTCTCAATAGACAGGACAGTTTTTACGAACCTCTGTTTATCTTAGCTGTTTAGATTGCTAATTCGACCATGGCAGATGGGTCCTTCTCCAAGAGTTTCTACAACATGTGACACAAAACTCCCTGTCTCAGAGGAGGCTTTATGGCTGCAATGCAAATAGTGCTAAATACAGTAATAATGCTACCATTAATGGTTTGAAAAGTGGTGGTGTAAATATTTGCTTTATAAACAGTAACAGTATATGTTATAGATGAAGCTACGCTTTGGTGTCAGACAAGTCAGGTGTTTGAACTGGAATTTTGAGAGCTGTCCCATCTGTGCCAGGGCATGGCTAACCATACGCAGTTTGTAAATACCCTGTGTGTTCACCACATGCTGAATCTCTACCTCCTTTTCCAATATCAGGTCTAATTCCCTCTAAGACTTTGTCTGTCACCTGTTGATGCCTCAGTTTCCCTGCCTATGGGACAGAAACATGTTGGCTTTGTGCACTCAAAAAAACCTAATCAGTTTGAGACAGTTATTTTGCAAATGACTGCAAGAATGTGGTTCTGTTAAGCACAAAATTTTATTAACAAGTAAAAACCGAACTTTTAATTTACCATCAAAGTAGACTAATTTCTTTAAGTGGTATTCAATTATTTCTTGATGAATAAAGCTCCTTTTTCCATCCCCAATTCTGTATCTTCATCTTTTCCTTGGAGCTTTAAAAATAAGATGAGGAGTCATAAAAACTATCCCTCTCCAGAGACTCAATAGGCAGCCTAATAGAAAACAATTATCTTGAACAATAAAAAGACCAAATACTAACATTTGGGGCATTAATATTTTCATCAGAGATGCACCTCATCGTTGTAAAGTCTTGAGCAAGATGGCAGACCTGAGCAATTTTGATATGTTTTTACTTACCTCACACAATAAAAAGTCAGAAAGCATCCTGAGACAAACTTTTTTGTAAGCTAAACCAGCAACAGAACTAACAGAGTTTTATTGACTAACCTATCTTATTCTATAGTACCCTAGTTTCCGTAATACACCCTTAATAAAACAAACGGGAACCTTCTGATAAAAATATTTCCCTATTTTATAGTGCTAAATACAAGCAATTTTATCAGCATTAACACTGATTGGCTTCCATTAGCCTCTTGCATTCTAATAAAATTTATGATACCTTTCAGAAGCACAATTTGATGGAAAGTGATTACACCCTGCTTAGATATCTCTCCAGCATCTATTCCAATGATAATGCGGTAATTTTATGCATGAAATAGCACAATTGGCATAAATAGTTATAATACTGAGTGATGCCTAAGGAACCTGGCTGCTGGAAAATTAGAAAGAGCTTCATACTTTCGAAACAGGTAATTAGGATTTCTCTCCATGCTCATAGGAGGCAGACTGGAGTTTCGTTTTAGATTTCATGTTTCATTAAAATATATATGTTAAAAATAAATGTTGAATTTAAAGCTGCACAGATTATGAAAATTAAAGGTACAACACTACTGCAGATGGTGGAGTGAAATAGACCTTTTCAACTTTATTTTTGTCTCTGCCAAGAGTTTTAAAAATTTCTGACAGGTAAATCAGGCTTCCAATGTTTTCAAAGTGATTAACTCAGCAATACTTGCATAAGGCTGTGGTCAACAAGATGGAGTTTTAATGATGTAGAGCTATGTCTCTGAAATTAGTCACAATTTTAATTTTTAATGTTTGCCTGCTCATAAAAGCTGGTGGTTAGTGATATAAGAAGTTCTTCCAAATTAGACTTTCCAGGGCACTTGTCCCTGAAGTACCGCCTATTTATAATTTAGTTGGTCATGGACTGTCTACAGTGTGTTTCACTTCCCATCTCAACTACCAGTATCTCTTGGATCAGGGACCCTGAGCAGCCTTTCTTCAAGCCAAGGTTTCAGTCTTGTGTTAAAACCTAGAGACGTGTGGTGACTAAGCAAAGAACACACAAAAATTTTGGTAAGTTAATATTTACTCTACCCTGGTGAGGCCGCATCTGGAATCTTGTGTCCAGTTGTGGGCCCCTCAGTTGAAGAAAGATAGGGAACTGCTGGAAAGAGTCCAGTACAGAGCCACCAAGATGATGAAGGGGGTGGAACATCTTCCTTATGAGGAAAGGCTGAGGGAGCTGGGTCTCTTTAGCTTGGAGAAGAGGAGACGTAAGGGGAGCCCTCATCTATGCTTTTAAGTGTGTGAAGAGTGGGTGTGTGTCGGGAGGATGGGATCAGGCTCCTCTCAGTGAAGCCCAGTGACAGGACAAGAGGCAATGGTTGTAAGCTGAAGTATAGGAGGTTCCATGTGAATACATGTAGAAATTTTTTCCCAGTTCAGGTGCCAGAGCACTGGAACAGGCTGCCTAGAGAGGTTGTGGAGTCTCCTTCTCTGGAGGTATTTAAAACACTTCTGGAAGCACTTCTATGTGACCTGGTGTAGGGAATCCTGCTGTGGCCTGGGGGTTGGACTAGACGATCTTTCGAGGTCCCTTCCAACTCTTAACATTCTCTGATTCTATGATTCTGTGATACTGCTTTAGCTGTTTTTTGTGTTATTGGTGAGATTTTTTGGATTTTTTTTTTAACTTCTTTTTCTATCACATATGTTTCAACACAGATTTCATCAGTTCTTCATTGTGGGAAACAGCTTGAAGAGCTCTTGCCTGCTCCCAGTACATCTGTGCTTTGGTCTCTGCAGCTTGGCTTGCAGGGAGATAAGAGTTTCTCTAGATAACACAGGTTGTACTCCAAACTCTTACACTCTATCCTGCTTGGGGAACAGCCAACTTCCGCTTAATGCACAGTACCTTTTGGTAATGTGCCTCTGAGGGAGACTCCAGAGAACACACAAGAGAAATCTGAATTATTTGTGAGGAATAAATTATTCTCAAGATTTAGCCTTTCTTCCCAAACCTTTCATAATTACTATGAATGTGATAGCTTTGCATAGGTATTTTCCAAATAATTTACACAAACAAATATCAACCTATGTATAGTTAGTGAATTATCTTTTTCAGCTGCTCTTTCTCTGTTATTCCATAAACAGTTTTCTGTCCCTGAAATCATGTTACCTGATTGAATGACTAAATATTACATCTCACTGCTCTCCCAGTAGACGACTGAACTCTTCAGAGGAGGGCAATAACATGTTATAAGCAGCAAAAAACACACCTTTGTCGCAGTGACATGCTAGTTCTTTGGATGGCAAAAGTAATTTATAAAGTTCCATCCATCCCTGACTCCTGATTCCTGCCTTTATTCTTCGTCAGTCACCAAAACTTATCATAGTCGCAACTAAATTGGCAGCTGCAAAATTCTGTGCAAGTGCATGTTAACAGCACTTGCTTCTGAAACCCTTCAACAACAGCATTTTGGGGGTAGTTCTTGCAATTGTGATATTGAGCACAGGAAGCTTAGGCAGTTGTAACCCAGTAACCCTGTAATATGGCATTGTCATTATTTTATTTTTAGCATTGTTGTTGTTAATAATTTTTTTCTTCTATTAGACCTGGATTAATAGTGATTCTCAGATTAGACTTTTATTACTTTTATTAGCCTTTACCTTTTCAACAAGCCGTTCCTTGTTGGTGAGTATCAGGTCTAGAAGCACTCCTCTCCTAGTTGTCTCATCCACCACTTTCGGCAGGAAGTTATCCTCAATGCATTGGAAGAACCTCCTGGACTGGGAATGGCTGGCTGAGTAGGCCTTCCAGCAAACAGCTGGGTAGTTAAAATCCCCCATAAGAACCAGGGCCTGTAATTGTGAGGCTACTGTCAGCTGCCTGGAGAGAGTCTCATCAACTTCCTCATTCTGATCAGGTGGCCTGTAATAAACACCCACAATAGTATCACCCATGTTAGCCTGCTCCTTGAGTCTCACCCATAAACTTGCAACTTTCCCTTCATTCACCCCTAGACAGAACTCGTTGCTCTCTCACATAAAGAGCAAATCTCCCACCACTATGCCTTGTAGACCTGTCTTTCCTAAAAAGGACAGAGCTATCCATGAGCACATTCCAGTCATGAGATCTGTCCCACCATGTCTCTGGGATTGCCACCAGATCATAACCCCTTGACCTCACATGTATTCCTCACTCCTCCTGTTTATTCCCCATGCAGTGTGCATGAGTATACAGGCATTCCAGGGAGCAAGCCAGGCATGCTACTTCTACCGTAGGGGGGTGGGAGGCCTTCCAGTCTGTATTAGTACTAGTACTAGAACACTGGCTCAACGGTGCAGACCTGACAACAACTCCATCCGTCTTCGAAAGTATTCTAAAGCTCTGTGGATGAGCCCTGCTAGTTCTTGTCCTAGAATCCTTTTTGACCTGGAAGATAAGCCTTTCCACCTCCTGTCATCTGTCCTGATATCTTGTAGTACCAGGGATTATCAAAGAACCCAAAGCCCTGCCTGTAGCACCTGTCTCAGAGCCAGGTACTTGTGGACTGAATTCTTCTACTCCATTCCATATCATGGTCAGGTACTGGAAGTAGGGAAGAGAAAATAAGTTGTGCCCCAAACATTTTTACCAACCATTCCAAGGCCTTGAAATCTCTCTTCATTCCCCTCGGACTACAAGATGCACCTTCTTCTCCACCTGCCTGAAAGATCTGTAGTGGATAGATCTCTGATGACCGCACCGTCTTAGGAAGTTTCCTTTTAAAATCCCTAATTTGGGATCCAGGAAGCCTGCAGACCTCCCTGTGACGAGGGTCAATCCTGGATGTTGGGCTTTCTGTTCCCTTTTGGAATGAATCTCCAACAACCACTGCTGTTCTCTTTTTCGTTGTGGAAGAGGTTGTTATATGTCCAGCAAGCCTAACTGACCACTTCAAGACCTCTGGTGCCGGTTGCCTGTCATCCCCATCCCCATTGGACTGGCTGTCTTCCAGCAGGGTCTCATATTTATTTCTCAGAGGCACCTGGGGACATGAGGCAGGCAAAGAATGCACTCGCCTTCCGTTGCAGCCATCATCTTTCCTTCACCCGCATTTTTCATTTAGGCCTCTAACTTCCAGCTTTGCAGAGCCTTCTGTTACAAGGGCCCCATTCCTCTGGTGTATGGGGATCTGAGAAGACAAGGGAGGTTGGGATGACCCTTTCTTGCCTCTTCTGATTCTCCAGGGAGGGACCTGTCTCCATTCCCCCACTCCCCTTGGGTCATCCTTTTTCGGGCAACAGGAGTGCATGGGATCCCCTGGTTCTTGTGCACCCCTTACCTGCTCCCCTCTCTCAGGGATAGCAGAGCCTGGCTCCACCATTCTATCTCCTTGTCACGTTCCTTTCCAGACCATAACCTCGTGATTTCTTCCTTCAGCTCAGCCACCAAACTGAGCAGATCATTCACCTGTTCACATCTGACACAGGTGTTATCTCTGCTACTTTCCATTGCAAAAGCCAGGCTCTAGCAGTCTCTACAGCTAGAGACCTGGACACTAACACATTTGCATGGGGCCTTACTCTGGACGTGTGCAGTTTTAATAACAGCAGCCCTCAGCCGAGTTACAACCACTCGTGGTACAGAAGACTGACATCACAGACAGTGGCAACACGCCTGGATGACTCACCCTCCTCCTCGACCGACCTTTTCCCGGGTTATTTAAATAGCCTGGGTAGACTGCACTCCTCCCCCAGCTGCCGCTACCCCTCCCACAGGGAAGCAGGCTAGCCAGGTCTTGCACATGTTCTAACATGTAGTCATGCAAACTTAGCTGTTCACTGGAGAGGAAAACTCCCCTGAAGTTCCAAACAAAGAGCAGAAAGTCCCTTGGCTGTTCTGAGGAATTTCAGCTCAGGCCAGGTTACAAGGCTGTTTAAATACGTATGTATATTTTTACACACTTATAATTTTTCAATTCTGTTTTGTGTTTGTCCATTAGCAATGTTTTAGACATGACAGAAAGGAGAGCCAGTCTCATCATAAAAAGCCATTACAGCTGTACTGTAAACTGGTACGTGGGTCTACACAAAAGTGAAAAATGGCACAACTGATGACAAGGAAATAACCAGTACTGAGTGAAGGGGAATGGGACCATAATTTTATTGTCTTTCATCAGCTTAAATGGGTTGTGAAGCTTATCTTTCAGACAGTGAGATATTATAGCAAATGTTGGATGTAAATCTATGTCACTTTCAGAATCTTTTTTATGGGCAACCAGTAAATATATCTTAAATATAAAGCCAAAAGTTTATTGTTAGTAAATTAGAATCTTAGTTGTCCAATTGTTATCAGTCCTGATTTAATTAGAGTGGAAAACGAAAAAATACTTCTATGCAGAACACATTTTAACACTAATAACAATGTGGTTGAGACTGTTACAGACAAACCTCTGAGTATCTAATGTATTTTCCTGTTGTTTGGCCCACCCATCTCACAATATACAGCATCCCAAGCTCAGTGGTTTCATCCTGGCAGTGGTGGAGGTTTTGATGAGCAGCCAACATCTGGAGCCTTTTTTCAGTAGAAGCACAATGGTGATTTCAATGATTTCTTCTTGAATTTAGAATCCACTTGGGTCCATTCTTACATGCTTGTTAACACATTTTCACATCTTGTTCTTTCTTCATTGATTTGCAGCTCCATATCCAAATGTACTAGATAAGATACCTTTCACATATTTTAGGTACTATTTCTTTGTTTCTTCTGTTACCCCTAGAACTAGTTACATACAGCTCCAGCTTATTTCTTTAACTGACCATGAGTGACTTTTTTTATAGCCATGCAGTCTTCAGTGCTAGCCTGTAACCTACAATTTATCACCTCACACCTACACATCACTGCATCACATTACACGTCTCCATCTCTCAAGACCTCTGCTGTCATACCAGGACTGGATCTCTCTACATTGTGTCTTACTAGAGATGTAAACCTATGGTGGTAGCATAGAAAGATAAACAGATAAAAACCAAACCAACCATAGTCACCTTCATTAGAAACAGCTAATTTGTAGTTACAGCTAATAATGTAGTTACAGCTAAACCAAGTAAAACAAAGTTGAAGGCAGCTCAGGAAAAGTTCATAGAGAGCGAACCTGATCTGAACTTTGTAAACTCAACTCAAAGCCCGAGATCTGCTACTAGCAATGACAATATGATATTACAGGGCTATTGGGTTATGAGTAGATGTCACCAGCTGGGAAAAGAAAAGATCAAGACAACCATACACAGTTGGGCTTTCTATGTTGGGGGAGTTTTTAGAGTTTGAGTTGGTTGGTTTTTTCCTGTTGGATAAAGGTGTCTACATGAACCTTGTTCATTAAATGCTTAATATTCACTAAGTACCTGACAGGATTTTGGGTACAAGAATATCTGTTTCTGTAGCAGACACAGAGAGCTTCGAACTCTTGAACTGAATAATTATGTACTTACCTTACACTTTTGCATCACGGATATCGCAAAATGAGAGGTGAATCTGCTAGGGATATCCACTAAAACTCTATAACGATGTTTCATCTCCACCACCATATTTTCAGGCCTGGGAAAATTAAATAATACCTTTCTTCTTAAAAGATACTTGTCAGAAGAGAAGGTGGTGATATAACAAAAATCATGTCCTCTTTTGCCTGAGGAAGCTACAAAACCACAGAGCCAAGAAAGCAAGAAGGAAATAAGAACATGATGCCTTGTCCCAAAGGTTTGGGTAGTCAGCAGGATGGTCAAAAGACTGTCTTGTCTCTGCTGCTTCATGTTGTCCAAGAGGAAAGAAAACTAACTCTGGACACCACAAAATGATCACTTATAGTAAGTTGTATATAAATCAGCCTGAGCAGAACAGTGGTTGTCATAAACACATGAACGAAGGAATAATGTCTCCTTAAAAATATACAAATACCACAAGTGACTGTCCCCTAACTGTTTCATACAGAAGATTATTCACATGTAATACTCTTAGAACAAAATTATATGAACAGAATCTTTAAAAGAACCAGGGATAAAGCTGACAGAAAATGGTTTCCTCTCTGTTTAATTTTAAACACTGGATCTAAGCAAGTGAAAAGCCATAAAACATGAGCAGGTGAATTTAGCTCCCGAAAAAGCACTGTGTGTCTGGTTGAGACTTGGCATGTAGTTTATTCCTGTAGAGAGAAGTTTCTCATACAGACATGACTGCATGCCCTTTAGTTTTTTAGGGTTTTGTTCTTTTCCAGTGACCACTTCTTAGGGATAAAAGGTTGAATCTGAATTCTGAAGCTCATTCCTGTTCTCCCAACCAGCTTGGCTTTTGCCCACCATGTTGTGCAAAGAGTGCAATCTCGTATCCAGATTCATCTCACGTTCATTCTACCTCCTTTTCCTATTGTAGTAGCACATGTGTCTTCTTCCAGCAGCTGGTCGGCTCATCTGGTGCAGTGTGCAAACCAAGTCTCTCTTTTGTTTTTATCTTGCTACCCCTAATAATTTTGCCAGCCTTTTCTGCACACTGGTGATGGATGTCATAGAAATGCCTATCAGCACATAAATTAAGCAAATACTTGGGGGGTCCTAAAGAGCTTTATAAAGTCATGTCTGAGATGCCAGTGGGGCTTTGTCTCATTTCGGTACAGATTATTATATACTTAACAACAGAGCTTATACAGAGCTCTGGATGAGGAACAGGAACCCAAGCAGGTTGCTGGGCATCTGAATTTTACTTAGTGAATTATTTCCCAAGACAGAATCTTCAGTCACAGCCTGGCAGCTGCCTTAAGCACTGTCAGAAAAGTTGCACCACTTTATTAGCATAACTAATGCCACAGAAAAGGATCTGCAGATATGGAAATCATTCAGCTTCATATGAAATTTCAGCTTGCCATCATTAAGGCTGTCCAGCCGGCATCACTTATGAGTACAACTACCTGCAGAGACTGTCCTCTCATGTCTAGAAAGGGCAGGAAAAATGAACTCTCACGTAATTTCTTCCCTCCTGTCTGTAGTTCACTACATCTAAATTTAAACAGATACAGGAAAATAATGTTTCTTGCACTGGTTTTAGGGCTAAAAGCAACAAAAATGCACTGCTAAATGACACAGAAAAATGTCTGATAAATAGCTTCAAAGAGAAAGGCTTTTAGAGAAAGCCTTCAGTGGTTAAAATATTCTGATAGATCAATGAAAAGAAGAGAGGGAGTTCCTACCTTAAAAATAAAAGGAAGAAGAAAGTAGATGTTCTCTTTAAGTGACATTTGAAACGGCATTATTTTTTCTGTATGAATTATTACAACAGAACCTCAACACTTACTGCCCTTCATTCAGCCCGTGGACCTCCCAATGTACATGTCTGTCAGCAACAGCATCCAAAAGCAGCTGCTTCCAGAGAAAGTTTGAAACTCTGTGAATATTCCTAATTGTGACAGACTGGAGTATACCTGACCCAAGGTACTGATCAGTTTATGCCCTGAAGTATGAGAATACACAGCTCTTGTCATTTTTATCCCAGCTAGCGAAACAGCAGATGTTCTTTGTCATTTAAAAATGTGCTGAGCTTCCCTCCTTCAGCTTGTATGTCCTTTATGCTGATGCCTTGAGCAGGCCATATCTACATTTAGGAGGACACACTGAATACAGGGAGACAAGAGAGTGAGAAAGAGAAAAAAATGTATAAACCAATGGACAGATTCTAGGTTTGCAATAAGCCACAACTCCAAATCTCCTCTTGTAATAAGCACATTCATTTTTTTTTTTGACGATAAGAAGGTGCAGAAAAAGACAAGTACGTAATCAGATAATTCCATATGCATAATGGTGAGATCAAGGAGAGATTAGGTTTAAATGATACCATATTTTTTTAAAGGGAACTATTTGATACTAGAAGTGTCTGGGATTCACATTTCTCTGAAAACAACATATGTGACCATAAAGACAGTTGCATGTCCTAGGCTGACCACTGGTGTTGCTCTGTCATTGTTTGAATATGGTCTGTTTATATGTTTATATACATACATGTGCATGCACTGCAAGAAAGCTGAAGAAGCCCTCCTCTGAATATGCTAATGTGTTATTTTAACCTTTCTTTACATTAATCTGTGGAACTAGCTGCCAATTGATACCATAGGATTAGGAAGACTTTGTGAGAAGACTTATTTAGAGGGAAGGAAAAGTCTCTAGGAATTATAAACGTGCTGCTTGGAAACTTAGTCTAAAAGATTTTAGGAATAAATTAATATTGGTATTTTGTAGCCTGAATCTCCTGTTACTAGCTACTATAAGAGACAGAGTTAAAAGGATCAAAATTTGGATCTGCTACAGCAATCTCTAGTTTCTGTATTGCAGACCTCTTTCAGTTGATTCAGTGACACATTTCCCCGTTTCCTCTCTACAACCACTATTTATAATAATATGTTTGCATACTCCGCAAGACCATCAGTGAGAGGGAGCACAGACTGTGGCGTATTGGATCACGGACCTCAGTTGCTGATGGTAATCAAAATTGTTTTCTTATTCCATAAATTAGGATTTATACTTTTACAGAAAGGATATTGACCAATTACCTTCATACAGAAAGGGCACTGACCAATCAGTAAGTAAAACCTTCATACACAAAGTATACTGACAAATTAGCAAGTGGCACTTTCATATACAAAGGATACTGACCAATTAACAAGTGGAAGCTAAGCAGGGTCGGGCCCGGTTAGTACTTAGATGGGAGACCACTTGGGAATACCAGGTGCTGTAGGCTTTCCTGCTCTGGAAGGGGGGTTGGACTAGATGATCATGCAAGGTCCCTTCCAACTCCTAAAATTCTGTGATTCTGTGAACACTTAATAGATAAAAATAGGTACTATAAATGTGATAAAAACAATACACTACAAAGACACGTAAATATGATAAGACAGACACTATGAGCTGTGGGGAGGATAGCACACTAAGACGGTGTAGGTTGTCAAGGTCTCTGTGTGCAGCTGCAAAGCTCCTGCTAGCAGCTTCCCACTTTCTCTCTTAGGCTATCTAACTTCTTTCTTGTGAGAAACTGACCTCCGCTTTGTCTAGTTTCTCTCCTGTAGGAGCCTGGCCTTTGAGGCCTATAATGACATACCACATGGACTGCTTCTGTTCATTCACGTTAATGTCATTTCACCTGTCAAAAGATCAGCTCTTTCACAAACTGCTGTTTTGAGTCCACTTATGACTTCCAAGAGCTGAAGATACTTCAGAAGGCAGAAACCACTGGTTTTCCTGGCAAAGAGTTTTAAGTAAGACTCAGAACCATCTAAATTAAAAGCTATGAAGTCTCCAAGACTGGAGAGGTAGGCCCAGATGAACGTCATGAGATTCAACAAGACCAAGTGCAGGATCCTGCATCTGGGGCGAAATAATCCCCACTATTAATACAGGCTGGGAGATGAGGACCTGGAGAGCAGTCCTGCAGAAAAGGACTTGGGGGTGTTATTTGATGAGAAGTTAGACACGAACAAACAGTTCACGCTGGTGGCCCAGAAGGCAAATCACATTCTGGGCTGCATCAAAAGAATCATGACCAGCAGATCAAGAGAGGTGATTCTGCCACTTTACTCTGCTCTGATGAGACCTCATCTGGAGTACTGTGTTCAGCTCTGGAGCCCTTAACACAGGAAAGACATGGACCTGCTGGAGTGGGTCCAAAGGAGGGCTACAAAAATGATCAGGGGGCTGGGACACCTCCCCTATGAGGATAGGTTGAGAGAACTGGGATTGTTCAGCCTCGAGAAGAGAAGCCTTCAGGGGGACCTAATAGTCACCTTCCAGTACCTGAAGGGGTCATATAGAAAGGCTGGGGAGGGCCTGTTTACAAAGGCCTGTAGTGATAGGACAAGGGGTGATGGATATAAATTAGGGAAGAGNGGACTTGATGGGTGAGGTCCCTGGGAAACTGTCCTTAAGTATATGGGACCTCATCAGAGCTGGCAGTTCTTTAAGCATACTCTTCTCAGAGCTTTCCATTCTTCTGTGCAAGAAATTCAGCAGGGCAGGAAGGAGACCAGTGTGGCTGAGCAAGAACCACGCTGTGGAGCAGAAAGAAAATGCACAGGCAGCGGAAGCAAGGTCAAGTGGCCTGGGGAGACTACAGGGAAATGCTTAGGAAGTGTAGGGATGGGTCCAGGAAAGCCAAGGCACAGATGAAGATGAACTTGGCAAGGGATGCAAAAAACAATAAAAAAGGGTTCTACAAATATATTAACCAGAAAAGGAAGGTCAGGGTGAGTGTTTCCCCTCTGATAAATAAAGAAGGAAAATTAGTCACGATGGATATGGAGAAGGCTGAGCTACTCAACGAGTTCTTTGTTTCAGTCCTTATTGCCAGCCAAGCCTCCTACATCAAGCAAGATTTGGTAGCCCTAGGTGAGTGTTGGTGGAGTAAAG
>VWZX01005655.1:2095-27971 GCA_013399015.1 Galbula dea
GTTCCCTGCCCTTCTTGAACTGGGGAGCCCAGAACTGGACACAGTACTCCAGGTGGAGCCTGACCAGCGCAGAGTAGAGGGGGAGAAGAACCTCTCTCAACCTGCTGGCCACGCTCTTCTTAATGCATCCCAGGATGCCATTGGCCTTCCCTGCCACGAGGGCACACTGCTGGCTCATGGTCATCCTCCTGTCCACCAGAACCCCTAGGTCTTTCTCCCCAGAGCCGCTCTCCAATAGATCAGGCCCCAGCCTGTACTGGAACATGGGGTTATTCTTCCCCAGATGCAGGACCCTACACTTGCTTTTGTTGAACCACGCTAAATTTCTCACTGTCCAGCTCTCCATCCTGTCCAGGTCACACTGGATGGCAGCACAGTCTTCTGGTGTGTCAGCCACTCCCCCCAGCTTCGTATCATCAGCAAACTTGCTGAGGGTGCACTCTATGTCTTTGTCCAGATCATTAATGAATAAGTTGAAAAGTGTTGGACCCAGCACCGACCCTTGGGGACACCACTAGTCACAGGCCTCCAGCTAGACTCTGCTCCACTGACCACAACTCTCTGGGCTCTGTCCTTCAGCCAGTTCCCAATCCACCTCTCTGCACAATCACCCAGTCTGCACTTCTTGGGCTTGGCTAAGAAGGATACCATGGGAGACAGTATTGAAGGCTTTGCTGAAGTCAAGGACTACCACCACATCCATTGCACTCCCCTCATCTATCCACCTGGTTGTGCCATCATAAAAGGCTATCAGATTAGTCAAGCATGACTTACCCTTACTGAATCCATGTTGACTACTTGTGATAAGCCTCCTTTCTTCCACATGTTTTGAGATGGTGGCAAGAACAAGCTGTTCCATCACCTTTCTAGGGATGGAGGTAAAGCTGACTGGCCTATAGTTACCCAGATCCCCCTCCTTGCCCTTTTTGAAGACTGGGATGACATTGGCCTTCCTCCAGTCCTCAGGCACCTCTCCTGTTCTCCAGGACTTCTCGAATATTATGGATAGTGGCCTAGTAATGACCTCTGCCATCTCCCTCAGCACTTGTGGGCGCATCCCATCTGGGCCCATGGACTTGTTGATGTATTTGGGCAGGTAGTGTGTGCCCACAGTGCTGGCATGCCCGGGAGCTCTTGCTTTGCAACCCTGACCCAAGAGCTCAGGAAACTCTTCGGGGGCCATTTGGGGCTGCAAGGACCTTGCACAAAATACTCCACAAAGGGACCAGGGAAGCTCGTTCTGGTTCTTGCCAGTGCTTGCTAAAGAACTGGGCAGGGATCCCTAGCCATAACAATACCACCCAAACAAACAAATGTGGCAGCCCAGGTTTTTCTGAGGGTTGTTGCTATGTAATCAGGGAGTGCTGGTGCTTGATGCTCTGGCATGGAAAGGAGCCTCACCCACAGATTCCTATCAGAGGGCATAGACAGCTGAGGCATGCTCTGCTCTAATGGTTAAATCAGCTGGAACAAGGTATCTGGATAAGATATAGTTGTGGTTTGCTGAGGAGGCTATTCTCCCTTGGCGTTAGCTGGGTTGTTTCCCTGGCAGACTCGGAACCTTTCTTTGAAGCAGTGCTCAGGCTGGAACCTGGCTTTGCTGAAAAGACTGCCCTTGCCCCTCTCCTGCTGGTCCCTGAAGTTGTATCTGCCCAGCACCAGCGCTTGCCCACCACCTGCCCTTGCCATATCTGAGAGCATGGTGCTGTGGGCAGCATCCAGCTGCAGAAGGAAGAGCTGGCTGCTGCTCCAAAATGGCTCACAGATGGCTGTGGCATGGGTTTGGCGCCAATGGGGACCCTGAATAGCAGAAGGAATAGCAACCCCAAACATCAGGCTGCCACAACTTTTCCAGCCAGCTCCCTCCAGCACAGACTGGTGGGGCTTAGTTTATTGCCCTGCTGCAGCATACTGCTGGGTTTCACACACTGGCATTAGGATTGTTTAAGGACTCACTCCCTGTAAAACAAGCAAGAGGCCACATCCTCTGGTGTTCCTGAGGTGCTGACATGCTCTGGGAGCACCTGCAGCCTTATTTCCCTCTCCACTGGGGGCCCTCTGCCAGACGGCTTTGCCCTGCTGCCGTGCATGCCCACTGATCGATGGGATGAGAGCTGCTAGTGGTGATGAGCATGCATTGCCCTGGCAGGATATGGCTGCTGACCTATGTCATCCTTCAGCCTAGTACTGGCTCATCATAATTCCTGTAGACTTGCGCGGGGCACCATGTGTGGATACCATGATTTGCTTCACCCCTCCATGAAGCAGGCTGGAGGTAGCCCAAGGTGTCTGCATGCCCACAGTAGAGCTGGCCAGGCTAAACTGGGGTGGGAAGAGGTGGCTGGGCAGGGGCTGCCAGGTGTAAAACCCTGTGCAGGCAGGTCTGGCAGAGAACAGCCCTCAGCTCGGTGGCACCAGCTTTGTGGGAGCTGTCATCAGTTTTGTGCCTGTGCTGCTGTGTGGACTCTCTAGAAAGTGCATGGGGGAGGTGAAGTAGCAGCTGGGCTCTGCATCAGCTGGGTCAGTCAGTCTGTGGGCAAGAGCTGCTCTGGCTGGGAGAGGAATGTTCCTGCCACAGTCTGAGTGATCCATGGGGACTGGCCACAGAGCTGGGCAGGCTGGAGAAGACCTGTGAAAGGCCAGTTTTCAGCTGCTCGCCAGCATAAAACGTGCCTTAAAAGGGAATGCAGATAAAGACAGCTGTTCTAGCTGGATGGTGGCCTCAAAGCAGACTGGCACCATATGGAGGGGAAGCAGGGCCAGCAGAGAGAGAATAGGACATGTCCTGTCCCCAGTGTTTCATCAAGTGCCAGCTGCATCCCACATGGTGCAGAGGAGGGGTCCTGGCCTGGGAAAACCAGCTGGGTGCTCATGAGGTGCAATGCTTTGGTGCAGGGGGATGTGACATGGCCGAAACACTGTGCTTGCATGTGTGTGGTGCCTTGGGGCAGGAAGAATGAGGACGAGGCAGGGTGGTGGCAGCAGCCCTTGTAGGACACCTCTCTCATCCCACACTGTAGACATTCAGTGTGACTCATGCCTTAGCCGTCCCTGCTAGCATGCACTGCTGACCAACCCACTGAACCCTACGGTGCCCTTGCAGCAGTATGCCCAGGGTGCTCACTGGGGGCCTGTGGTGGGGCTGCTGGCAAGTGGGGTGAGCCCAGGACCAGGGGCAGCAGTGGAGAGCATCAGCAGGACAAGACCTCCCCACTGGAAAGAATACTGGAGTTGATTGGGTCATAAAGCAATCTCAGCTGAACAGTGAACTGTGCCTCCAGGCAGACCTTGCTGCCTCTCCTCCCGCACCCATGGGTGGGCTCTGATGTCAACAGGGCCCTGCTTGTGCCGGCAGCAGGACGACGGGTGCCCTGCATTTCGGAAGGCAGACACTAGGCGTCCTGGCACTGGTTTTCACAGGCCCTCATGACCTTTGCAGCACAGCAACATGCCCTAGGGAGGATTGTCTCATTCAAACCAGACCTTCGGATAGACTTTTCATTTCCTTTGCAGCCAAGCACAAAGGAACAGCAAGTTCTCACTCCTAATAAAACGACAACAGTCAGTGATGTGAATGGGCTGGCTCTTCACAGTGAGCAGAGCCATGTCCTGCACCCACAGAATTCCTGGTGTCCTACAAGAATGGTGTCACAGCCCTACAACTCCCTCCTCTTCAACTTCTTAAAGGTCTTTTCCAACCTAAACAATTCTACGATTCTAAACATATTGGTGTGGTTGTTAATGACATGGTTTAGTGGTGGGCTTAGCAGTGCTGGGTTAATGGATGATCTCAAAGGTCTTTTCCAACCTGAATGATTCTATGATTCTATGATCTGACCCTATCTTGTACCATAAACTTCCCCATGGGCAGGAGGCACTGCCTGACAGTCGACTATTACACTCCCTTGGGAGAGACAGAGCTGTGCTCGGAGAGGGTAAGTCCTGGTGAATCTTTGTCTGGGAGTATGTTAATTGACAGACGCCAATCACACCTCCAGCCCCATTCAGAGCAGGACTCCTGGCCAACCTGCACAGCACAAGTGTGGTCATGGAGCAGGCAGGGAGACTGGGTGGAGAGACTCAGGATGCAGAGGGAGCAGGGCTGCACGGTGTGGGGTGCAATTGATGTAGGGATGCAAGTGGTATGGGGTTGCAAGGGTGCAACTGGTGTAGGGCTGCAGGATGCAAAGGGCAGGAGAGTGCGACAGGTGAAAGGGGTGCAGGTGGAGGGACTGAATGGGAAGGGGTGCAGGGGATGTAGGGCTGCAAGGGGTGCAGGATGTAAGGGGTGCAGGGCTGTGCTCCGGGAGGCTGCCTCCAGCTGCGGGCGGGGCCGCACGTCGGGGCGGGGCGGCCGGGAAGTGACTCCGGCGGGGCCGACGGGGAGCATCCCACAGCGGTTGCGAGAGGCGCCCCGAGCAGAGCCGAGAGCATGCCCAAGTGTCCCCGCTGCCAGAAGGAGGTCTACTTCGGTAAGGGCTTCCTGCTCCCTCCTGTCCCCGTGCTGCACTCCGCCAGGCTTCAGGTCCCTGGCCATCCTGGTGCTTACAGGTCCCACAGCGCTGTGGATCCTGGGTGCCCCGATGTTGTGCGCCTCAGCAATGCAAAATTTTGGGCTGCCACAAAGTTGTGCACCCCTGCGCTCTAGGTCCTTTGTGTTCCCTGGTTGGGTGACTCTGTGAATCCACTCAGGGAGGTGCCCTGCTGCAGGGTGCAGGCTGTGGTGGGAACCCCCAGCCTACAGATGGGGCCATGAGCAGAATGGGAGCTCAGCCATGTTTCCTTCCCAGCACTACTTACAGCCCCAGCCCTGTGCTAGTTTGGAGCCTAAAGGCCTGCTTTGTGCAGCTGGCTGCTCTGAAAGCCTGGATGGGCAAGCAAGCACCTTCCCAAGGACAGATCCTGCCCTCAGGCATGTTCCTGGGTCAGTGGTTTGCCCCCATGTTGTCCTACGTGGTTCAGCACAGCGAGATGACAGCCCTGGGATGTTATTTTTAAGCCACTGTTAGGCTAGCCACAAGTCTTCCTGGGCTGCTGTCTACCACTGGGCTTTGGGCACATGTCCTGCTGAGCTGGGGTGCAGAAGCTCCAGGTTTCTGCCTCATCTGGTGCTGTGGTTCCACTATCCTTCCCGAGGATATTTGGGGTGTTTGAGCCTCTTGCCTTGCTGGCAGCAGCTTCTGAACAGGCAGGCTCCATCTGCGAGATTTCCCCACTTTCCTGGTTTAGCTGAATTTGAGGGGGTTTGCTGGCTGCAGCTTATCCACACTCTGTGCTTTTGTTTTATTGAACATGAGGGATATGGGACCTGAGTGCCATCACTGACTTCTGCTCTCTCTGTCCTGTTTCTGCTCTGCTTTTGTGTATGTGTATGCTCGAACTTCTGCTTCTGCTCTGCCGAACCTATCAGAGGCACACAGGGGCTGCTCTGCCTGCCAAAACCAGCTGTGTCCTTTAGAGGTGCCCACTCTGGGGAGGCGTGCTGGGGCTGGCATGGGTGCTGACTGGAGGGCTTCTGGGGATGTGGCTCCTGTGCTTGGGGAACATCTCTACCTAAACTTGAACTCACTGCTTGCAGCCCGGCTTTGAGGTGGGGTTTTGGCACAATACAGTTTGTGCCTCCCTCCTGCAACCAAAGGGTCCTAGGACCCTGCCTGGAGAAGAGGAGGCTGAGGGGAGACCTTATCGCTCTCTTCAGCTACCTGAAAGGCCATTCTAGGGAGGCGGGTGTTAGCCTCTTCTCCCTTGTGACTAGTGATAGGATTAGAGGGAATGGGCTCAAGTTGTGCCAGGGCAGATTTAGAGATTGGATACTAGGAAGAATTTCTTTACTGAAAGAGTGGTGATATATTGAAATAGGCTGCCCAGGGAGGTGGTGGAGTCACCATCCCCGGAGGTTTTTAAGAAGAGGATAGATGTGTTTCTTCAGGGGATGATTTAGGGATAAGAGTAGTGTAGGGCTATTGGTTGGACTTGCTGATCTTGAGGGTCCTTTCCAACCGTAATGATTCTGTGACACGTCATTTACTCATATGGCTTGATACCAGGAGATACCAAAATTCTGGTGTCAGTGGCTGCCTTTCCTATGTCCCTGTTGATCTGCTTTGATCCCAGTCAGTTCGAGCTCGGTTTGCTGTGCCTGTGGGTGTGGCTGCAGAGATGCCAGGACAGGACCATTTGACCAAGGATGGGTTTGGCCTGCACTGATAAGTGACTTTATGAAACTGTCTCTGTTGATGCAGAGGCTGAGGAGGGTTCAAAAGCTGCTGGAGGACTGACCTTGCTGCCTGATTTCTGACCCTGAAGATAAGAAGTGCTTGTAAATGAGGCAGAGCAAGCCCTGTTCTTGAAGCCTCGTGTTCCTGCTCATGCATGCCTTGGGCTGCTTTTGTCCAAACCATGTCTGCAGAGAGCAGGGTTAAGGAGAAGATGATGCCAAGATGGCTGGGGATGACATTTACAGGGCCACCATCAGCTTTCCAGAGAAATTGTGCCTGTGTGGCCAAGAGTTGGGGGGGTGTCCTGCTGCAGCAAGCCTAGGCAGAGCTCCTGGCCAGGTGCTTGTGCAAGTAGTTGTGTGAGAGGTGGGAAGGCTGAGCTTCTTCCAGAAATCCTGTGATGGGAGAGCCTGGGTGTGGGCTAGGCTCTGGCTTCTGGAGCTGCCCAGGGGGAGGATGCCATGGCCTCTGTGGGGCTACAGGCATAGGAGGCTCTTTGTGCTGCCTAGAGGATGGCAGCAGGGCTGCCTTGTGACATTTGGGCACTGCCTCTGCTCCTACCACTGCAGCTGCCAGCTTGCTCCTTGTGTAAGCTGTTGTGGGCATGTTTGGACTCCAAAAAGAGGTGCTTTAGGCTGCCAGGGGACCCCCTGGGGCATACGCTCCCAGCAGTGGCTCAATTCCATTGCTCAACCTTCTTTTGCAGGCATGGGGAGAGGGCTTGGACCTGAGACCTGGAGAGGGCTCTGAGGGGCTTCTGTCAAAAGCTCTGCTTTATCACTTAATACATCCCCAGGAGAGTGCAGCTGCCAATATGAAGTGCATGCCTGCAGAAAATACCCTCCTCCCCCACTGTGCCACAATTAAAAGCCATCCTGTTCTTCATAAACATGTCCTGGTCCCAGCAAACAGCACGTTACCCCTCCGTGGCCACCTGAACCCTAGCCAAGTTCCAGTCCCACTCTGGTTTGCCACAGTGCATGCAGAATCAGAGCTATGGTCGTAGCGCTGGCAGCTGAAGGAGACTGGTTTGTGTTGGTAAGGGCATGGCAATGCCTTTGTCTCCTCAGTCCTCACCAGCATCTTCCCCCTTACCCCTGCCAACTCTAGTGGTTACTTGGGCTACAGCCGGCCAGGGAGAAATTCATCCCTTTGCAGGCTGGTGTTAGAAGTGGGGAGGTCAACAAGTCTTTGGAAGACAGATAGAAGTCAGTCCATCCACATGGATGCAGTGACGTTCACGTTGGGCATTGCACTGCTGTGTCAGATCCAGGTGCTTGGATGTGCACAGTGATGTGTGTGCACAGCGAGCACTTGGGTTTGAAACACCATACCCTCTATCCTGTACAAATAAAGTTGGGAGAATGCCCTGAAATGTCCTCCCTAGGGTTGATGATAAGAGGATAATCTGCCAAAACCAACTTCTTGGGCCTGTCCACTGCCTCAACTAACCCATCTCCTTTGTGTGGCAGCTGAGAAGGTGACTTCTCTGGGGAAGGACTGGCACCGGCCCTGCTTGAGATGTGAGAAGTGTAACAAGACCCTGACATCTGGAGGCCATGCAGAGGTGAGGTTTGCTGGCCAGGAGGTCCCTGTCCCCTGCAGCTAGGGGCTGCAGCAGAGGTGGGATGGCCAGAGATAGAGCTGAAGGGCAGTTGGGGCTGATGCTCTTTCTCTCTCTCCTGCAGCATGATGGCAAGCCATACTGCAACCACCCTTGCTATGCTGCCTTGTTTGGGCCCAAAGGTAGGGTCAGTGTGGCTGGAGTTGTGGAAGGGAGGGGGAGGCTCAGGGTTCCTATCTCTTGTTAAGGTGCATCCCTTGGAGTACTTGCTTTCCCCCAGCAATGCTGAAATGCTGACCTTGCTCTGTCTCTTCCAGGGTTTGGCCGGGGAGGAGCCGAGAGCCACACATTCAAGTAAAATTCAGGTTGGTGCATCCCCTTGGAGCTCCCCTTCCTGCCTCCAGCTGCATGGTCTGGCTGGGTCAGTCTTGCTCTGGCAAGCAGCATCTCTCTCAGCTGGCTGTGACTGCCAGCCCTTGTGGTACTTGGGAGAAACCTGCTGGGTGCCAGCTCCTCCTCTCTGCCAGCCCCAAGTGACCTTAGGACCCGCTTAGGTCTGGCAGCAGATGACAAAGGCTTTTGCTTTGTGGCCTATTGGCAAAGACAGGTTCTGTCTTGGAGTATCATGGTCCCTGGGATGTCTCTGCTCTCAGCCCAGCCTGATTTAATCTGTCCCTCTTTTCCATCCCTCTCCAGGTCTGACAGTCAGGGTTCTCAGCACAGCCCGAAGACAGCACAGATGCACCACAACAAACATGCATTTTCATTTTTAATTCACTCTGTACTAGACTGGCGCATTAAAAGCAATAAGTAACTGAGGCTGGGGCTGGTGTGGTGGGGGGCTCTGCTCCAGATGGAGTTCTGCTGAGGTGGGGGTGTTGGGGCACCCTGCCGGATAGGAAATTTGTTTGGTATTGCTGGAGGCTGTCTGGAGAAGAGACCGCACCCTTCCAGCCAAAAGCCAGCTCTGCTTCTGGCACCCAGCTCTCATGGCTGGGCCCACAGCTGTATTTCTAGTCTTTAATAAACCCAGACTGAAAGATGCTTCCCCCATGTAGCAGCTGTACTCTGTGTAATGGGAGTCCTGTGGGACTCACTTGAGAAGCGCTTGTTGGCTTAAGGACCCCACATGGCTTCTAGATCGAGTCACATACTGTGTGATGGCTCCACGTGCTTTTGCTCCTGATGTATGTGGGATCCTGCCCTTGGTTGCCGAATCCAGGAGCTGTCTGAGCCAAGGTGGGTAAGAATAGCCCTTGGGTGCTGCAGACACTAGGGCTGAGTGCACAGCAAAGGAAACAGGTGATGGGTGTCATGCTGGTGTTTGCCCAGGGCCTTGGTCTTCCTGGGCTTGAGGAAAGGTCCTGTTCTACTCACAGCCTTGCTGGGTCTGTGTCGTGGTATCTGCAAAAGTCTAGAGTATGGTGGGCCCAGCCATGAGCCACCTCTTGTTGCTTGCTACTGTAATGGGGTAAAAGCACAGGCATGCAGTGCTCCTGGACAAGGGTCTGAGACTGCTGACCCACAGTCTCTCCACTTCTCAACAGCCTCCTGGCTAAGTCCCAGCCCCTGGCAGTGCATGCTGGAAAGCCATGTCTGTGGGCAGCCCCCAGCTCTTTGCTCCTGGATCTGAGATGGCACACTGCAGCCCTCAGTTGGGGCAGGAAGGTGCCTTGCAAGGAAGCAGTTGACTATCACATCAGGACAACCTGGTATTTGCTGCTGTCACTCTGAACAGCCATAGGAAAAGGCCAAGCAAGGTGGAGGTCATTAGTGAGGCAGGGCCAGCCTCCAGCAGCAGGGAAAGCAAGGGTGCAGTGTTACAAAATGAGAGCTGGCTCACAAGTGATTTGCTCGTTTGAATGTCTTTGCCTTGCTGGAAGAACAGCACTGACAGATGTAAAAGATGTCAGCTTGTGGGATGTTTCTAAAATGGTTTCTTAGCCATGTCTTTCCCTAACCTGAACCACCCCATTTACTTGTTCAGAGATGCTTCACAATGCACTGGGATATGTCTGTGGTTTATCTGTACACTTCCTTAGACAGTGCTCTGCATCTTACAGCAGCCCTCCTGGGACTTGGCCAAAACCATCTTGGGTCACAGGTATGAGTGCAATGTCAAAGTCTTTGGTATCAAAAGCAGCCCAATCTGATCAGCATCTTAAAACTTCCTGTGTGCTTCATGCCAAAAGGATCTGCACCCACTAGATACACTTCAGTGGGACAAACTTGACCAGCCAGTGCTGCTTTGCCTCCCACCTAGTTAGCATAGCAAACACAGGCCTCTGTGTCAAAGGCAAACCCTGGCTATTGCTGTTTGGCCACCACCACACCTTCCAGCCAGCCAGGGCTCACTGGGCCCCCTGCCCTCCCACTCCCACTGCTGATCTTGCCAGCAGCCTCCTGGGAATGCCAGCATCCATGGCTCCCAGCCAGCAAGACATGGTCCTGCTCTGCATGGCATCCAGCCTGCCCCTGGGGCACTGGGATGTGGCTTTCCTTTGCCAACCAGGCTTCAAAGCAAAGTAGCGATATAATCAGCAGCCTCCAGCGTGCCAGTGAGACAGTGTTTACCCTCAGCATTCAAAATCAGGAAACAGAAGCCTTGTTATCCTCTGAGCTTATGTAAGTGTGTCTAGCTGGGAAAGGGAACTGTGAATTGGGTTCCTGGTCTTTCCCAACAGGACCCTGCACCAAAACTTTTCAGATAATCCAGGTGCAAGGCCAGGCCAGCAGGGAACCAGTGAGAGGTATGAAAAAGCAAGTGCTGCCTCGGGAGAGCAGGGTAGTCCAGCCCTCCAGCTGAAAGCCCTTTCCATGGGCAGTGGCTGCAGCTGGGGCAGGAGGTGGTGTGCTTCTTGGGGCTGCCATTTGCTTTGGTCCCTGCTACTGTTTTGGAGCGTAGGTGTGGTGGCTGGGGGATGTCTCTCCCTGCCCTGGGTGCATGGAGGGATGTAGGAACTGTTCTAGGTCTGTATAGGCTTGGGGAGCCTGCAAAGAAGGTAAACCCAATCCTGCAGCTGCTTTGATCTGTGCTGTGTGTTGAGGGGCAGTGTGTGTGTGTGTGTGCATGTTAAAAACAGGGTCCCCCAAGCAAGCTGTGGGGACAAGCCTTTGGATACTGATTTTCAAAAAGCTCCTTCTGAATGTCCTGTTTCTCTGCCTGCCTTGCAACAGGCACTCACACTGAGGTGGCATTTAGCCCCAGAACTTGCTGTCAGGATACTCCCCTCCAAGCGCTGTGCTTGTACAAGTCATGCTCTCTGCCTGTTCCAGCCTTGATGCTGTGAGGTTGGGCAGTTCAGGCATGGGTCACATCCACAAGGAGCCTTGGTCAAATTAAATACAAGATAAATTGGTATTTTGAAATTCACTTCGGTCTTTGGAGAGGAAGGAGAAACAGCTGTATCCCACTGGGGTAGGAAATCCACACCTGAGCCTGGTGCTCCCCTCAGATGTGCAGCAAGGCTCGGCAATGGTCAGCGAGGTGAGCTGTCACTACACACAGTCTTTTCTCCATTGAACAGTAAACCTCTGTGGCCTGGAGAGTGAGCTGTGTAGACAGGCAGCAGCGTGGCTTCCAGCACAGCTTGTCTGCAATGCTCTCAGCTCTGAGCCCTCATGGGAGCTAGGGGCAGGCAGGGATGGTCACCTCCCAGTACAGTGATGCCCTTGGCTGTGCTGCTCCTGCAACGGTGGAGCTGGTGAGACCAGGATGCTCAAAGCAAATACCAGAATTTTTGGGGAGCAGCTGAGGGATGTCAGCTTAGTGTGCCTACTGGCTGTTCCCACTGTTTTTGAGGTAGAGAGGAGTACCTGCATCTGACTTGAAATCCATCCAGCAGCCACAGGGTTATTGCTGCCATTGCAGGTCGGGTCAGGGCATGGCCCCAGCTCCGAGGTGCCCATCTGGGACAGCAAAAGGTGTTGGGGGATCTCCAGCTTGGTGATGTCCAGCACAAAGGTACCCTGATTTGATTACCTGAGACACTACTGTTGCTAACCCCGGAGGAAGGCACTTTGCTTCCTCTGCCATAATTTCAGAAGCTTGGGCTGAGATCAATGAAGTTTGTGGAGTGATGGTTGCTATAAACACTTCATCACTGTGACAAAAAAACAAACAACATCATCCGTTCCTCTGGCAGCTGGGTGCGGGTGAGTCCTAACGCCCTGGGTAGGGAAGCAGTAGAGGTTTTGGCAAAGGAGAGGAAACAGAACGGGCTGAGAAACTAAACCACTGCGGCTCCCCACCCTGGTTCTGTGGCTTTCTGTACAGAAAAGGAAAGGGGCAGAAAGGGGGTGACTGAGGAATCCTTTAGCTGATCTATAAGAGGTAAAGGTGCTGCTTCTGACCCCAGTGAAGGCAGAGTGCAGGCAGGAGGAGCTGGTGTGTGTCGCCTGGCCCTGCATCGTCCTCCCAGCACTGATGGGACAGACCTTAATCCAAAGCAGGGGACAGATGTGTCCCCGAGCCTGCAGCTGGGCAAGGGTAATGGCTTAGGCTAGAAGCCTTACAGCAGGGTGCTGCCCTCAGCATCACTTCCTGGGGCTGTCCTTAGCAAAATCAGCAGCCTGGGGATAGGGCTGTGTCTCGCCTGCATGGCCAAGGGAGCAGGCTGCAGCTCACATCTGGATCTGGGCAAACATATGCTGGGGGTCCAGGAGGTTTGGTTAAAGACTGCCTCACTAAGATGCCAGCAGGGCTACTGACCTTCCTCTGCCAACTCTGACGGGGACATTGATGTGACACCTCCAGTGTGGTGATTTTGCATCTCATTTGTGCAGGCTTGAACCCCTTGGGGTCGTGGCTGCCCTTGCACCACAGGGTGGGGCCATGCGCCTTGGTGGAGCCGGAATCAGTTTGCTTCCCTGCTGTGTGTTTCTGCAAATACAGCTGTGACCCCTTCAGGGACAGACGGGGCACAGGCAGGGCCATAGGAGCATGGAACGGGGTCTGCGGCTGCAGGGGTTTCTGCTCTTTGCTGCACGGGGCTCATGGAGACAAAGCCAGTCCATAACTAGGTGATCTCCAGCTCCTCACCACTTTAGGTATTTTTTAGGCTGATTTGTGTTAAGCTCAAAGAGCTCTAATATCCTTTTGGTTGAGAAAGTGTCTGACCATCTCCTGACACTTCAGAAATCTGCCTTCTCTGGGCAATGGTGAGAGGGACTGTGCAGCTGATGTCAGGCAGCAAGAGCTCTGCAAGCTCATGTGGTGAGCTGGAACTTCCCGGGCCAGCTCTGCAAAGCAGTCGGTTGGGGAAGCTCCATCTTGCCAGTGGAAATAGCTTTGCAGAGGTGACAAAGAGGGCATCAAACCTCATTCCTGATGAGGAACAACATCCCCAGCAAATACTGAAGCAGCTGAAGATACTGAAGGCAGAGGAGCTCTGGATAAGAGAAACAGTAAGTTGTGTAATGAGAAGTGGAAAAACCCATGAATCATGTTACTGGAGACTGAGGTCCCATCAGGGCACAAGAGGAGGAGGGGATGGGCTGTTCCACTCTCACCCTGTCCCTGATGTTGACAATTCACTGTCTGAGAGGAGTTAGCTGTGAAGAGCCCTGGGGACGTTTGCCAGGTCCTGGGTGGCTTTCTGTACAAAGGAGCCTGTGAAGAAAAGTTGGCATCAGGCACTACATCTGCAATTTACTTTCACACCTCTTGTGTTATTTTCAAGGAAAGAGGTAGAGTTTCCAAGGAGGAACAGTCTAAGAGCTTCCCACCAAAGCCTCTGTCTTTCTCTGGCAAGTCTTGAGTTAAAGGTCCAAGGAAGAGAGGACAGAGGGCGTTTCCCTCAGTACAGAGGAATGTCAGCTTGGCTATTTAAGTAAAAAGGAAAGGGTGAAACTCATGAAAACAGAGAATTACGAGATCTTGGATCTTTTTTGGCTAATCCTTCCCAATTCAGTTATCATACTGAAAGTGCAGATCCTGCGTCAGAGGGCCTGAAGAACCAACGCCTACAGAAAGCATTCAGCTGTCAGAAGCTGACCTTGAATTTTGATTCTGTAGCCCACACACAAGCCTATTACAGTCTGTGTCCAGCAAAACCTGCACTAGAGCATTTGTGTAGCTGTTATAGTCCCTTTCAGGGGCTCAGTGGTCTGTAGTTGTTAGGCGATGAGACTCACTGGGCTAAAATGTGTGCTGGCCATGCCAGCAACACCATCACCCATTGCACACACTGGTGAGGATAGTGCTAGGAGGCAGCTCATTGCTCTCTGAAAAGATGCCTGTTTATGACCTGATGTGGCTGCTCTGAGCATGCTGACAGCTGGACTCCATCAGCAAAGATCCCGGGGTGGCCAGTCTGGAGGGCACAATCTCCTCCCCAGTCAGGAAGGGCTGCTCGACTGAGAGAGACATGAGCCCACAGCAGATCATCATCAGCAGATACTTGGTGCTGCTCCATGTCTGGTGGGAGCTGTGTTCTCTAACTTTTTCCCAAGCAGTGCAGGGATGAGCGTTGCTGCAAGGCTGCCCTGTTATGCAGGCAGCCTGTGTTCACAGCTCCTGTGCTGCTCTGCTCCTTCCTGCTGACGTGGTGTTTGCTCTGCTGCCAGGCTATGATGTTTCCTGGGCAGGTTAACCCAGTGTCTCAGTGAAGGGAGAGAGAGTGTGTATAAAGGAGTTGTGAAAGATGCTACAGCTACCCAAAGCCTTCCTTGAGCAGGCAGGGGGAGCAGCTGGGCCCTGCTCTGATGTTTGCCCAGCTGCCGCTGCTGCTGCAGTGGGGAGAATAGGAGCTCTGGCTGCCCTGAGCTGGCAGCACAGTGTGGGAGGACCGATGCAGAGCCCAGGAGCCTTGCTGGGAGACAGGTGGGCTCCTGCCTGCGCCTTCATGGGGATAAAAGCATTAAAAAAAAGAAATAAAAGAGCAAACGGATCGTTTTCCCAGGAGGAGAGCTTACACCTTCTCCTTGGCAGGGCTGGGCTGAGGTGACATCAGGAAGCTGTGCTGGTGCGGGAGCAAGCAGAGATTGCCTTTATCGCATACAGTCTGCATGAGGCAATGTGATGAGGCCATCATCTCTGGCAACGGCTGCAAACAGTGGTGCTGTCTGTGGTTGGGAGTTGCCATGGTGCGGGTGCAAACAGGTGCCCTTGGCCCTGTCTGAGTCACCCATGGCGGAAATGACCCAAGCTGACACATTGTGCTGAAAACGGTTCACTGTGCAGCTGCACAGCATCATGTGAGGAACCCAGGAACCAAGAGAGTGTGAAGCCTTGTAACCTCTCCCCAGGAGGAACATCCCTGGCCTCTCAGTATCCACCTGGACTTTCCCTTCCTGTTGTGTTGCCCGTGGCTGCTTCCACAGCTGGGGCAACCTGCAGCTCTGCTTCTCCTGAAACTGTCTATATGCTGGGGCAGGGCTAGGGGGAGGAGCAGCCAGACATCTTGAGCTAGGCTCTTGGAAGCTTCTGCCAGTGCACACAGTGACATCAGAATGGCATGCTGATGTCAACCAGTCATTACTTGTTTGCATCTGTCAGTCCCTGTGGGCCTGGGGTTTGGTCAAGGGAGCTGAGGATGGCTGGGATGCAGCAAGGCAGGGTCTCTACTGCCATCCCTGCTGGGACAGCACACTGATGTCATCACACCACCACCTCCTTCATCTGTCCATAGCACAAGGTCTGTCTCTGTGGCAGGAAACCATCTCCTTCCCATCAGCTTTTCCCACCCTGGGAAAACTGCTCAGGCAGCCAGCAGAACAGATAAGTGGGGCCTCATGTGCTAGGACTGAACCCTTGCTGCGTCGTGCTGCACCAGAGAGGCTGGGATTTGCCGCCTGGCGTCCAACTTGACAGTGGCTGGATGCCAAGCCTCCAAAGTGCCAGGCATTTTGTGTTGGCTGCACACACAGGGCTGTGTGCCAGAGGAGCCACAAGGTTGGGAACCAGGGGGCCACCAGCCTGAACTGCAGCCAGCGTGGCTCTAGGGTGCCACGCAACTGGTCTGGCCAGTGGGAGGGAGAGGCCACACAGGGGCTCTTGGCATGCTGGGATGGTATGCGTCTTAGCTGCTGCTCCCACGCTCACTGGCTAGGGGACTGTTGTGTTGGCGGAGGGACAGGAGCCCCAGGGGAGGGTGATGGGTAGGACCACCCACTGGTTCATGCACTGGGTGCTGCAGGAGAGCCCTTGTCTCAGCAGTGGCAAAGCAGGGAGCTGCCCCAGGGAGGATAGGCCTAGACAGAAGAATGTGTGTGGGGACAGGGATGGCTTTTAGCAGGGTTTACAGAGTGGTCAAGAAAACACAGGAAATTGGCTACAGCTGAAGGTCCTCCTGCCTGGAGACTGCAGCAGGGACGGGGAAATAGACAAGTGATGTATCATGGAGGGACCAGACAGCGCCTGATAGCAGCAAGGTATGGAAAGATGAGAAGGATGCCAAAGACAGCAGAGGATTATCCAGGTCTGACAAGGCTCTGAACAATTAAAAAGGACTTTATGGGCTGTTGGGAACCAAAGACAAGGAACCGTATGGAGATGCCAAACATGTTAGGAAGGAAATTGAAGAAGCGTATAGAGATTGCTGAGCTCGAGCTAGATGAGGGATAAGGAGAATGCTTTCCAGGCCATTGGGAAAGCACGACAATACGAGACAACAGCTGCTAGAGATGATATTTTAAAAATCCTTAAGCCTGGATAATTCACACCCAGGGGTCCTTTCAGGGCTGGCTGGAGCAGCAGCCAGGATCCATGGGACTGAGAGAGCACTGATGCAAAGCTCAGCAGCGGAAAGGGCCGCGCCTACCAGCACAGTGGTGGGAGGCAGAAGGAGCAGCAACCAAAGGGAAAGAGTGCAAATGCAGTTCACATTACCACAGTGAGGAATTCCTGAAAGGTCTTGCTGGACCAATGCATTTTCCCTCCTCGTTGTGAGCAGCCGCTTGGCTACAAGAGGCCATTTCATATCTGAAAGGAATTTCACGTGTTGTTTCATGGTATTCAGCTGCTGGGGAAAAAAAAAGGAAAAATAACATGCTAGATCTATGGATCTAGCATATTATGGAGGAAGGAACTGTGTTTATTTTTTTATGGTGTTCAGATGTTGTGAAAAACAAAGGAAAAGCATCATGCTAAATCCATAGATAGCACTTTATAAATGGGTTATGAACTGAATAACTGGCCAATAAACCGTCAGTGTGGATTTTGATCAGGTCCTAAGTATCAGCACAAGCAGGATCCTTGCTTTGCTGGCGGAGTAGACCAGTCTCTCTGGCATACACTGGTTGTGATTCCTCTGTAACGCCCACAGCAGGACTCTCAGGGCCATGTTTTGGCCATGTAAACTCAGCCAAGAACTGGACTTTTCATCTCAGTGACTCAAGGTATCTCCCAAATGACAGAACCATTTCTCCCTCACTACTCCCCCAAGAATTAATCCCTGGGAATGCTTCAATTAAGAGCTTATATGCCTGGGGACACAGTCTGCCTGCATCACACCCCACTGAACCAAGAGGAAGGTGAGAAGCCAGGGATTGGAGCTGATCCCCTGCAGCCAAAACTGTGCACTCTCCTATCAGTCGGGAAAAGATTTCTTGGTCTGACAGCAGCAGCATTGTATTTTCAGAAATGCCGAAGTTGAGGTTTTGTGATAACTCTTGTAGCCAGGAAGAGTGGGGGAAGCTTGCAGAGCTTGCTCAGGGTTTACCGGTGGGCAGGAGCTGCAGCTGTGGCTCAGGGTGAGCCTGCTCTGCCTCATGTGCACAGCAAGAGGTGACCTGCACCTGTGCTGCCCCCTGGGTCACTTCCCAGCAGAGTCAAGAGGTGAGTCAAGAGGCTCTACCCTACCTAAGGCATGAGCAAAAGGAGAATAAATAAGCATAGAATCATAGACTAGTTTTGGCTGGAAGGAGCCTTTAAAGATCAGTTGGTCCAACTCCCCTGCAGTGAGCATGGACATCTGCAACTAGATCTAGTTGCTCAGAGCCCTGTCCAACCTGACTTGGAATGTTTCCAGGGATGGGGCATCTATCATCTCTCTGAGCAACCTGTGCCAGTGTTTCACCACCCTCAGTGCAAAAAAATCCTTCCTTGCATCTAGTCTAAATCTCTTTCAGTTTAAAACCATTACCCTTCGTCTTGTCGCATCAGGTCCTGCTAAAAAGTCAATTCCCATCTTTCTTATACCCTTTAGGTATTGAAAGGGTGCAATAAGGTCTCCCTGGAGTCTTCTGCAGGCTGAACTACCCAACTCTCTCAGCCTGTCCTCACAGCAGAGATGTTCCAGCCCTCTTGACTATTTTTGTGACCTCTTCTGGACCCACTGCAACAGGTCCATGTCTTTCCTGTGTTGGACACAGCTTTGGACATAGCACTAAAGGTGAGGTCTCACCAGAGTGAAGAAGGGCAGAATCCCCGTCCTCGACCTGCTGGCTAACGCTGCTGAGGATGCAGCCCAGGACAGAGCTGTCTTTCAGTGCTGCCCATGCCGGGAGCGGTGGGCTATAGGAAGCCAGGGCCATCCACCCTCCCGCACATGTAGTGCTCCCTCCCGGCGTCAGGGGGCGCCGCAGCGGGTGGGGTCAGCGGAAGTGGTGGGTGGGGCTGCTTCGCTGCACTACGCGTGCGCGCGCGGCTGAGGGCGGGAAGTAGTGTTGGAGGGCGATGCGGCGGAAGCTGGAACAACAGCAGGGTCGGGCATTGTCGGGTGCTGTTGGTGCTCTGTGCCGGGCCCTGCCTCCCCGCGCCCGGCCCTCCCCTGACACCTTCCGCCGCGCCAGGTTCGACCGGCCTCAGGCGGTGAGCGCGGGCCGCCCTGGGACACCCTTTGACGGCGGTCCCCGTTGTTACCTAGCGAACCACTTCTGCCTCTTCCGCGCCTTCGGGGGGGACAGAGGATGGGAGGATGTCTCTGTGGGCGAGCAGAGATCCCTGTGCGGTGCTGGGTCGCGGGTGAGGGGGCGCGGAGACACCCAAGTGGGACTGGACATGAGGACAGGGCACCTGTGCAGGCTCGTGAAAAGGCTACATCTTACCGTGTTTTAAATTTCAAGCTTGATATTTCAGTTGTGGTCTGCAGCAACTTTCTAGTGTTACCTGGGGCTTGCTTCCTTTTACTGTACGTGGTGGTTTAGGTCTCTCAGATTCAGGGTTTTACAGGGTGATGCTGGTGAGGCCTCCAGGTCACACACAGGGTACACCACTTGCTATCTATTTTAAGCATATTACAAGTGTTCACTGAAATTCCAGCTGTGAGGATCACTGTTTCAGTCTGTCAGCATGCTGTCCTTGTGTGGCTGAGAAATGGTTTCCAGTTGAACTCATTGTATGCTGCTTTCTGTTTGTGAGTTATTGATGCTATCATAGTCAAAACTTCTCGGTGTCTTCAAGTGCTTGTTTGACTATGGGTGAGATGTATCATGTGGCTATGTCAGACCAGAAATTTTGGAAACCACACTCCTGTATGCATGTGCCTCAAAGCAGAAGTGCTGGGTCGTACAGCCAGCATTAGTAGTCCTTTCTGAGTGAACCTTGCTGTACGTAGCGCTCATAAGACAGCTAATACATGAACCTACCTCATTTGACAGTGTTGGCAGGGTGCAGTTGTGCTCTTCCATTTAACAAATGATGCTCAGATACAGGTTTAATTGCCTAGTTAAGACTAAATACATGGCAGATATTTTTCCTGCTGATCTCCCCCGACTTTTTTTGCAGACCCTGGATTTCTGGAGGCTGCTCTACACTCTTCTTAAACAAATCCATGGAGACAAGTGGACAGAGTCTGATGCCATAGGTAACATAGGCAGTCTGGCTGATTTTTTTTGTAGCACCTTGTCTTTGGCAGCTTGCTCACTGTCAAAAATGCTCCCTTCTGAATACCTGTGCCACCAACTTAATGTTGGATCACAACTGTGCAGGCAGCTTTACTCTTCTTTGGCTTGCTTTGTCCTTGAAACTGAGATGTTCTTGCATCTGCTAGGGGCTCTTGCTTCATTTGATGTTTTACTGCACGTGAATCTCTGCAATCTTATGCATTCTCAGCATCTGCAGAAATAATTACAGAAAGAGACTTGGTTTTCCTTTTATTCCTTTTTTCCCTTTTCTACATATGATGCACGATTCTGTGGTTAATTTTCTGTTACGTCCAATGTCAAGGCGGTGAATTATAACATATGAACATTAAAGGCCATGTTTTGGATTGAAGTTCTAGATGAAACCAAAAGTAAAGTGTGTGTGATGATTTTAGAGGAACCATTAATATCTCTCTAGACAGGGCCACTATTCCAGATAGAAGCGGAATGCAGGTTGACTTCTCACAATGCCAGTGCAACATTTACTTCTTAAATGTATGGTATTCCAAGTACAATACTACTCCACAGACTCTTTGAAAGTACAGTAATACTTCTCAGATGTCTCTCTTGAAAAATGTCTGTCTAGAGCTCTCCCATTGTCAGAGGAGGTCTTGAGAAGAGGAATCTATGATGAATAAAGGTCTTCTCAGACCAAAACCACTTAAAATCCATTGTTGCCCTTGAAAGCAAGAAAACCCTAAAAACCCTGAACAACATTTAGCTGCTAAGGATCTGGGAACCTGAAGACAATAAACAGAATTAAAAAATGCTAAGGCCTGTGGTGTGTGGAGTAAAACCAGCATAGTTTTGCTGGTAGTTCAGTAGGAAATCAACATGGCTCTGTGTTACTCACAGGACTGCTATTTTTCTTTTGGCTGTTTTTACTTTTCTACTCATCCCCTATCTGCTGTGTATGGTAACTCAATTTATCGATTGTCTCCTACAGCTTTGTGGAGGTGGCCTTGCACAAGTTGCAACCTCATTGAATCCTGGCTGCACTCCTGTTAATTACTTGGAGACAGGATTTCCATGTGCATGTGGCAGATTGCTGTCTCTAGAGAGACCAAACTCAGCCTCTGCTGGTAGATTTCAGGGTATGAATGTGCGGTTCTGCTCAGAACTGCTGAGCTGATTTTTAGGAAACTTGTTTATTCACAACTTGATGATTAAGGCTAAAATTCAGTTTGGAGAGATGTACTGTTTCTCAAAATACACTAATTACCTTTGCTTGGCCAAGTAAGTGAGTTGTCTACAGTGGACACAATATTTTACTGCCTTTTTGCTCTGGAGCACTTGTGGTCTTTCATGTATTTATTTCATGCAAATGAAGTAGAAGCCTTGGGCACAGAGACTAAATAACTTTTTCGGGTTTGCATAGGATCCTGTTGCTCAGTAAAGAATTGAAATGGATTCCACTAATTCAAGCCTAGTGCTTTAGTCCATCCATTAAGCTTTCCTTTCCTTGCTATTTTTGTACAACCTCTTAATTATCTTAACTAGAACAAGGAGACCAGCAGTTGCTGAATCCTGGAGGCAGGCTGTGAAGGCTTCTTCAGTATAAAGGTTACTGTGTGCATAGTAACAGCTTTCCAGAAGAGAGAAGCCATACTCAAATGGTCTTGTGCCCTTTCTTTTTCTAAAGGAAGCATTGAACTTTGGCTTGTAATCTGCATGTATTGTTGGGGTTACAGTGGTTCTTCTCACTACTCTGTAGAGAGAGACCTACATCTCAAGGACTGCCTGCCAGAGGTTGGGCCTTTTGCAGCTGTGAAACGCTAGAACAAAGCAGTGCCTTGCAAGGACAGAATACTTTACAGTTTTTTCCCATGGAAAAGGACAGATTTTTCCACAAACTTTTTCCTTGATCTGGGAAGTCCTTTTCATCAAGGGACTTTTGAAGTTGCACCTCAGTGTGCATTTCTGTTTTGAGTTAGTAGTTAGTTTTTTGATCTGAGCTTTTCATATAGGTGAATTTTAAAGGAGATTAAAATTTGTTTTGGATAGAACAGCCACTAGCCATTCCCTTGTTACGGTTGTTATGTGGTATTGGTTAGAAGAACTTTCTGCATCGTATTTGTAGGTGGTTGATGTATTTTATTGCTGAGCTAGCAGAAAATAAAATATTTGAAAAATCACATATAAAAAAAAAAATCTACTCACAGTTTGATGTTTTAAAATGTAGGAGCTATTGCGTTCTTGCTGAAAGAAAGCAGAAACCTCACTGCAGTGTACCAGTCAGTGGTTATAAATTTCCACAGATGGCTCTTTTGGTTTCTCATTTTGAAAGAATTTTTTCTTCACACGATAAATGAAGTCTACTGTAACCTTGATGGGAAGCCATTAATACGCTCCAGCCCTTTAAACATATAAGAACAATGGGTGTCCCATCGGTGGAGTACGGGTTGCAGTAATTTATGGAATAGTACTCCAGGTGTAGCCTTACATATGAAGTCATGACGGGTGGTTATTATATTGCATAATAAGTAAATTTGCGGATGATGCTAAATTGGGAGGTGCTGTTGACTCTAGTGAGGGCAGAGAGGCACTTCAGAGGGATCTGAATAGATTAGAGGACTGGACTGCCATAAACCAAATGAAATTTAATAAGGACAAGTGCAAGGTTCTGCACTTGGGTAGGGCCAACCCAAAAACAACATACCAGTTGGGGAATGTGAGGCTGGAAAGCAGCTCTGTAGAGAGGGATCTGGGAGTTCTGGTAGATAATAGGTTGAATGTGAGCCAGCAGTGTGCCCTGGCAGCTACGAGGGCCAACAGGATTCTGGGGTGTATCAAGCACTCCATTGCTAGCCGATCGAGGGAGGTGCTGGTCCCACTCTACTCGGCTCTGGTGCGGCCTCACCTGCAGTACTGTGTGCAGTTTTGGGCGCCACAGTACAAGAAGGACGTGAGGTTGTTGGAAAGTGTCCAGAGGAGGGCCACAAGGATGACGAAGGGAATGGAGGGGAAGTCTTCTGTGGAAAGGCTGAAGGGACTTTGTCTGTTCAGCCTGGAGAAAAGGAGGCTGAGGGGCAACCTTATAGCTGCTTATAACTTCCTCACCAGAGAGGGAGGGGTGGGTGCTGACCTCTTCTCTCTGGTGGCTGGTGACAGGACCCAGGGGATCAGCATGAAGCTGTGCCGGGGGGAAATTTAGATTGAATATTTGGAAGAGCTTCTTTACCCAGAGGGTGGTGGAGCATTGGAGCAGGCTCCCTAGGGAGGCTGCAATGGCCCCTACTCTCATGGGATTTAAGAAGCAATTGGACAAGGCACTGAGGCACATGGTGTGACGATGGAGTTGTCCTGTGCCTAAACAGGAGTTGGACTAGATGATCCTAATAGCTCCCTTCCAACTCTGACTATTTTGTGATTCTGTGGTTTCAGACTGCTCTTTCTTCACAGGGGCTGAGAGCTGATAGACTCCATTAACAACCTAACAGCCACACCGGGCAGCAGTGCAATATACATTTAGATAGTGGAGGAAACATTTCTTTTCTGGAGTCACAATTCATTTTTATAGTATGGGAAAGAGGTCTGGAGCTGCAATATATTTTTGTTTGTTTGACAAATGAAGCAGAAAATGTTCTTCTAACACCGCTATCTATGCAGGTGTTTCTTGCCTGTGTGTATGAAAGAATGTATCTATGTTCTTGTACCTGATTTAGCTCCTTTCCCACCTACCCTGCCAGGCATTGCCTTTATTTGAATATTATGTTGTAATTCACAGAAAATATTCTGCAGGATTCATAAAGCAGAAGAGCTCAGCGTGAATATAGTTAAGAGAGCTTAACCCTGAGGTTCATCCATGGCTTGGCCTAACTTGCCGAGTATAGTTTCATAAATAATGTGCATGCAGAAGGGAATTAGTTGGAAGGACTGTCTGGATCTTTTTCTATCAACTGCATAGGAAAATGCATAGGAGGTTCCATGTAAACACAAGAAAAAAATTTTTCACAGTGAGGGTGGCAGGGCACTGGAGCAGACTGTCCAGAGAGGTTGTGGAGTCTCCTTCTATGGAGGTATACAAAACCTGCCTGAACAAGTTCCTGTGTGACCTACTCTAGGGAATGCTGTTCTGGCAGGGGGGGTTGGACTACATGATCTTTTGGGGTCCCTTCCAACTCCTAACATTTTGATTCTGTGAACTGCCTCTTCCTAATGAAGACCCATAAGGAGACGGTGTCAAAGAGTTTGAGTGACTGGTGTCAGTCTGCTATCTGAGTGATGTTTTCTCCTCTCGGCTGCACATTATGGAGGAATCCATGTGATCTTGGGTACTTACACAGCCTTTACTGCCGTTTGTCTGAGCAGTTTTCCTTGTAAGCAGAGCATTGCAGAGATGAAGCTAAAGGACTAGAGCAACACAGATTCAGGTGGTGAATGCCTTGATGGATCTGCTCCTGGGTGGTATGTCAGAGAAGGGATATAGTGATAAAGGAAAAAAACACCTAGTTTGCTCTGTATTCCTTCGCTTTGTTATGTGGTTTCTTGGGGAGCTCCCTGAACTGCAGATGGCAGCATGTGATGCCTGCTTGCTTTGAAAAAGGAGGAAAGTATGTACTGATCTTTCTTCCTTTTGGAGTTTTTTTGCCTTATATCTGGTAACAATCTTGGCAAATGCACAAAGAAAAGGAAAGGGCAACGTGAAAACCTAGCTCATGTGAGAATGTTCAGGAGTAACCAAAATAAAATCTCTAATCTCCAATTGCTCCCCCTGTGCATGAGGGATTGAAGTGCATAGCTACAGCAAGATTTTTAGCTAACCATAGGCATTTCTGCCACCCTAGCATCGTGAAGGGAAGCGGCTTGTTTTGACATTCACAGGTTCTGCAGAAGGAACATGTGGAGTGATTTAGGTGTTTGGTTTTCCTTTTTCTCTGTAATGCAGAAACAAGTTAGGTTTAAACTTAACTGTTCAATCATTATGTGTCTGTACAAAAGCTCTACTATGCAAAACACTAGTCCTGCAAAAAATTAGTAGCTCTGCACTGTTGTGTCACCTGTTTAACCATGCTCCTGATCTTGTTTTCTGTTCTTTAGTCATGGCGAATGTCTTTGTCAGGAATTCGTTTATAGCTTTCATGTAGCTGATTGTGTATTCCCACTCCGACTGCTGAAGATGTGTAGTGATGTGTATTAACAGTTTCAGCTGTGCATTTGCACTGAGGACTCTGGTAGTAGACATTACCTTAGGGATCTGCACTTTTGTTTCCCTAAATCCTGAAGCTGGTCAAATAGTGCGGAGTGTATACCTTTCTCTGGCTTGTCAAGGTGCAAAGGGCTTGGTGGCTCTTTTTGACTGACTACCAAGTCCTTCCAGCCTCAGCAGAGCTGTAACAATGTACTGCTGCCGTAGGATTACTAGCATAGGTCAGTTTATAGCTCCTCCTTGTGTCATGGCTTGATATTACTTTCAGTGGTTAAGACTCCTTAGAGTTTTACAGATCACGTTGATCATGCTTTACTGTGAGTGTCTTGTAACTAACAAATTCCTCTTGAGAACACAAGGATTTATTTTTCTTGTTCTTTTTTTTTTTGTTTCGAAGTTGATCATTGTGGTTTATGAGCTTCAGGAGTTGGTCCCAGACAAAGAAAGATTATGGTATGTGTCAGTGCTAAGGGATGCTTTTACCACAAGTGGCAAGGAGCAGGAAAATGAGTATGTAATGTGATGAATTATATTAATTAAGGACAGCAGTGACAATCTCTGATTGTGTGAGGTTTGTACTTCCTGTTATTTTTGTATGTGAATGTGTACCTTTTTTATGAAATCCTATGGAGATACTGAAGCATTATGCTGGAAAAGGGGAGCAACTTTCTTCCTTTGTAAGGATGCCTAAACTGTATCAAACTAAAGGCTACTCTATCTCCGTCCAGCTGTGGCAGCAGTGAAAAGTGGATGCCCAGGGGAAACGAAGGAGCAAATATAGAAGGATGGTTTCAGAAGGGTATTTTTTCAGCTCTCAAACTTCCCTAACCAGAGAGGATATCTTTGTATTTCATAAGCTTCCATCAACTCACAGAATCATTACAGTTGGAAAGGACCCTCAAGATCATCTAGTCCAACCGATAGCCCTACACTACTCTTATCCCTAAATCATCCCCTGAAGAAACACATCTATCCTCTTCTTAAAAACCCCCAGGGATGGTGACTCCACCACCTCCCTGGGCAGCCTATTCCAATATCTCACCATTCTTTGAGTAAAGAAATTCTTCCTAATATTCAATCTAAACCTGCCCTGGGACAATTTAAGCCCATTCCCTCTAGTCCTGTCACTTAGTCACAAGG
>VWZX01005661.1:611-21334 GCA_013399015.1 Galbula dea
GCCACCCCACTTCCTCTCCTTCCTAGTCTGTCTTTCCTAAAGAGTTTATAGCCATCCATAGTGGCACTCCAGTCATGCAGGGCAGCCCACCACATTTCTGTGAGAGCCACTATGTCATAGCCATCCTGGAGCATCATGGCTTCCAGCTCCTCTTGTTTATTGCCCATGCTTTGTGCATTGGTGTACATGCACTTAAGATGGGCAACATTGTTATCCCCCTCCCCCTTCACATCTAGTTTAAAGCCCTATCAATTAGCCCTGCAATCCCCTGTGCAAAGTCCCTCATTCCCCATTGAGAAAGGTGACTTCTGTCTGGTGTCCATAATCCTGGTGCTGTGTAAGCCATCCCGTTGTCAAAAAATCCAAATTTGTGATGGTGCCACCAGCCACGGAGCCATGTGTTAATGGACTGAATGTGGTTGATCTGTCCTGGATCACTTCCTGCAACTGCAAGAACAGACGAAAAAATAACTTGTGCCCCAGAATCCTCCACCACTTGCCCAAAAGTCCTAAAGTCTCTTTTTATTGTTCTAGGCCTACTACATGTTACTTCCTCTCCTCCTACGTGAAAGATCAGGAGTGGATAGTAGTCCGAGGATCGCACTAGGTTAGGGAGTTTTCTAGCGATATCCCTAACCCTGGCTCCAGGGAGGCAACATACCTCCCTATGAGAAGGACCTGGTCAACATATTGGCCCCTCTGTTCCCTTCAAAAAGGAGTCACCTATGAATCCTTCCTTTAAATCCTTCCTTTAAGATACATACACACACAAGTCCCCTCAAATAAGACAATTAATACTTCTCAAAGGCACAACTTCCTCACAGTATCTCAGATGAGGCATTTCACTTAGTAGGGAAGAAAGAAGGAAGAAGCACAAGGAAAAACAGAGTAAATTCATGACATACAAAAAGATGTAGCATAAATGGAGAAAAGAAGCCTGGGTTTCTAAATATCAGTCTCCCATAACAATGATACATGTAAATTTTGCAGTGACTGGTCACATGTAGCTGAAACTTCATGAAGAGATCTCCAGGTTTTATAAAATAAAATGGATTGAAAAATCCTGCAAATAACTAAAAAACCTTTTGTTCTGATGTGTTCTGACTTTATTTTCGTGTCTTTCAGAAATCAGGAATCATCTAGAAGTAAAATGGACAATGCATACAAATAAAGATTGAGTCCGTCAGCTGAACTGACAGTGAAGATAAATTAATTTCTTTTGCCAAAAGTTTTAAAAAATTTGTGATCTTCCAAAGTAGCTTCATTTTTTCTGTAGGAGATTTTTTGTTTGTTTGTTTCTCATATTTCATCCCATACTTATTTTATCTGAAATATTGTTTTCTTTCATAATACCCCTTGAGAACATTAAAAGTAAAAGAATAAATCCGTCATGCAAATTGATTTACTCCACAGCACGATCATGCTTTTAAGGATGTCTCTATTATAGGGAAATTAATTTCTCAGGCTACTTAACACAGTTCTAGTAAAAGCCTTCCACCTCAGGAAGTGCAATGAGCAACAGTAACTGTGCAGGCACATTAGGAAGTTTGTCAATCTGTGCTTATTTTACATTTTCCAGGGAACACTTTTGAGATGCAGCATGGGAAATACAGGTGAAAGCTTCTCATTACTGTTTGCTCCTTTTGTCCAAAAGTAGACACTATCGTCTGAAAGCAATGGACATTCAATTTCTTATTCTTTTTGGGAAGTGAATAAGCATCTCCCAAATATCCTGGCCTTTTCTATGATTCAGAGCATAAAGGTAGATTGACAGTATGAATGAATGATATGTTCCAAGCACAAAATAGCCTTATATTTTGTTCAAGTATATGATCCAAACCTAAGTTCTTGATCTTGTTTTCCTGGACTTCCTGTATCAAAAGATCCCACAGGTTAAACAGTGTCACAGTTACATAGAATCATTGGTTAGAAAGAACCTCTGGATGTCATCTAGTCCAGTATTCAAGACATGCTCTATTAGTCATCACTAAGTCAGAGCAGATGGAGCCACATCTGGAAACTTTCCAAAGGTGGAGACTCCACAGGATCCTTGGGTGACAAGTTCCAGTACTGTACTACTGGTCTAATAAGAAAGTTTTTTCCTAATGTCCAGTCTGAACATCCCAAACCACAAGTTGTTATTCTTTGGTATAGACCTGCTGTAAGAAGTTTGGCCTTTTCAAATTTGTTAGTGTCCACCAAGCAGCTTTACAGTGCAGTTAGGTCGACTCATGTATTTCTTCACCAGAAAAGATGTGAAATGGTGCAATAAGTAGTAATTCTGTACAAATCACATTTAAAATAATAGGTTAAAATTTAAAAAATTATATCACAACTATCAGAAAGCCGGATAAATTATAATGATCATAAAGTCATACTGAGTCCAACTCATTCTTCTGTATTTTTCATCTGATTAAACTATTTTCCTCGAAGATGTAACCAGAAGAAGATCAAATCTTCTTTCCTCAGAAGATCAAATCTATTTCAGAACCCTTTCCAGTTGAGATGGAACCAGCTCAAATATGAACCATGGTAATTTCACCAATATTTTTGACAGTATAGAGCTTTTTTCATACAATGTAACTTGTAATTTAGATTTGGTCAGACAGGAGCTGCTACATTTTTGTTTCACAGTCCAATTTTTTTTAATATCAGCTAACAATTGCCTTGAAAACAACCTGAATACTTCAGTAGTGGGTTTATTGAGGAAAATTCTGTGGTCAATGTGTGTGCATTCAGGACCTTGCTGATAAAGGAATTTGATGAATCCCAAATTCTGCCAAATGTTTAAATTGTAATTATCACTTTGGTAGCCGGTACCACCCACATTGTCATTGACCTAATACCATCCTCTTCTCAGAGCTGGTACTATAGATTAATCAGAACAATTTTTCCACAGTTATTAGCAGGTAGAAGAGATCTATTGTTGTTGGTTAGTGGGACCCTTATATCTAGAATGTTTTATATAATGATTTTCAAATACAGACAGTGTCTTTTTCCTCTATGTTTATCCTTATAAAATTAACAAACTATGTTTCCATGTTGTTAAATTAGTGGTGCAGTTTGTCTAATAAAATACGTTTTGATGTCTTAGTTTTATAGGCGAAGTAATAAACTACAGTTTTCAAAAGAAGCTTAATATAGTATCAGAAAACACTTTACAAATTTCTACTTAACTTCTAATCAAAAATAATAAAGCAGAAATTATTTTTAGATTAAAGACCATAAAAAAAAACATTTTGAAAAATAATGTGGGTTTTATGCTGCAGTCAGGAGTTACTTTCATAGGTCTACATTACTCTACAAGTGCACGACATTCACTTGTCAGTTGTGGATGAGACATTGTATGCATGAAACATTGTATATTTAAGTGGTGTAAATACAAGCAGTTTTCAAGTGCTGAGTCAAAATATACTGGAATGGACCTGACTTTAGGTATCTGCAAGTTGGGAACATTCTTCATGTTAAGAGTCTTGCCTTTTATTTCTGGTCAATGGAAAGAAACAGTACTCCATGGAGTATTTTATCACCTTCAAAAATACAGGCTTATGGTATGGAATATGAATCATGTTAAGCACACCACCTTCACTTGAGTTTTTTAGATAAATACTTAGTTTAGCCTGTAGATGCTTAATTTGGAAGTGTTTAGGGGTAAGCAAAAATACATATGCCTTCTTTAGTGCTTTTAAAATAATCATATCCATAAATCCCTTTGTCATCTCCTAGGGGATTTAAACATACTTCTGTGGAATTCTTCATGGATTCATTTGTAGTTAATCAACTGCTTAAGCTAGTTTTGTGAAAGTATCTCAGGTTTTTTTGCTTGTTTGCTTGGAGTTTATTAGGTAACCATATTTCAGCCAATAAGTTGGAAAATTTTGATCTTCCTCCAAAGTTTCTTTGAAAAATATAATTATCATCTCAAAACTGGTGTCAAAATCTTACAAGACCCTGAGAAAATAAGCTTATCTTAGCTTTTAAGAGGTTTATATTTTTTTTAATTTTTTTTTTTTTCCTAAAATTATGACATGGGATCATCTCCCAAAGTGAAAAGTTGTGGTAAAGAGAAATAAGTTCAAAATGAGAACTTTCCATTTAGGCTGAAAATGGGCAGTACAAGGATGATCTACATAATTTTTTTCTGACTGTTCATTCACTTCTATACCTTATTCTTCATTCAGAATTTCGTGTAGATGAGAAATTAAATTTACCTTGAATTTGTTTGACAATTTAAGAAGTTTTGCTTACGATAGGAGCCTGGTGCAATCTGACTTTTCCTAGACATCACACCTCAGAAACAACCTTTTATATGGTGATAGAATTAGGTGTTCCCTGACCACCAGAACACAGTGTCTTACTGTAATGATTTCTAAATTTCTTTAACAGCTTAAATATCAGAGCTTTGTCATTCCTTAGAAAACCCTTTAGCCTGTTGTACCGAACTTCTCTGAAACTTAGAATGTAGGAGGATACAACATTTTAGAAAATATAAGGCTTAGTTTAAAATTATACTTTATATACATTTTAATCATTAGGTTATTAGACACAATAAAGACTGAGCTAGTTGATGAACCAGATTTATGTGACTGGGCAGCACAGAAGCAGATATTAGACTTAATAGACATTTGTCAGTGAAAGAAAAAACAAATCTTTAGGCTAATGCAAAAGTTATAGAGACCTATGATCTTTGTTCAAGCATGTTGTTTAATAATAATAGTAAAGATATTTTATCCAGGTTAACAGTACAATTCTAAATTCCATTTTTAATCAGATGAGACTGATCTCTTTGCAGTATTGAGAACAAGACAATCACAATAATATTAATAGGTTTCTTCAGGTATAGAATCCATAGAGTCCTGAGATGTATTCAAAGCAGCTGTCTATAACAGAAATTCTGTAAGAGCATGAAATCACAGATTCATCAGTGTTGACTTTGCAAATAGGTTTTCAGTGGTACTAAATCTGGCACTAAATGACATCCAAATTGCACCAATATGAACATCAACCAACAGCATTTCCGTTCAAAACTATTCCTATTCCAGGCAAGATTACATAATACTATATGCAAGATGGGTATGTGATGAAAATAAAGAAACTTTACCCATAAAACCAAAACGGCAAAAGACATTTTACTAGGCAAACTTCACCACTAATTTAACAGCAGTGGAAACGCACTTTATTAATAATTTTATAGGGATTAACATAGAGCAAAAAGGCAGTGGCCCTGTTTCAAAATCATTATGGGAAAAGTTTCCTGAATCGAATATCAGGAAACAAGATTATTACGATACGAGTTACTACCTGAATGATGTGTTTGAACTATGTATTTTTTGTCAGTAGAGCAGAGGCAAAATATCAGATCTATTTCTGCAGATGGAGGTCAGTTTTCAGACAGAGTATTCAAGAGAAGGTTGTGTCACCCCTCAACCCAAACCCTGAGGGGGGGAAGAAAATGTGTGCATTTTGTAAGAACTGGGTCATTTTTCCAGAAGGACACTGCAAATATCTTTTACTGTTTATCTTCTTTACAGATTTCCAAATTTCTTCAGGATTTTGCTACACCTGAACTGGAGGTACAGAGTGGAGACTCAAGAGGACACTGCACATGTAGCAATCACATTTCCCAGCTTCACAAGAGCAACTCAGTTCTGCTATAGGTATCATACAAAGACTGTATGGATTTACTGGTTTGAGGCTCACTAAATCACAATATCCACATAATATTGTATTGTGTTGCATAAACATGCACTGTATAAATTCCACTGGATACACAAGGTCACTTGAGGTATCATGATTTCTGTAATGAAGATATAAGAAAAATGCCTCAGATGCTTTCCTAGAAGATGATTTCAATGTCATATCAGAAGGTTGAAAAATATGTAATCACTGTCCTTGGGAAAACAGTCCATTTCCTGTGATGTTATAGGATGTGATGATTACTAGGGAAAGGTTCTTGGCTCTAAGTCTGTTGCCAAGTTCTCCTAGGTTTGTTAGATGTTTACAAGGACATCTTTAGGTTACTATTAATTGTTGCCTGGTCTTTGTGAATAATTCCTAGAAAACTGTCACAAAATAACACAAAATTTGTAACAAATTTTAGCAAGTTGGACATTTCCTGCAGAAAATACATTGATAGCTTACTATTCATACGTTCATTCTTTTTTTTAAATTATAAGAGTTCAGTTGCCAAGTTAATGAACAATATTTCACCTCATGATGATAGATGAATGTTCACTGTATCAATAGAAAACTGTTGAAGAGAATTGTTCATATGAGAAGCCTAAATGAAAAAGAAAGCACCTAATTACTCACTGTAATAATTATAAGACCAACTCAGATGCATGATTGATTTGTGACTTGTTCATATACATAGTCTTTAAATCATAATACAGACATTCATATACCCAGATTCTACATGACTATATAAATTAAGTACAGAGATAAATAGATTATGAAAAAGTCATTGAAATACTATGTCACATATTTCAACAAATTATTTTTTTTGTCCGTGTAATTTATGAAAATATGAACCACATATTTTTCTCAAAATATGAACAAATGTCTAGAAAAGCACATTAATATATATGTTTCAGCTACACTCCCTGTTGTGGTTTAGAGGCTTGCTCCTTGACCCTAAGCCACGGCAGTTAAAAAGAGACTTCTAGATTGGAAGATAAAAAATAAAACTGCTTTAATAATAACAACAAATATAAATGAAACACATATAAATATATACAGGATCCAAAAATACTGAATCGTCCCGCTGCCAGCTCCCAGTCCTGGTATCAGCTTCATGTGTGCAGCCCTCATCCAAGCAGCTTCACATGGTCACCAGTTAGCACAGACAGCACAGGCAGCTCACAGCACAAACTCCTCGTGGTCACAGCACACTCCCAGAATTCCCCTGGCTTCCCCCTTTTGAGGGGGGAACCTTGGGATTCAGGAGTTTCAGGTTTCTTAAAGGGGCAGTCCAGCTTAGCAGGTAAACAAATAATCATGTACATGGTAATGGAATACCTTTTAGAAAATAAAGTCACTGAACAGAATTAATTCTGTTCTAACCCAAACCATAACAGTCCCAAACACATTTTATTTTTTTTCCTCAAGGAACCACAATAGTAGATTAGTATCACACTTAGTATGAAAGTGATCAAGTTAATCAGATGATGTCATATTTGTTATCACAGAATCAGAATCTCGGAATGTTAGGAGCTGGAAGGGACCTCAAAGATCATCTAGTCCACCCCTCCAGCCACAGGAGGATTCCCTAGACCAGGTCACACAGAAGCACGTCTGGACAGGTTTTGAATATCTCCAGAGGAGGAGACTCTACAACTTCTCTGGGAAGTCTGTTCCAGTGCTCTGGCATCCTCACTGGGAAAAAAATTTTTTCTATTCACATGGGACCTCTTATGCTTCAGCTTACAGTCACTGCCTCTTGTCCCGTCACTAGGCTTCACTGAGAAGAGCCTGAACCCATCATCCTGACACCCGCCCTTTACATATTTAAAAGCATAGATGAGGTCACCCCTTAGCCTCCTCTTCTCCAAGCTAAAGAGACCCAGCTCCTTCAACCTTTCCTCAGAAGGAAGATGTTCCACCCCCTTCATCATCTTGGTGGCTCTGTGCTGGACTCTTTCAGGCAGTTGTCTATTCTTCTTCAACTGAGGGGTGCACAACTGCAAACAATATTCCAGATGCAGCCTCATCAGGGTAGAGGAAAGGGGGAGAAGGACCTCTCTCCACCTACTAACCACATCCCTTATAATACACCCCAGAATCCCATTAGCCCTCCTGGCCACAAGACCACACTGCTGGCTCATGGTCATCCTTCCATCCACCAGGACCCCCAGATCCCTTACCCTTCACTGGTCTCCAACCAGTCAGTCCCCAACCTATCTTGATTCATGGGGTTGGTCTTTCCGAGGTGCAAACCTCCACATTTTGCCTTGTTGAATTTCATTCAATTTCTCCCTGCCCAACTCTCCAGCCTGTCTAAGTCTCACTGAATAGCAGCACAACCCTCCAGTGTGTCGGCCACTCCACTCATTTTTTTAAATAGCTTTTTTTGCCTTTTTATAGTTAAGACATTATAAATGCATACTTTTTCCTAAACAAAAGAATATATTTAAATGAAAATAGTGTAGGTTTCATTCTAGAAAATATGTTGGAATAAATTCTTCTTCCAATTTTAGCTACACTTTCTCCAACATGCCCTGTGAAAAGTCTCAAGAAAATAAGAAACTGATTTCTTTTCAAAAAAAAAGAAAAAAGAAACATAAGTCATCATTTAAAAAAATGATTTATTTGAAAATAACCTGACATGTTCTATTTTTAGAACATAGTCTTCAGTGAGTTACTTATCTAACAAAAATTTGGTGCTGAAAAAAATAGAAGTTATTTTCCTGGATCTCAGTTTGAGTAGAGAAATTGTGTATATAACCTTTCTTCTCTCTAGTCAATCTGTGTTCTGAGTACTTTGGCAGATTATAGACCGTACAATCTTCTCTAAAATCTTCTTAACTAGAGTACAAAGGATTTATGATGAGAAAATACATGTAGTTGTGGGATATTTTGTTCAGATATGACTCCCACTGTAGCAAATAAAAAAGGCCAAGATACTTACATGTTCATCTGTGTTTGGGATGTAATAGAATTACTCTGTATTTGAATCAAAGCGAATGAGAGTTATACTGGACTCTTAGACTTTATATCTAGCTATAAAAATGACAAGCTAACAGAACATGCAGTACAATTTGCTATTACTACTCAATAGTAATTTCTTCCAACACTTATACAGTGCATTTCTTTCTAGCTATGTGGAGTTTTATTTTAAAAGGGAAGAAAAAAAAAATCAAACCCTCTTTACCTCCCCACATCCTCCTCATTAGTGGTTAATGGGATTCATTCCACTGTGGCAATGTGTTAGCTTTGCACTTCCGTTTCAGTTTCCTGTGCCATTTTGTATTTGCAGGCTGAGGTGGATAGCAAAACCACTCGTCTCAGAGACAAAGAGACTGTGCTGTTTGGTTAATGCCAGTATTTTGATATGTTGGCCCTTCATCTTAGAAGTCGAGGACATTATCAGAGGCTAAGAAAAACACCCAACCAATAACTTAAAGACATATTTTACAATGTCATCCATCACCTCAGCCCCTCGCTTTGACAGACCATGCCATGTTAAGCCAAGTCTGACAGCAGATCTTCTGTCTGCAGTTGTACCTCTTCTTGCTCTTCATGTGAGGTTATCATCCCTCTAATTGGTCTACAGTTCTTCCCTATACCATCAGCCTGCGAAAAGAGGAAAGTTCCTTCCTAGTACTGCTGAGTATTAAGTATCAAAGCTTAGATACTTTGTACTTAATTGTCTGTTGTTATATTTAACTGCATTGACAAAGTTAGGAGTACAGTTGTCCTCTGTAGCCAGTGAGGAGAGAGACATTCCCCCAGAAGGACATCGTTCTGCACACCTTCAGCACAGGTTATAGAATGCAGTGAATAGGCCTTGAAAGATCTTACAATTTACTCCTAAAGATCTAGGCTAAGGGCTGACCTCATCTATGCTTTTAAATATGTGAAGGGTGTGTGTTGGGAGGATGGGGTCAGGCTCTTCTCAGTGAAGCCCAGTGACAGGACAAGAGGCAATGGCTGTAAGCTGGAGCATAGGAGATTCCGTGCGAATACACGTAGAAATTTTTTGCCAGTGAGGGTGCTGGAGCACTGGAACAGACTGCCCAGAGAGGTTGTGGAGTCTCCTTCTCTGGAGGTATTCAAAACCCCTCTGGATGCGCTTCTGTGTGACCTGGTGTAGGGAATCCTGCTGTGGCAGGGGGGTTGGACTAGATGATCTTTTGAGGTCCCTTCCAACGCCTAATATTCTGTGATTCTGTGATTCTGTGATATAGGGAGTTGCTACAACTAGTCAAGCTGAAATTTCTAATTCTGAGAGAGCCATTTAGGTGAGACTAACTCAATGCCTTGAATTCTACATTAAAAAGAACATCATATGATATTCTGTAAACAGAGGGCTTGTACTGTGAAATTAAAAAAAAACCTGAAAAAAATATTTCCAGGATAACTGACTGCAACATAGTATGACCTGTGGTAGACACACAACTGTCATTTGACACGGGTGGAAACATAAGACAGAGTATCAAAAGCAATAACAGCTTACTTCCCTTTTAAGAATCAATTAACAATGGCTAGAGATGATCAGCAGGAAGAAAAATAATATGAAAATGCCAAAAAAAGGTGTCATACAGAGGCTTTGCAAACCAAAAGAACTTGAGAATCCTGTCCAATTAAAACAACTCCTGTGAGGCTTAGAGTTGTCTGGAATCAGCTCTGAGATACACATGGAACATCAGTTCTATCCTCCTGCTAAATGTATGTTTGTGATTTAAAAACAAGAACTTCTTATACTGATTTGAAAATCATTTGTGGAAAATGTTTGATATAAGTTGATGGATAAATATATTCAGAGGGACTGCAACAATTTTACAAAATTCTTGTTGGCAAAGGGACTACTTTCAGTCACCACAAGTACAAGTACATCAGCACATGAAAAACTCAACAGAACAAGAAAATGTCAATATAAGAAAAAACCTGCAAACCTAAATGAACAAAAAAATCTGCTTCTCCCTTGAAGCAAAATGACATATTTATAAGCTAGTGAAGGTAATGTTTTTTTACCTGCGTAAAACACTAATTCATGGCTGTAGAGCTTCAGAGGGGAGCTGATTATAACCTAACCATTCATGTGACTGGTTTATATGAGCAATGTTCAACAAGTCTTTATACATCTATGACTGTTAAAGTAGTTTTCTATATGAACATTTTGGCTGGGATTCTGCTTGAGATGAAGAAACCTACATTAGGTGTCAGTATGAGGAAAGTTTTCTAAGCTTTGCGATCTTCATTGATCTCCCAGTTTATTTGCTGATATATAGAATCACAGCAGACTTAAAGACTCTTTGATTTCCTACCTAGCCTCCCATTACTTTGACAAGAGGACACATAAAATTAATTTATAGACAGAACAGGAACAGTGGACCACACCAACTGTTTTTAGATCTTTGTGATGCAGATATCTATGAATCACACTCTTGCTATAGAGTGCTATTAAGATAAGGTATCTTATATGTTTGCAGTGAATAGGCAAGCTGACCATTGGGATCACCAATGCCTACACTGTCAATGAACTTTGGTAGCTGACACACTCTTCTGCATAAATAAATTCTTTCTAAGACATAGTTAGCACTGACAATTTACGCATTGTACATACATTTCTTGTTGCTCTCCAGCCCATGATACTAGACCAGCCTATGATTTCTTTTCTTGAATTGCTCAAATAAAAAGGTGTTTGAGACAGCAGATGCAAAGAAACGGGTTTTATTCTTGAGTAATATACATTTGTCTCCAATTGTTAAAGAGATGTTAAAAGTCTCTCATGGATTCCAATGCTCCAAATTCTAGGTTCCTCATCTACTTCCTCTAGTATGGCTCTTGCTAAGAAAAAGAAACAAAAATTTCAGAGCAACTTTAAAAGGAAAAATAGGAAATTAAAAAAAAGTTATAATGTAGCTTGAGAGGGCAAGATATATATTTAAAAATGTACTTTGTTCCCTAAGAGAACACGTTTAAAATGTTTTATTTACTTTTGGAAATAGTAGGTTGACCCTTGAATAGTAGATTCTCCCCTGAACAGTAGAAACCTCATTTCCTATACTTGTTCAGCTTGAGATTAAGTTCTCTGTTATCTACTAATATGCAAATTCTGTCTGATAACTTTTGTCATTTCATATTCACTTCTAAACATTATTATGGATATTGAGATCGAATGAAAATTATGTACAAAATATATGAGAGCAGTACTTTTTTGTTACTTTGCTTAAATTCAAATATTGTTTCAGAGATACTGAAGAAGAAAAGTAGTGAGACACAAATACAGATAGAGATACACAGACATAGAAAATAATTACAAATTCCTCATCTCCTTCAAATCAGACTCACACTGCAGTCATAAGCCAGAGACTTTACTCTTCCTCTGATAAGATTTGTTCATGTCTTTTCAGTTTGTATGATATTGCTGGCCCCAGAAGCAAAACACAGCTTTAGCTGAATTGAGAAGCATAAAGTAGTGCAAAGTCTAAATAAAGATATCGAATATTACCAGGGGTACTCTTTTGAAATTAGTTTACATGATGAATCCAATGAAGTATGCACACCTGGACTGCCTAGAAACATTTGATTTCTCCCACCAGAAATATAAATTTTCTAGATTTTTTTCAATTTAATTTTCATTTATGCTTTCTTGAATTCCTTGCTGCAAACTGTTCTCTGAACAAGACTAAGAAACTATAATAACAATAAGAAGCACAGGCTTTTGTTGAAAAAACTGGAATATAATGGTTGCTTAGGGTATTTCAGAGTTAATGCACAACAATTAAGGTTTAAAATAACATAAGTACCAAACATATCTCACTACTTTATCATATGTAGCATTGCAATAAGGGTTAAATATGACTCCAGAAAGTACAAGAAAATCCTGCTTCTTCAACAAGAGGCTAGCTTCTGTTTCTTTCTAACATACATATTTACTAACTTGGAAGCCCCTTCAGAAGCCATCAAAATTATGTGAGTGTCAGGGAACTGGACATCTTATTTTGGTCTGTGTTAGAAAAATTATATTTATATAGTTCAGTTAAGTTACTGGTCTGGAGTATCTGATTACTTCAGCTGAAAGGGAAGGGGAACAAAGGATGAGAGTGGTGAGGAACCGCATGGAGGGGATGAAAGAGAAAAGGAGGGAGCAGGGAAAGAAGGAAGGAAAGAAGGAAAGAAGGAAGGACAGCAGAAGGTGACTATGGAACATCTGTTTTGTTACCAGAAGTCCATGTATGAAGTCATTTGATGCAGGCAGGTTTATGATATGAATAAAGATGTGTACAAATCATAGGATTAATGCAAAGCAATCCTTTCTACATTTGAGTTAGACAAATGGGTTTTGGTTGTTTTTTTTTCTTTCCATTGTTGTAGTTTGTTTCTTCAACTCCTTGTAATAAATAAATAAATAGGAAAAAATACAGACAGTAAATTTTTGTACTGGAGAAATTTCTGGGTTTGAATGTCATCTGGCTCAGATGCTCAGTGAAAATGGAAATGAATGGCTTCATCTTAAGTAAACATATGGATTATATAAAGCAATGTCTTCAAATAAACAGTAGAAGGGGGAAAAAACCTAAAACCCAGAAAGGGAGAAAAGACATAATTTAGTGCAATTTGCTACACAGAGCAAAAGAAAAAGAGGCTGTGTTTAGTGTCACTGAATTTAATACGTGATTACATGGCACAGGGTTAATTCAGGACCCAGTGAATGATCTACAGCCTATGCTCTGCAGGAGGTCAGAATGGAGATTAAAGTGACCTTTTCTAGCCTCAAATTTCTGAATCCAGGTCTGAACCCAGGGTCCCAAAGGAAGCTAAGTGACAATATCAAGTCTTTGGGGGAAGGTAACCTATGGTTGATGGATGGTTTTAGTTCTTTATTTCCATGGAGTCCCCCACCACATTACTCACACAAAACAACTTTCTTGCTTGTGACATTTGAAACTTTTACAAAGGACCAATGGGTATACATAATTGCCAGTTGCTCCAGGCTGGAAATGAGAAAAGGCTTTGAAACTACTGGGGGTACAGTTTTTGAAGCAACTTTCTAAACAGAATAATGGAACAGGACTGCATTTGAAGACAGAACTTCAGGTGTTGAAGGACAAGACTAAACATTTATGATTTGTGATAGCAGGGAACTGGACTAAGCAGCTGAGAAGTTTTATTCAAGCTTTGTTGCTTGTGTTCCTAAATCCTTGGAAACAAGATTTTCCAATGTCTCTTAATGTCATTCAGCTCACCTTGGACACATTTTTCTGTGGCCAAGGTGAGCTGAATTCTACATAAACAAAATCTGCCTTAACACCTTCATATCAAAACTTGTGACAAAGTAAAAACTGCATAAGTTATTCAAAAAAGGAAATCCCTTCTTCAGTCATTGTAAATCCTTTCCTCCCCCTCTGTTCAGTTAGCTTTCTTCATGGTCCTTTATTTACATGGAAAGCACTCACTTGGCTATGTACATCAACTTCTATTTATGCAATGAATCTACTTGCGCACTTCCACACTGGAGTAAACAGAATATTGGCATAGAGAGGGTTAATCCTGAAAGACCACAAGAGGAAAAAAAAATGTGTAGAGTGGGAAATTAGTCAGCAGAGACCTGACAAAGTGCTCCCTACACATGCTGTTCTGTCAGGCTGCACAGCTTCTTCTGGTTCAGAGGTAATTACATAGATTTTCTGTCTTGTACTTGCAAAAACACAGCACAGCACTCCACCACTGCTTGTAGCTCAGTACTTCAGGGCTCCAGCTGCATGGGGCTGGAAAATGTTTACACAATTTTTTTTTAAAGATTTTTAAAAGATTTGTTTGTTTGTTTGTTTGTTTTTTTAAGGATGTGGTTAACCCTTTGTCCTGGTCCAGTTAATAGACACAGGATAAATTCAAGGCTTATTTTCCTGAGTGAAATTAAGGCACAAATGAGGTCAAATGCCACAAATCAACTAGGGTTTATTGAAACAAAAGAGTTAGAGCAATAGGACAGTAAGATGGAGGAAAGAGGAAAATTAAGCAGTGAGGCAGGACAGAGAGCAAGAGGGCATACTTACACTACCATGGATCAGGTCCAGAGACATGTTGACGGTACAGAGTCCCCCTGCATCTTCCATGATGGTGGGTGATCACGCTCACATTCTCTCTCACACACACCACAACACGCCACTCACAGCTCCATTCACAACTCACAGCTTATGAGGGTTTTTCCTCAGGTTTTTTATAGGAAATGGTACAGGACAGGGTCCTACTGATCCTTAAGATAAATGGAATATCTTGCAGGTTTCTCCAGACTTTTCTCATGAATAAATTCTTCAGGAGATATCCACACACCTGGGCCTTATCTCAAGGTTTTAATTAGGCCTCATTTTTCTGCACTGCAGTTTCGTAGTCTCTGGCTTTGGGCAACTTGTGAAATCTGGCATTGTCTTCTCCAAGGATGTTAATCAATGATCAGTCAAGCTTCCAGACACTAACATGCAGTCTTGGCTCAGCTGGGATACCGGTTTGGTTTAGATGATAAGGCAGAGATTTCTAACAGTCTCTTACACTCTTCATCTGAGGGGGGAATGGAAAAGTCCCCTGTGAAACTTGCATGGAGGGAAGGACTTTGCAAGGCAATACAGTTGTCTCTTTCTCAAGGAAATGGCTTCTGTGATACTGCAAATAATCATTTTTTTCTGACTATTTTAACTACAGAAGAACTCAAAAGTTGGGCTTGGATCTAGATTTCAAATTCTCTCTGTTTCAGATCCAGAATCGTGATTTTAAACTCATTGCTAATTTTATTCAGTAGATTTCTGACTATCATTAGGAAGTGTGTCCATTCTTTTAGATTTGATGAATGTGTGAATATATATATTCAACATATAGACAATGTACACATTTATAGGTATATTCCCCTCTCATTACTTTCATGTGCTTGAGTAATTGCTTGGTTAATGCAGTACTAAAAGGGGTATTTCAAATCATATATAAAATTAAATTTAAGTATTCAAACAAATACTTACGACACGTACTTTCATTAGGTTTTGTGATGAATAGAATATCCAAATTGTTTTGAAAAGAGATTTCTATTCTTCAGTATAAACTTAACACCTTTTTCTAACATGGACCTGCTTATAGTGTTGCAATTTTCACTGGTAAACATGATACAGCAGCTTTATGGATTTTCACTTCTATAACCAAGACATAGTACAATGATAGAAACTATTTAAATTAAAAACAAACAACAAAAATTCCCCACAACAACAAAATCCAGGCAAAACCTGAACCCCGAGACTCAAGCTGAAAGTGACTAAGACAGGCTACCTTGAGATGGAGGAATTTCTCTTCTTTTGTCTATGACACATAGTTGTCCAATCTCTTCATAAAGATTTCTAGGCCGTCATTGACAATGTTTCCCTATCTAAGTTTAGAAACTTAGTCCTGTGATCCAAGAGGTGATCAAAAGAGATTTCAGGACCTTTGGATAATTGGTTGAAGAATTAGGAGCACAGGTAACATTTTCCTTACTCCTTCCAGTAACAGAGAAGAATACTGAAAGGAACAGGAAGACCCTATTGATCAACAAGTGGCCATGAGGTTGGTATCATTGGTAGAGTTTTGGATTATTTGATCATGAGAGGGACTATACATCACCAGGTCTACCGTCAACTGACGGAATGCACCTTTCTTTGTGGAGTAAAAGGGTCTTTGCAGAAGAATTAACATGATGTGTTGATAAAGCTTTAAACTAGTTTGGAAGGGGAAAGGGGACAGAATCAGACCTGCGAGTGGTAAACAATAGGAAAACACCTCAAATAATGAAGGGCTAAGTGCTGCTTTCAAAACGTGATGGGTATCATGAGCCACACTTGGAAAGTTTTACACCAATGCATGTAGCATAAGGAACAAGCAAGAGGAGACTGAATCTGTGGCCCATGCTCAGAGATGTGAAGTCATTCGCATAAGCAAAACATGGTGGTATGAGTCCTGTGAGTAGTGTGTCACGACAGAGGGTTATAGGCTCTTCAGGAGAGACAGGCAGGGCAGATGAGGCGTGTAGGTAGCACTGTATGTCATGAAGAAGCTGGAATGAATGGAGCTTGCAGTTGGCAATGGTAAGGTTGAGTCCCTTTGGGTAATGATTAAGGAACAAACAAATAAAGCAAATGTTGTCATGTGAGTTTAGTATAGGTGACCCAGGCAGGATAACGACACTGACCAGTTATTCTATGAGGAACTAAGGATACCATTAAATCAAACACTCTTGTCCTTATTGGAGACTTTATCTTGCCAAATGTCAACTGGGAATACCACACTGCTGGCACGGATAAGTTGTACTGGTTTTGGTGATTTTACTTTTTAGCTAAAGCTCCTCTGAATAACTGCACTTTCAGAAACTAGCAGCATGCTTTAGCAGACACTGACTGCTTCTAGCAGTGGTAAGACCTAATGTTTAGATTTACTACCAGGGATTGGTATGCAAAACAAGGTAACTGCTAAATCTTGTGTCTCACCTTGGGGGGTGCAGAGTAAAAGATGCACCTACAGGAAGAAATGGACAGGACAGCTGACCCTAATCTGACTAGCTAAGTGTTCTATTCCATATATATCATGTTTGATAAAAAACCGAGAGCAAGTTCCTTCTTCCTTCTCTCCTCTCTTGCAAAGCTGCCAAGGGCCAGGGCTGGGCTGACCACTAATCAGTGACAGATGCTCTCTATTACATCCCTCTTCCCTTTAACCTTGATGATTGCTATGCCACTATCACTAGTGGTACTGCGGCAGAAGGCCTCAGTAGCAGACAGGAGCGAGGCTCAGGGGCTGGATTTTGGTTCTGGATTCAGGAATTTGTGAATCAGGATAAAGGGCAGAACAGATAGAGTTCTCCTCCAATGTCAGCCATTGAAGAAGAGCAAGAGAAAAGGGTTTGGTATAGGTTTTGTACATATTTGCATATATTTGTATACATTCAGGTTTAGTTTTATTATTATAATTAAAGTAGTTTTAGTTTTTGTTTCAAATCCACAAGTCTTTCTTTCTTATTCCCTTACCCTTCCTGTAGAGGGTGGGAAGAAGAGGTTTTCAAAAAGTGGATAGATGTGGCACTTTGGGGGATGGTTTAGGGTTGCCAGTAATGAAGGGCTGTCTGTTGGACTTGATGATCTTGAAAGTCCTTTTTAACTGTGATGATTCTATGTCCTCTGGGAAAAAACTTTTGAAGACGCTGGGCTATATCGGTGCTAGTATCACCTCCTAAGAGCATGGAAGCAAGCAATTCCTAAATGTCAAAATTCAAGCAGGCAAAGCAGAAGGATGGCTTAGATAGGCAGGTAGCTTATTCTGGAGCTTAAGCAAAAAAACCTGAAGTGTATGGCCAGTGGAAGCAAGGTCAGGTAACATGGGAGGACTACAGCCATGCTATTTGCCACTTCAGGAAGAAAATTTGGATAGCCGAAGCCCAATTAGAGTTGATGATGGCCAGTACTGTGGGGGCAGTAAAAAGAGCTTTTTAAAATACGTTAATAGCAAGAGGGAGACCAGAAATAACATTGAACCTTTACTTGACGAGAATGGCCACCTCACAAACAGGGACATAGACAAAGCAGAGTTCTTTAATACTTTCTTTGCCTCAGTCTTCATCATTGATGATGAGTTTTGGGGCTCACAGAGCCCCTCTATTGTTAGCAGGAGTAAACAATAACCCAGCAGTCTGCCTCAGTATTTCAGGACTTTGCTGTCATTAGACAGTGGACAATTGTCTAACAAAGGTCAATATGGACTTTCTCTGAAACACTCTTGAGAAGTAAAAGCAATGATGAATTTGATTTATTGAAGTGACAGATTGTGATGGTTTGTACCTGGCTCCCTGCCAAATGCCCAAACTTACAGTGAAAGCCTTCCCCCTCCCTTTCCCTCTCAGAGCTTTTTAAAAAAACTACAAGAGAAACTAAAGAGCCCCAAACAACCCAAATTATATCAAAGGTATATATATTTACATATATAGCAGTTATATACAATTAAAATGCTATGTACACAGTAGGGGGAACCCCCCGAAGGGAAAGGAAAAAAGGGAAGGAAAAAGGGAAAACAGGGGAAAAAGGGAAAAAAGGGAAAAGGGAAACTAAAACAGGTATGTACACTCAAAACCCAGGATAGAACTAATAAGAAACAGAATCTTACAACTCTCCTTAAGATAGCAGAGTGGCACTGACCGACGCCAGCAACCGCTGCCTCTCAAGGCCTACAAGGCCTGCAAGGCTTGACTCCTCTGCACGAGTGAGACTGATAGCAGAGAACCTGTGTCTTCGGATCCACTGGAAGGGAAGAGAGAGAGACGCCTCTGCCCCTCCTTATTTATACCCCCAGTTACGTAAAATCGTATGAAATAGTGGGAACATGACCACTTCCCTGGTTACAAGCCGGTTACCAGGAAAAGGCCTGGATCAAACCATTACACAGATAGCAGATTCAACATTGAAAGTAAGGAATTTTAAATCAGGCTAATAATTTTAGCACCCGGGAAACTGTATGACAGAGTCAGAAAAGTAAAACCTTTAAAATAGTGTTAAAATACACTAGGGAGAAAGATGGTAGGAAATATGTTGTATATTGGATGTGCAGCTCTTACCAAGAAAGAATCCCTTCCTGGGGTTGGAGCAGAAGGAGTTTCCTGCTGGTCATCCATGTAACAGTTAACTCTTAAGGTCTTTATTCTGTCCCCCCTAACATGGTAATGTTCCTTGCATGGGTTTTTATATCTCAGCTATTGACTGTCCTTATATTCTATGTGACATTTAACATAAGCCTGTTGAAGAGTTGAGTAACATAGTTGTGTCCTCAGTTTGGCTCATCAGCATACTGAGTGATGTCAACTTTAATACTAAAATTGCAATTAATTAGGCAAAGGCCTCAGTTCAGTACTATAACCATCAAAATCTGTTTTGAAGTTATGCGTTCTGTGATTTTGGTCTTGCCTTATTATTATTATCTGAAACAGGACCTCCTTATCGTCATAAGACTTCAGCCAGCTGTCAGGCCAGATTTCTGGATACCGTTTGTGGAGATAACATAAACACCTCTTGATTGTAAGCATCTCACCTTTTCTCGCAAAGCACATTAAATCAGCCTCCATTTCTTTCGCAGAGCAAATTAGGTCATAATGCCACAGCCCCAAGATAGAGACCCATGACAATGAGATTGTTAAACTCCCAGGCAACCCTGAACTTGTGTGGGATTTGCTGTTCCAGCTAGACCCCTATAAGTCTTTTGGGCCTGATGGTATTCATCCAAGAGTACTTAAAGATCTGGGTGATATCATCTTAAGAAATCTCTCAATGAGCTTGTGGGAATCTGGGGAGGTCCCAGTAGATTGGAAGCTAGCAAATATTGTCTCTATTTTTTAAAAAGGCAACAGGGATGACCCTGGCAACAACGAGCCTATTACTTTTACTGGGGAGTTAGTGAGGAAGGACAATGCAGTAATTGTTCACAGCCAGCATGGATTCTGCATCGGGGACAGGGCAATCCTGGATACACATACAAGCTAATCACAGAATCACAGAATCTCCAGAGTTGGAAGGGACCCACTAGGATCACCTAGTCCAACTCATGTTTAGGCACAGGACAACTCCACAGTCACACCATGTGCCTAAGTGCCTTATCTAAGTGCTTCTTAAATTCCGTGAGAGTAGGGGTCATGACAGCCTCCCTGGGGAGCCTGTTCCAATGCTCCTCCACCCTCTGGGTAAAGAAGCTCCCACGAATATTCAATCTTAATCTCCCCCATCACAGCTTCATGTCGTTCCCCTGTGTCCTGTCACCAGCCACCAGAAAGAAGAGACCAGCACCCACCCCTCCCTCCCTGGTGAGAAAGTTATAAACAGCTATGAGGTCTCCCCTAAGTCTCCTCTTCTCCAGGCTGAGCATACCAAGTGCTTTCAGCCTTTCCTCATAACACTTCCCCTTCATTCCCTTTACCATCCTTGTGGCTCTCCTCTGGACATTCTTTAACAACCTCGTGTCCTTGTTGTACTCTGGCACCCAAAACTGCACACAGTACTCCAGGTGAGGCC
>VWZX01005662.1:6275-26534 GCA_013399015.1 Galbula dea
ATGGGGTCAGGCTCTTCTCAGAGAAGCCTGGTGACAGGACAAAGGGCAATGGTTACAAATTGAAGCATAGGAAGTTCCATGTAAATACAAGAAAAATTTTTTTTCCCAGTGAGGGTGCTGGAGCACTGGAACAGACAGCCCAGAGAGGTTGTGGAGTCTCCTTCTCTGAGGATATTCAAAACCTGTCTGGACATGTTCTGGTGTGACCTACTGTAGGGAATGCTGCTGTGGCAGGGAGGTTGGACTAGATGATCTTTCTATGTCCCTTCCAGACCCTAACATTCTGTGATTCTGTGAAATATCTGACAGCAGGTTCTCTCAGGTCAGAAAGCCAGAAAAAAAAAATCTATATCATCATTTCTTCACAGAACAGTAGGGAGATTAAGAATTGCAGATAATACTTCTATAACTGAATAAGGCTAAATCCATGAGGTGTACTCTTTTTCCCTTGCAGAACAGAATAAGAAACCACTCACAGTTACCTTCCACAAGATTCACAAATTACTTTGTGGCAAGGAGAGAAGAAAACAAACAAATGAACAAAAAGTATCAGAAAAATAACTTTCTTCATGAAAGTTTGACAGAGGTAAAACTGTTTGTGACCTGCCAGAAGAAATTAAACAGCCCTATTCTCTCCTTTGTGACTTAATGGACACTGATAGATACAGATGTGTGTGAGGTTAGATTCTCACATCAATTCTCATTCTTTACACCAGGAGATTCAGCAGTGGCTCTACTTTAGCCAAGGATTATTCAGTGTGACAGTTTGAACATAGCCAACATTCCACTTTTTCTGAGGAAAGTGAAGAAGAGCAAAAGGGATCTTTCTCTTCCTATAACTTTTTGAGGGAAAAGGAGACAGTCTGTCAAGGAACATGAATAGGCTTCCAGGGCTATAGAGTCTTAAGGGATTCCTGCTTTTGAGAAGACATCTGTCTTTTAAAGGTTTGTACATTATTGGCGGTGACATGTGGCTGAATGAGTTTAGGGAGGAGAGCAAATACGTGGCAAACTGACTACATCAGGCTATAGTGTATACTACATTCCTTTTATCCAGTGAGAAACCTTAAGAAATTATATGTTCAATATATTTCACATTCCCTCTTGGGAATATCATGCAAATGATGACTTTAATGGAAGACAGGCAGAGACAGAATTTGAGAGCACAGATATTCCTCTTCCGTTTTGGCTTTTTTGTTTGTTTTGGGGTGAGTTTTGGCTTTTTTGTTTGTTTGTTTGGGGTTTTTTTTTTAATCCTTTTCCCACTAGTTTAAAATATGTGTGAGGCATGTAAGCGCTCTGCTTGTTTTCTGTTGCATCTCTTCGTCCCCATAAACCCTATACCACAGGATCTTTCTTTCAGGATGTTAATAGCCAGAAGAATACATCTTTGTCTGGCGAGCTTTCATTTCATTAACCATAGGCTATCTGATTCAAAAATGGAAACATCCTTCCTGTCTCTGTGAGCATCTGAAATGTTTAAGCTGCTTCCATAGCCATACACAAACTGAAGTCAAGTGAATTCTGAACCTCACTGTGTGTTAGCAGGCAACGGAAGACACCTTGGACTGCATAGTATCTGCAGCAGTTCAGCTATGAGGTGATTTCCCCCTGTTTTCACTTATCACTTAGCAACCTGGTGCAAAAGCTCCAGTTCTCAACACAATACTTACTCCAAAGACAAAATATTCTTTACTGCCCCACTAAAGGAGTATATGGCTGCATAAGCATAATACTTCTGGATACTGGGTATCGAGTGCACCCTCAGAAAGTTTGCAGATGACACAAAGCTGAGTGGTGTGGTTGATACACCAGAGGGGTGAGATGCCATCCAAAGGGATCTGGATAAACTGGAAGAATGGGCCCAAGAGAATAAAATGGGGTTTAATCAATCTAAATGTAAGGTCCTGCACTTGGGTAGGAGTAATCCTGGCTATGAGTACAGACTGAGTGAGGAACTCATTAAAAGCAGCAGTGCAGAGAAGGACTTGGGGGTCCTGATAGACGGAAAGCTGGCTATGAGCCAGCAATATATATTCGCAGCCCAGAAAGCCAACCACATCCTAGGCTGCATCAGGAGAGGTGTGGCCAGCAGGACTAGGGAGGTGATTATCCCCCTCTACTCTGCCCTCGTGAAGCCCCACTTGGAGTACTCTGTCCAGTTCTGGGCTCCTCAGCATAAAAAAGATGTGGACCTGTTAGAGTGAGTCCAGAGGAGGGCCACAAAGATGATTAGAGGACTGGAGAACCTCCCCTATGAGGAAAGGCTGAAACAATTGGGGTTGTTCAGCCTGGAAAAGAGAAGACTTCGAGGGGATCTGATAGCTGCTTTCCAGTACCTAAAGGGGGACTATAGGATAGAAGGGGAGAGACTTTTTAGGTGGTCAAATTGTGATAAGACAAGGGGGAACGGTTATAAGCTAAAGGAGGGGAAATTTAGATTAGAGATTATGAGGAATTTCTTTCCCAGGGTGGTTAGGCACTGGAACAGGTTGCCCAGAGAGCTTGTGGAGGCCCCATCCCTGGCAGTGTTTAAGGCCAGGCTGGATGTGAACTTGGCCGACCTGGTCTATTGATTGGCATCCCTGCCCATGGCGGGGGGGGGTTGGAAGTAGATGATCTTTAAGGTCCCTTCCAACCTGAGCCATTCTATGATTCTGTGGTGATACTACTGTTGCAGCAGTGCGTTGTGTGAAGTTAATTTTCTCTTTCCTTTTAATCAATATGGCAACAAGAGACACAGAAGTGTGAAAAAGATTTTGAGACAGTTCTTCTGTCTTCTATTGCAACATGAAAAGATAAATCTCTGTTTAGCATCCTGTAAGACAAGATATACTAAATTACAGACCAGAAGCTGTAAATACCCCATGAACTATTTAAATACAAAGCTAGGAACTGAAGAGGTAAGCTACAGAAATATTTTGAAAGTCTTACCACAAAGCGTTCGCTTTATATCTATGACTGAATAACACAGACAGAGATAAAAAACATTAAAAAAAATAGTACAAGTTCTGAACTTCATGACTAGCTGTTACATAATAGTGTTGACTAAAAGGAAGGCCAACACAGAAAGAGAAAAATAATACTGAATTAGATAAAGAAATAAAACAGAAAAAAAACCAGGTGACAGTTATTGGGGGTTTTTTGTAGCGGATGACTACTTTTAAAAACATAGAACTGCCATTGCTACATTGACATCTTTCAAATCTCTCACTCCATTTCTGACTAAATTCTTGCAGTTCTTCAACTTCTCCTTTGATTTTCTGACATGCAGCTGAAATTGGACAAAGAGTCACATTAGGGCTGCTCTTACCTTCTCAAGATCTTCTCCACTCTATAACTTTCTGATTAATAATAAAGAATTCTGCCATCTTTCTGATTTCTCTTTTTGATATTGTGTAAAGTCTGCTAATAAATTCTTCTTTCTTTATATTGTGTGCTTTAAAGCATATTTGGACTTGGGATATCTGACAAAAATTGCATCACTGAAACACAAATATTGAGCTTTTCTCCTTTGCCTCTAAAGTTCTCCCCAAACTCTTTTCACCTGTGCTCTGTATTTATGATTCCTTCATGATTTCAGGCAACTTAAAGGTTCATCATTCATATCAGAGGTCCATTCAGTACTTTAAATTTCTTCACTCAGATCTAGAAGAGAATTGATTTTCAGTAATTAACATTGTTTCAAGAACTGAAAACCAGCCCAAACAGAATGCAAAACCTGGAACAAGGAATTCACATTGTAAGCACATAAAATGTACCTAACATTATAATAAGTGATCATCAGAGGTGGTACCAGATTGCAAGGTTGATGCCATAGAGGTGGTAATGGCACATGACTCTGCAGTGAGATTACGGTCTCTTCATACATAATATTCATTTACTACATAAACAGATAATTTCTTCTTCAGCTTTTAAAATTTGTTTAAAAATTGTTTTAATCATACCGATCTCTGTTTATGGCTTTTTTTTTTTCACCAGGAATAAAAACATTCATAAAAATTGTGGTTTTCTCCAGATTTGTTCGATGCTTTCCTGAAAAGGAGCCTAAAAACTGAATTTCAAATTTTTACAGTCCTACCTCACAGTTAAATTGCAATTTTGTTTACTTATTTTTCTTGAAAGATTTATCTACTCTTTTGCATTAGTTCCACATAACGAAAAAGTTTATAATAAGAGGATTAATAATGAATAAATTCATCATTACATGTGATGCATTCTAAATTTTTAGATCTATGTTTTTAAATCCTGTCAGTAACAGTGGTGTTGTATTGGCTGATACAATACTTGAATTCTTTACTGAAACAGAATAACAAGAAAATAATGAAAGTGGCACAAACTTTCCACTTCCCAATTAAGAATCCTAGTAATTTGTTTAAATTATGCAAAAAATAAGTAGAGATTAATAATAGGGTGAATCCTTAATTGCAATTCTTCTTCTTGCCTCTTGGCACAGACAATAATCATTGTTACACTTTAATTTGCTGCATCAAATTAAATTCTTTGTCTTAGTTCAGAATGGTCTATGCTTATTTAATGACACTGCTTCTATCTACAGAAATATTACAGAAGCTATTATATAATTCACCCTCTGCTCCTTTAGTAACTATTTAAGTGCCTGTTAACATGAACACTCTGTTCTCAACCAGCAAGTAAGTAAAATAAACCACAGTCAGATTCCCCTCTTGCTTACCATGATGCAAATCAGAAATGTATTTGTTAAAACCAGTTAAATCATATTTCCTTAAAAAAACCCAAAGACTGTGAAAGAGAATTAGTCTGACATTTATCTAGTAGTATCAATGTAATTTTTATACACAGGACTGATTATGGATTAGAAATAGAGCTCTTCCACGGTTTTAATAGCACGCCTTTTCTTCTCAAAGGAATGTCTTAAATACATCTGTTCAAGACACAAACTTTGCCTTAGCTGTCATGTGTGTACTCTGCAACCTATGGCAGAAACATGTTCTCACATAGGACTCTCAATGGTACATTAATAGGCTTGCCAACAATAGCCTTAATCTAATCTATCAAGAATAGAAGAAGAAACACTTCACAATCTCTCAGGAGAGCAAACAACAAAGCATTCTGTGACTAGGCACCCAGTGAAGTTTTCAAATAGGCACAGAACTTTGCAAAAAAATCAAACCACTATTTTTGTGGACCTAATTTCAGGGAACAAAATTGTCTGCAGCTAATTTTATATGTGTTTTCACAGTTCCATTAGAAGATATTAAGGAACTGGAACATTTCCATGTTTTAACTAAGAAACTGTTTACGCCAATACTCTATACCACTTCAGATCAGGGAAAAAAAGCATTTACAAAGAAGTTGTGATGGTTTGGACCTGGCTCCCTGCCAAATGCCCAAACTCACGGTGGAAGCCTTTCCCCCCTTTCCCTCTCAGAGTTTTAAAAAAACAAACTACAAGAGAAACTAAAGAGCCTGAAACAACCCGAATTATATCAAAAGTATTTATATTTACATATATAGCAGTTAAAATACTATGTACACAGTAGAGGGAACCCCCCAAGGGAAAGGAAAAAGGGAAGGGGGAAAAAGGGAAAAAGGGGAGAAAAGGGTAAAAAGGGAAAAGGGAAACTAAAACAGGTATGTACACTCAAAACCCAGGATAGAACTAATAAAAACAGAATCTTACAACTTTCCTTAAGATAGCAGAGTCTCACAGACTGACGCCAGCAACTGCTGCATCTCAAGGCCTACAAGGCTTGCAAGGCTTGACTCCTCTGCACGGGTGAGACCGATAGCAGAGAACCTGTGTCTTCGGATCCACTGGAAGGGAAAAAAGAATGAAGGCCTCTCCCCCTCCGTATTTATACCCCCAGTTACATAAAATCGTATGGAGTACTGGGAAACATGATCACTTCCCTGGTTACAAACTGGTTACCAGGAAAAGGCCTGGGTCAAACCATTACAGAAGTGCATCAGGCTGCTTTGTCCTGAAGCAATTGGATTTGGTTGATATTATTAGCATTACTGATGAAAATTAATGCTTATTAGGAGCCCAGTAACCTAAATATGAAGTGGCATATGAAGGATTTTTTCTGTCTCTAGACAAGTGCCATGCCTAATACCATTAGGGAAAAAGGGTTTGATGCAATTTTTATGTTTGATCCAGATTTGATGGCAAATCATTAGCACTCCCTACTACATATTTCTTGGCATATTAGACAAATTGTAGAGATGCTTGATTTGTTTGCTCAGGGTTTACTATGTGGTTTACAGGGTTCTTTGTATACTGTGACACAAGTATTCTATTAAAAAAATGAAATTATTATTAAGCATAAAGATCAGTTTGCCTCAGCCTGGCTGAACACAGAAAAATATCTGGTACTGTAGGACCAAAAGAAATCCTTTCCCTCTCACAAACAGAAGATAAACAGAAACAAGAACTCTGGAGAAAGATGGCACTCCAGAGTCTTACAGAAGTGTATGGTATTCTTGCACTGGGAATCTGAGCTACTTGTCAAGTCTCAGGTATGAAAAAGAAAAAAAAAGAATGTTTCCTAGAGACCCAGAGGAAACTGGGTAGGTATCAACCAGGAAACTACCAAAAAATGCCAAACTGTATAGCAGAACCAGAAGGAAGGACAAGCCCTGCAAGGACAGACTGGACAGGGAACACACGACTTCTCAAGACTCAGGTTGTTCAGGTTGTTCAGGTTGTTTCAAGGCAGCACTTAAGGTTTTCCTGCCTTTCAAAGTTATTCTGTTTTGATTTAGAATTAAATCATTTTAAAAAAAGTAGAGATTTAGAAACAAAAGCCTTTTCTCTGATATATTCATTTAAAAAAAAATTAAAGGAAAAAAGAAAAGAAAAAAAGGAAGATCAACTCCACCTCAAGGATCACAGGGTCTCATCACAATATAGATCAGCAAGGGTTATGTAAAGAAACAAATCCATCAACTTAACAACTGGTCAAAGCATGGGAGAGAAATTTTCACATCTCTGCATCAGTACAGACTTTAGTATGTAAGGACAAGCCACAAAGCTTCTTTGTGCTTTGGGTCTACATTTCTAAAAGAGCAAGTAGCAGTTTCTCCCTTGCAGAAGTTTGGATTTGGAAAAGTTTGTGGATATTACAGCAGTGGCGATCCCATTTACACCATGAAAAGATCAAGAGAAAAGGGATGCAGCTGAAGCTGAAGCCAATAGGTGGGTCCTAGAAGAACAAACAGGAAAATGTACACTGACTAAAAGGCCATAGACTTTTGAAAGTTACCTTGTCTGTCAAATGGTGATTAAGTATTGGCAAACAGCTTCAGGTTCAAAACTTTAAAATGTGTAAATTCTTATAGGAAACAGGTTGATTTTACAGATCACTGAGAGAAGTTATTTTAATCGTGTGAACAACACAAATGTGACTATTCTCCTGAGTGCTATCACATCCCACTCGTTAGTACAGACTGTCAAAATAAGATGCATTTTAATGGACTCAAAAATAATAACTCCACATTAAGTTTTCTAAAAGAAATAATGTCCCTTAGCTGAAAATATTTCCTCCAGTGTCTATTGCTTCAGTGTAGTCAACTTTTATTTTATTCACTACTTTTATCATTGCAGAGCCAAAATTTCATAGATAAAGGCCTCATAAAACTAAACATTAAACAAACATTATCAAAAAGATGATCTCTTCCCCAAAGAGCTTCCATTCTAAATGTAAAATACCAAACTGAAAACAAGGGATCTGCCTAAATAGTCAGTTTGTAGATGATTTTGGCTTAGTCTGAGAAGTTTCTAGAAGCTGCAGGTAAGAAAGAAGAAAGTGGGGCAGCACAAAAAAGGCAAGAAGAAGATGTTGGTATTATGACTGTCTAGGAACTGACCAAATTCTTCCCTATCATTTTAGAAGTCAATAATAAAGGTAATTTTAAAGTGCATAATTAGGATAGAAGGTGAATATTGCAGGCTTTGGAAAATCTTTTGTGTGCTTACACTGGACCTTTTACTGTGGATATTAAAGACATCTGGATATTAAAGATATCTGTCAGGTATAATAAAATTGAAGACAATTTTAAAAATACAGAGATTCATAACATCAGTATCGATCAAAGAATCCATACTCCATAAACACTGAACCATGGAAAGATCATCCTCACAGACAGATGTATAACAAAGAGACTGATGGAGTCTGCAGCAAGTAGGTTCTGGCTGGTTCCCAAAAGAACAGGAAGTATTAATAAATATCTGTACTGGGGCTGAGGAAAATGCCAAGAGTAAGGAAGGAAATATAGACATGGTCTTTTCCTTTAAGTATATATGTGTGTCTCTATGTTATTTATCTTTCAGCAAAAGAAAATACATGTTACTGCATGGCATTACCATGCATAATCTCCAAAAGGAAAATCATAAAGGTAAATGATCCTTCCAGATAATGACATTAATCACATGGATTGTGAATGGGATCACAGCTAATCATTCAACTTTCAGTCTTTGAATGGAAGGAAGGGGAATTTAAGGGAGCAGACTATCTTGGGTTCTGCTTAGAATGTTTCTCAGAGAAATGCTGATGAGAGACTACACAGCAATTCTTACAGGAAGCTGTGACATATTAGAAGTAAAATTTCATTTACTGACAGACTCCTTGATGAGACAGATGTCTGAGGTTCAGGACTGGCACAATACAGAATATCTGCCTACTAAAGGAAAGAAAGTTATCACAGGATGTCTAAAGCAGAAATCATATAATCACCAGCATTCCACTTAGGAAGCCAGAACTATTCAGTTCTGTTTTCTATAAGCTAAGTATTAGTTACCTGTATCAAATAGCCTCATCATTGTTCAGCACCACTGTTTTGAAGTAACTCATAGGTTTTATCTTCTCAAACTGTTTACCAGTTCTTTGAATACACCGTACTACCCTTCACCACACTGTATGACCCTTCACCCTCTTTCACAGCAAAAAAACCCCAATAAAAACAAAACAAAACAAAACCCAAAAACAAACAGAAAAAACCCCAACCCAACAAAAAATATTCCATTCCTTGGCATAAACTGATGACAATCACAGATTTAGACACAGTTCCATAGAGTGATGATGATATCACCTGCTTTTTGGATTTCTTTTTCATAAAGATTTGATACAAAACACAATTTTGTCTCTCTTTCTGCAAAGCTAGGAGAATAACTGAACATGAACTTAAAGAGTAAAATCCAAACTTGATGTTCCCAGGTGGGTCTATATGGGCTTGGATGAAATACTGGTTATTCTGATTGTTGTTGGACCTTTTAATAATGAAATTTTCCTTTTGAAAAGCAGGGAAAATGTTAATAATGTTCCTTTGGAAAAAGAGCTGAGATACAAATTGAGAAACTACTAAATTCCAGTTGCAAAGTACCTCAACACTACACAAAGAATACCTGAAGAACACAGCATTATTACCCATCAGTCAGAAAAAAAATTATACTTATTTTTTATTACTATTGTAACAACAACAAAAAAAACTGAAAAGTGTGTTCATAAGGGCAATCTATTTTAAATAAATCCTATAAATTCTCAAAGGCAAACAGGATATCATCTAAGAACAGCAAACACTCTCCAGAAAATATAATCTTAGAATCAATTAGAGGGAGCTGGGTCTCTTTAGCTTGGAGAAGAGGAGGCTAAGGGGTGACCTCATCTATGCTTTTAAATATGTGAAGGGTGTGTGTCAGGATGATGGGGTCAGGCTCTTCTCAGTGAAGTCCAGTGACAGGACAAGAGGCAATGGTTGTAAGCTGAAGCATAGGAGATTCCGTGTGAATACAAGTAGAAATTTTTTCCCAGTTCAGGTGCCAGAGCACTGGAACAGACTGCCCAGAGAGGTTTTGGAGTCTCCTTCTCTGGAGGTATTCAAAACCCGTCTGGACGTGCTTCTATGTTACCTGGTCTGTGGAATCCTGCTGTGGCAGGGGACTCGGACTAGATGATCTTTCAAGGTCCCTTCCAGCTCCTAATATTCTGTGATTCATTAGCATTCCATGTAGGAGCAAGTTTTGGAGTGAATCATCCCCATTGCCTGTCAGTGGAATACATCACAGAGTGAAATCATAGCTGTTGCATCTGCAAACAAAAGTTCAGAATACAGTATCAATCTAGAACTAGTCAGAAGTAAAATCATCAAGACATATATTATACACGATGTCAGAGCTTCAGTATTAGCCTTCTTTCCACTACAAATTAACTCTTACTTGTAATGTGTTTTTAATGTAGACATACAAAGAGTTCGCCTCCTTTAGATAAGGCATAACCTAGAAGTAATTCAGAATCAGAAAAGAGAGCTACTTTGCCTTGTGTCAAAACCTCTGATACACAGTACTCACGGACATCACTTTCTGCATTCCAGAATATAGAAAAAAAATATATTGTATCATAGCCTTTAGATAAACTTCTCTTGGCATTGTATATCTTTATCTCCAAAACTAATCTAATTGGGCATAGAGGTAGCATTCAAAGAGTTACCTCATTAAACAGGATTGCTGGCACCCAAAGGCAATAAATAAAAGGATGTGGGAGATACACTTGATTTGTAGCTGTACTCCACTTTGAAACAACAAAGGAGCAACAGGCCTCCATGCCCTGTGGTGAACTGGCTGGCTGAAATGCTTCTGGTTTACTTGCAAGAGAGTGAACTGCTGTGGAAAAGCATTTTGAAAGGTGGTTTCAAATCCCAAAAGCTTAAGACAACCAAAATTCAGAACAAGACACCAGAGATAAATTGAAGATAGCTCTCTTGTCTCTGCTATTGGGGAGCTCTATAATATTGAGGAGCTGCCAACTACTTCACTCAATATAAATACATAAATATTGCCATCTATATAATAGGTATACTATATGTAATAATATACTACCGTGTCTACATAAATATATAAATATGACCATCAGGATGTGCTCAGTTTGAGCTCTCCCTGAATTGCAGCTGGACTGCACAACAGATGAGTCAACCCTTGAGCAGAGACACCTTGCAAGGTTTGACATTCCTGACTTGAGACAAAGAGATCCTTCTTTACCCAGAGAGGAGAGATCTCTTACCCATGACTTACCTCAGTAAAACATTACTGTACCATGTATCTACTCAAGATTATTATAAAATCTGTATAAATAATTCTATTATACAGTAGCCATTGTCCGAGATTGGACCTAGCAACACCTAGACTCCATAAAGTGTTTAGAAAATAAGGGGGTACGCTCTGAACCTCAAGACTCAATGGGAGGGTCTTCTTTACCCTTTGTCTCCAATTTCTGTTTGAATCATTCTAACTCTATTCTAACACAATTTTCTCTTGCATGTTTTTTTTTTTCCATGCAGTAAATGATAAGGTGAACCTTGTCATCAAACTTACTGAACCTTGGTAAACTGTTAAACTTTGTTAAATTTCATCAAATTTATTGAACTTTTACAAATTATTATTTTACCTCAATAAAACATACTGATGCTTCTGTCTTTTGAGCGATGTGCATCTCATTCATCCATGACAAGGAACTGATCAACGATACTCTCCAGATAGATATGTTACAGCTTTTCTGTTGGGAACATTCTTAGATGTATGGACTGCATAGGAGCCTTCTTAGGGCAATGTTGCATATCAAAAATTATATATATTTTCCTGAATCTTCATAAATGTCTGAGTTCATGAACAGACATAATGTTCTGGAAATGAGATGAAGGCTCAATAATTCTGAATTTGGTGAACTGCAATTTTCCATTCCTCAACATTTACATGTCTCTGTACTCAGATCCCAGTCCATTTAGGCAGAACTAAATGCCAAGCTGTAATTTGCAGGACTGTGTGAGATAAAGTGTGATGGAAAAGACCACGTGTCCTGGTTTCTTTTGCACAAGAAGCTGGGTGGGACCACACTCAGGACAGACAATTGAACCAGCCAATGGGGTGTTTGATACCGTATCGACACCATGCCTGCTATATAAGTAGGTAAGAGGCTAGCAGGGGGTATGCACAGCATGTTTTGGCACACGGTGTTCATGAGCAGTCACGGTTTGTATCACTTTTTTATATATTATTTCTTTAGTTTTCTTGTTAATCCTGTTGTTTCTCTGTTCTTTGTATTGTTGTGTTAAACTTTCTGTATCTGAACCCATAAGGTTTGGCATTTCACTCCTGATTCTACTTAGCGTCCCACTGGGGATGTGATGGGGGGGGCAGTATGTGAGATGCTTTCGGGGGTCTTGGTGGTGTCTGGGCCTAAACCAAGACACCAAGACTTCAAGTAACACTAGTGATTCTTCATTTATGCAGATCATTTCATAAGGTGCATGTTTATGTGACAACCTGACATTGCTTTAGCCGTACTGGCTCCTGGGAAGAACTAAACAAATACATTGAATTCCTTTTTTTCTTTCCATAGAATAGACAATACGGAATATTCTGACTCCACTACAAATGGTTATTAGGAACTAAGAATTTGGTTTTAAAAGTCCCCTAAATTCATTACCAAATCCTTATGTTCTCTTTCAGTTTATCTCTTTTAACACATAGATGTCAGGAAGAATCTTTGGGTTTTTTTTTTTCCTTTTTTACTGACTCCTTCTAAATACTTTCCTTCTTATTAAAATTCAAACAGCTGTGAAATGGCCAGACTGCAAGGAGGTAAAAATAAACATGAAGTGACCTTCACCTATGCCGAACAAATAGAATTATAAACAGCCTTTGCAGTTGAAGTTACACAAAACAAATTAAGAAAAACCTAAGGCTATAATTAAAAACAAAATAAAAGTTTCCTAAATTTCTAACAGTTTCAATTAACTGACTAATTAAATTTGCTTTCAGGCATTTCAGTGAAGCTGTCTTATAACTGCACTATCATTTGGAAAGATAGCATACATGATTTTTCTAGGGGAAAAAGTTTGCTATGATCTACATCTTCCACTAAATATTTAAGTAGTATTAAATAGTGGTACTTTATGGAATAAAATGAGAATGCTAAGGTGATTTAAAAAATACACATCCTAACTGTCATTCCAGAAGTAATATCAAAATGTATGTTACTACAGAAAGTAAATATTCAGGCTTTTGAATTGTCCTCTAGAGGTGGTTTTTCTAATAAAAAGAAAGACCAAATAGTGAGCATAATTCTTGTTAATACAAACCAAGCTTCCCTTTGAACTCAATACCACTTAACTGCAATAGCTAACATACATTATAAACAAACTACAGAATCACAGTTTTTTATTTCTCTAAATTAAATTTAAAAGAACCCAACCTGTACCTATTTTCACAGTAAATAATTTGATCTATATGGTATGTAGTTTCCAGGAATTCTGTAAGCAAAAATCTTTCAATTAAGAAGCCATGGTTCAGAAAGAAATCCTATCTTTCTTGTGTGCATTGCACTACACACATAAACACAAGAAGCAGAATAATTACTAGAACAAACAATAAAATTTATTCTTCCCTCCCTCATTTGAGAATAAAGAACTCCTTCATTATTCCATAAAAATATCATTAAAAACTTCCAAATAATTTTACAAGCATGCAGTCACAAAATCCCAGAACAGAAGGGGTTGGAAGGGACTCCTGGTGATCATCTAGTCCAACCTTCCAGCTAAAGTAGGTTTACCTAGATCAGGTTGCACAGGAACATGTCCAGCTAGGTTTTGTAAGTCTCCAGAGAAGAAGACTCCACAGTTTTTCTGGAAAGCCTATTTCACTGCTCCATGTCTCTCAAAGTAAAGAACTTTTTCTTGATGTTTAGGTAGAACTTCCTGTTTTTTAGTTCGTGCTTATTGTCCAGTGTCACTGGGCACAACTGAAAAGAGTATGGCCCCATCCTTTTGACACCAACCTCTTAGACAGATATTTATAAGCACTCAGAAGATCCCTTCTTAGCCTTTTGTCTCCAGGCTAAGCAAGTCTTGCTCTCTCAGCCTTTCCTTGTAAGACAGATGATCCTGTCCCCTCATCATCTTTGCAGCTTTCCATTCGATTCTATCCTGTTGTTCTCTGTCTCTCTGGAACAGGAAAGCCAGAAGTGGACACAGTGGTCTCACTAGAGCAGAGCAGAGGAGTAGGAGAATCTCCTTGGAACTGCTGTTCACACTCTTCTTAATGCACCCTAGGATAATATTTGTCTTCTTGGCCACTGCTGACTCATGGTTAACTTGTTGTCCACCACAACTCCTGCTTCCTAGCAGGTCAACCTCTAACCTATACTGGCATATGGGGCCATTTTCCCCACAGGCAGGACTCTATACTTGTCCTTCTTGAACTTCTTTAGATTCCTCTCTGTCCAGCTCTCCAGCCTGTCCAGGTTGCATCGAATGGCAGAACAGTCTTTTGGTGTGTCAGCCTCTCCTCCCGGTTTTATGTCATCAGCAGTTTTGCATCCATTACTTAGTGCTGCTGATGTTTCTCCAGGTAGAGCTTGGTTTTGGGTGTCTATGGATGTTAAAGCTTTATATCTGGTTTTGGTGTGATGGTAGAGGGTGGAAAACAAGCAGAGTCCTGCTTTTCTGGGGCTACCACAGTCCAAGATGTCTTTCTCTCAGTGGTGCTTGCTACAGGAATGTGATTTTGAAACCACTTATCAATCTCTGTCATTTCTCCTCTAACACTGTGTAGCTTTGAGACTGTGCCTTGCAACTCAGCCACCTAGCATAACAGATTCTCAACATGTGCAAACCTTTTGCAGGTACTTATCTTTACATCAGGAGAAGGCACTCACTGCAACCTATCACATGTACTAAAGTACCTTTCCTGTCTAGACCCATCTGGGTAGATACATCAGGTTTCTCAGGGGTTTTCACTGTAGGAACACTGGTTTTAGCTTTGAGGCAAGTGCATACTATTTTGGCAGAAGCCTAGAGCATTTCCCTGGGCTGTGGATCTATGAGCAGGAAGAAGAACCCTCCCTGTGAGTCCTTCAACACAAACTGCCATGCAGACTTCCTTATGCCATGTCCTAGCTGATGCACAACATTCTGTTCACAGCGCTTCTGGTCATTCATGTTTCCCAGGGGCTCCTGGCAGGTCTCTCCATTCTTCCTCTGGTCTTCCTAGCTCCTTCCCTGTCTGCCAATCTACAACAGCATCTGAGAAACTGTACCATGAAAGAGTTTACGACCCTGTATAATTATAATACGGCTGAAATCCTGGATAATGGTGAAATACATTGAATGTTTCCCTTTATTTCTTTGGAAACAGCTTAGTATCTTGCCCTACAAAATAGAAAGCACCCAACAGTTATTAACAATGGGTTTCTTTCATTACATCTAACTGTATTGTTCCTTTCCAGAAAGGACATTTAAAAAAAAAATTTTGAAAGCTGCAATTATGTGATTATTTTACAAAACAGTAGTGCCTTGTAAGTAATGGTTGAATCAGAATTTCTATGTACCCAAGGCAGTTCACAACAAACTACAAATAAGAACTAATTAGATTTTTGTATGTGTGATAAATGTACAAATTTTTTCTCCACGCCACAAAAAATGTTATTAGAATTAAAAGAGTATAAATTTATATTCCTTGATAATATGTTGCATCTTTTGCAGGAAAAAAACAGCAAACATCATTTGCCTGTCAATTAAGTTAATTGATAGATTCAAAGAATATTTCTCTACAGGAAAAATGTTTTAAACACAGGAACTTGAACTAAGGAAAGTAAAATGGGCGAATTTCATTTAGCTCTTAGGTTTATGACTGTATCAAAATCATAAGGTTTCCATGATTAATGCTCAAAAATGCTCTGCAATCTGCCTTCCCCAATCCAAGATTTACATACACTGCTATACTACTATTTTAGTCGCCATGACATTTTAAATATTACATAATAAAATGTTACAATACTATTTATTCTCCAGTAGCAGCTACTCAGTTTCAAGCCCAAGACTGCACAAGTCATACTATATTCCTCTTCGTCTGCAGTCCTACATGAATAGAAAAAACTATTACTATGGATGCCATTGCTGCCGTTGTGGAAATCACATAGTGAATCACAAGAGATATGAGGTATATGTTTAGTACAGGTGAAGGGGTTTGTGCAGAAAGCATCTCCAAGCCATCTTCAGTTCTATCTATTCCAGACTTTCTGGGACAGATAGTGGTCTAGGAGAGGTGCTGTGGTTTGAACTCACCCAGCTAGCAGCAAAGAACCACACAGCCACTCGCTCACTCTTACCCCTCTTCAGTGGGATGGGGAGAAGTAAAACCAATAAAAGACAGGGAAGGCAGAGTCACCGATTATGGTTATGGGAAAAAGACAGACTTGGAGAAATAAATTTGATTTAATTTAAACAAAACCACCACAAATTTACCAATTGAAGAGGAGTAGGACAGTGGTAAAAATGACTGGATCTAAAATACAACCTTTCCCCCTGCCCTTCCCTTCTTGTCAGGCCCAGCTCTGCTATCTTCCTCCCTGAAGAAGTGCAGAGAGGCAGGGAATGAGAGTTACAGTCAATCCTAGCCTGCTCCATGTTGTTTCTGCTGCTGCTTCCTCCTCAGGGGGAAAATTCTTCACAACCCTCCCCCAAGGCAACATAGCATCTCTCCCACAGAAGACAGTCTGCCATGGGCTTCTACTACTAGTGTGGGTTTCTTCCACAGGCCGTAATCATCCTAGAGTTGGACTGCTCCAGTGTGTGTTTCCCTCAGAGACATGGAGTTCTTCAGGATCAGTCTTCTCCCACTTATGGGTTTCTCCATGGGCTGACTGCTCATGGAATACTTCTCTAGCATTGATCTCTAATGGCTGCAAGGGCTCAGGCTGCCATCTCACCATGAGCTGAAAGGGAATGGTTGTGGCAGTGTGCCTACCCTGCTCCTTCCTCCCTGACCTCAGTGGCTACATGATTGTCTCTACTACGACCCAACCATTCCTTTCTAAAACAAAAGAGGTCCCAAAACAAAAGAACCTGTCCCAAATGTTTCCCCTCTTAAATGTTGTCACAGAGGCAGTGATTTACTAGGCCTCGGCCAGAGGCAGGTCTAACTTGGAGCTAGGGTAGCTTCTTGAAGCTTCTTACAAGAAGCCACATCAGCAGCTCCATCTACTGCTATTAAAACAATGCAAAAGCCAGACACAAACCCAACACAGTAGGTTAGAGATGTTTGAAATCTCACAGCTAGATACCCAAGTACAGCTTGGAATAGCATATGGCTGCTCTGGGACCTGCTGCCTCGGTTGATGCCTTCTCCCTCCTCTGCTGTACTTATCTGTATTACCTCTACACTTAAATGTTGACGTGGTACAGGACTTTAGTTCTTTTCATGTGGTATACCCAAGTCCAAAGCAAAGCACCACTGTGAAAATGCTGTAAGTATTTTAAGAACTTTGTGAAAATCTGATGCTCATTATGTTCTTGACAATACCTTTATTTCTTATTGATTTACTTAAACTAATGATCTACAGCTATAAAGACACTAAAAGATTCCATGTGTTAAAAAAAAAAAACAAGTGGGTATACAAATAGAATTAAAATACAATATGGGTTATTACAGAAGATTGCCCTCTATGTACAAGAATGAACTGATTGCACAGAACCATCTTTGAAAAACAGCAATGACTAGCGTGAGAGGAACTGAGGAACCTGAACATAAGCAAGACCGTGGGACCTGACAGATTGCATTCCAAGGTCCTAAGTGATCCTGTAACTGCAAAGCCATTATCCACCATATTTGAAAAGTCATGGCAGTCAGGCTAAGTCCCTGGGGACTGGAGAGAAAGAAATAACACACTTATTTTTTAAATGGATAAAAGAGAAGACCCTGTGAACTATTGACAAGTCAGCATCACCTCTGTGCCCAGTAAGATCATGGAACAGATCATCCTGAAAGACATATCAAAACATATGGAAGAAAAGAAGGTTATTCAAGACAGCCAGCATGGCTTCACCAAGGGCAAATATTGCCTGACTAATCTACTTGGCTGTCTATGACTGATACTGCAACAGTGTCACAGCCCGTGGGAGAGGAAGGCAGGTCCACTCGAAGGGTAGAGCGAGTGCTGTGCCCCAGCTAGCTGAAGGGCTGTGGCATTGTTATGGTTTGGATTAGAACAGAATTAATTCTGTTCAGTAACTGTATTTTCTAAAAAGATATTCCACCACCACGTACATAATACTGTTATTAGTTTTCCCCCCACACACACTTTGCCTGGACTGTCCCTTTAAGAAACCTGAGAGTCCTGAGTCAAGGACACTGCAAACCNTTCAATGTCTCTGTCTTTACAATGGTTCCCCGCACAACAGCCATCTGAAGAAGAGCAACCAATGTCATCCACCTAGATTTATGTGAGATCATTGATAAAGTCACCCACAAAATTCTTACCTAGATATATGGATTACCTAGATATATGGATTTGATAGACAATCTATTTGATGGATAAGGAATTGACTGAGTTAATTTTCTTCACAGTAGCTGGTATGGGACTGTGTTTTGGAGCTATACTGAAAGCAGTGTTGATTACACAGAGAGATTTTCTCTATTGCTAAGCAGTGCTTATGTAGAGACAAAGCCTTTTCTGTTGCTCACAGTTCCCCACCAGCGAAGGGGCTGCGAGTGCATAAGAAATTGAGAGGGGTCACAGCTGGGACTGCAGACACCTACTGACCAAAACAGTAGTGTTCAAGGACAGGTTGGATGGGACTTGGAGTGCAGGTTTTGGACTGGGAGATCTCTAAAGTCTCTTCCAACTCTAACGACTCTAGGATTCTATGATTCTAAGACTGGGAGTATTCCACTGGCTAGCCTGAGACCAGCACACTCTCTGTCACTTCATGGGGAATCAAAATGAATCTAAACCAGTTCTACAGAACTAGAAATTGTGTGGTAGCACTATCAGATGTGGTGTTCACATGGCCAAGGGAGAAAACATATCTAGTTCTGCATTTGGATTCCTTACACTGAGGTTAAACAAGCCTAACAGTAGTTATTAATCACTCAGAATGCCACAGTGAAGACAAATAGAGGAATTTAGACCAAAATACAATTAAGATAAATATATTATAGATCAAAAAATAAATAGATTAAACAGATACTACTACAATGTTACATCAACATCTTTTAATTGAATTGTCTACAGCTCTTTGTTCTTTGACCTGAGCATGGTGATAAAAGCCATTGTGATTTTTAACTGAATTGTGGTACTGTTGTGCTTAAACTCTCATATAACACATAAGCACATTTGAAGACCTATCAAATTTATGTGCGGGGATCACTCACTCCCTGTGAACTGCTACTTGTATAGCAGCAGTAAGTGACTCTGTTATGTTTTAAATATAAGGAATTAGGCTGTTCAAATTAGAATTGTAGGGGGAAATTCATTGGTAAATATTCCATCTATGAAAACCACACAACTGTCAGGGCCTCAGCCTTAAGAAATTATAAACATTTTTAAGGATGGTTTCTAGATTTCAGGCCCAATTTTAGTCGGGATAAGTAGGCAAAAGTACTGTACAATATTTGGTATTCATACCAGCATAGCAGCTACCTCTACTGTCTTCTGTACAAATATGGAAAATGTGTTTTCTTGCTATTTATAAATATTAGCTATTCACTCACAGTCTTGCCCAAGATTAAACTCATTTTATAGACATAAAACTAAAGGAATTTAAATATGGTATCTACACCTGAAAGAAGGAAATTTGTGCATTTTGATCAAGCATGACAATAAATGTTTTAGTCAATACAATACTGTATTTTCCAAAACACTTCAGAATTGTGAGTCTCAGGTAAAGAATCACAGAACGTTAGGAGTTGGAAGGGACCTTAAAAGATCATCTAGTCCAACCCCCCTGCCACAGCAGCATTCCCTAGACCACGTCACACAGAAGCACATCCAGACAGGTTTTGAATCTCTCCAGAGAAGGAGGCTCCACAACCTCTCTGGACAGTCTGTTCCAGTGCTCCAACACCCTCACTGGGAACAAATTCTTTCTTGTGTTCACATGAAACCTCATATGCTTCAGCTTACAGCCATTGCCCCTTGTCTTGTCACTGGCCTTCACTGAGAAGAGCTTGACCCCATCCTTCTGACACACACCCTTCGCATATTTAAAAGCATAGATGAGGTCACCCCTTAGTCTCCTCTTCTCCAAGCTAGAGACCCAGCTCCCTCAGCATTTTCTCATAGCTCAATGGAGTCAAGTCTGGTTGGTGGCCGGTCACGAGCACTGTCCCTCAGGGGTCAGTGCTGGGGCCTCTCCTGTTCAACATCTTTATTGATGACTTGGATGAGGGGATAGAGTACACCCTTAGTAAGTTTGCAGATGACACTAAGCTGGGTGGGAGTGTCGATC
>VWZX01005663.1:0-48068 GCA_013399015.1 Galbula dea
GAGTTGGGCAGGGAGACATTTAGTGAGATTCAATAAGCCCAAGTGTTGAGTCTTGAACCTGGGAAAGACCAACTCGATGTATGAGTATAGGTTGGGGGCTGAGCTGTTGGAGAGCAGTGAAGGGGAAAGGGATCTGGGAGTCCTGGTGGATGGAAGGATGACCATGAGCCAGCAGTGTGCTCTTGTGGCCAGGAGGGCCAATGGGATTCTGGGGTGGATTAGAAGGGGTGTGGTTAGTAGGTCAAGAGGGGTTCTTCCTCTTTACATTCCTGAATCAGACATTCTTGGCTGTTCTCTCCTTCAACACTTTTTAACCCCAAGCAGCAGGGCAGCAACTGGAATAGCATTGCTTGTGCAAGGAACACCTTTTGCTCTGCTCACAACTCTAAAGGAAAGGGAGCACCACTTTGCAGTTGTACCATCAATAAAAAGGCTGGTAAGCTCCCTGTTGAGCAGACAGAGATGACAGTTGAAGGCTGCTCTTGCTTTGGAGCACGTGCTTCAGGCATTAATGAGTAGCGATGTGGCAGAATGTGCCTAGGGAAGCCAGGGTTGGAAATAAGGCAGGAAAAGAAATCATCCACTGTCTGGGATGGGCTTAGAAATGACTTTATAGAGTTTTGTGTACTCTGTGATATGCAAGAGAACCAGTTGCACTGTTAAGCAGTCACAGGTGGGAGAGTGTAGCTTTGGGTGTTGTTGATTAATTAATGTGATTTAAATGCCCAGAAAGGAAGGGACTATTTCCCTTGTTTCTCATACTCACTGACATAGCAGAATCAGCAATAATTCTTGCCTTAACTTAATGGTGGACAATCCAAAGATGGTAAAATGGGAATGTGCAAGGATATTGTTCTGACATTAAGGAAGACATCAGGAGGAGAAAATCAGGAGGTGGAAGGAAAGGACAGAAAAAGGAAAGAAAAGTGAGTAGGAAAAGGAACAATGATACTTTTTCAACAGTACTGATACTTTGATCTACCATCACTACCTTTGAGCTCCCTTGTTAAGTTCTGTGACTAAAAGGCTTTACATGCCCCAGGAATTAGATGCAGCTGTAATAACTGCTTCTGGTGTATCAAAGATTCTTGACATCCCCTTTCCTCCCACACATACAATAAATGCATAGTGAAATGTGCAGAGTGTACTTTATGTGTAAGAGAAGTCAAGACTGATTAATGCCTGAGTTTGACTGCTGAACCTCTGTACTACACTTTTCGTTTTTTCAGCAGTGCACTTTTATTTACTGCTTGCTGCTCTGCCAGAATAAAGACCCGAGTGAAGACTTTTACAGCAAGTTTGGGACCAGAAAGTTAAAAATGTGAAGGCTGGGGAGGGAGGCAGACCATGAAGGAAAAAATCAATGTATAATCTTTCATATTTGAAGTATTCAAAGTTAACATTTTCCAGCAGGTTTTGTACTTGCTCTGGAGTAGTTTAATTTACACCATGTTTTCTTATCTTTTTTATGAGAACATCATGTGAGGTACTGTAGAAAGCCTTACAGACCATCAAGATAGCCATGATTTCTTTTACCTATAAGCTAGTTATTCTGTCTTGGGATTTATTTTGATTGATATAGCTGTTGGTTACTGACAAATCAGCATTGTTTCTTTGTGTTAATTTCTGGATGCTTACAAATAGTTTTGCACATTTTCCTCCCAATTTTTCCAGGAACATAGTGACTGACCTATGAAAGCCTGTTTCCTTCTTTTTCCCTGTTTAAAAGATAGTCAAAACATTTGACTTATTTTATGTTGTATCTTTAAATCTACCATAGGGCTCACCAGAGTGCAGCCAGAACTGTGGGTTTGTGTGATGAATTCAGAGAATGGTAATTATTTCTGATAGGTTTTTTTGTGGTTAGACAAAACTGCTAAATAGAGTTTTACAAAAGTTTAAAGACAGTTTTATTTTAGAGCTAGATTTAGCTCAAGTTCATACCACTCTAAGTTATTTAACCAGGTGCTGAAATGAAAATCTGTTTTTGTTATTGTGGGAGACAAAATAGGTGTGGAAGGTCAAGGCTGGGCTGACCACCAACCCAATGACAAATGCTCCCTATTAGTCCCTTTTCACCTCCTGCCATGGGAAGGGAAAGGGGATAAGAGAGAGAGAGACCTGTGGTTTGGAAAAGAAAACTAAAACTGCATTTATAATAATAATAATGATAAATGAAATATATACAAATATGTACAAAACCCAATACCGAACCTAAACCCCCCTTGATGGTAACTGTGTCACCACTGATACTGTGACAGAAGGCCTCAGCAGCAGATGGGAGCCAGGCTCAGGGGCTGGATCCTGCTACTGGATGCAGGAACTTATGGACCCTCAAGATCATCAGAAAAGACAGAGTTCTCCTCAGATGCTGACCTTTGGAGCTCAGGAGAGGAAAAAGGGAGAGTCAGAGCCAAAGCAAAAGCTAAAGCTAAAACAGCAATGGGGAACTGCCCCCCCAGTTTACATATCAAGTATGACGTGTATGGAATGGAATGCTTAGTTTGGGGTCACCTGTCCTGTCCGCTCCTCCATGAAGGTGCAGTCTTTAACCTGCACCCCCCAATGTGAGACACAAGATTCAGCAGTGACCTTGGTTTGTGTGCCAATCCCTGGTAGTAAATCTAAACATTCGGTCTTCTGACTGCTAGAAGCAGGCAGTGTCTGCAAAACCATGTTGTTAGTTTCAGAAAGTGCAGTTTCTCAGAGGAGCTTTAACTGAAAAGTAAAATCATTGAACAGAATTATTTCTGTTCCAACCCAAACCAGGACAATAGGTTGTACCCTTTTGGAAGGCTGTAAATGATGTGCCTATGGAATGCCTGAAAACTCAGTTTGTAGCTGAATCGGGAGAATGGATTAAATTGCACAGTGAGCTCTCAGCTGTGCAGAGTCAGACACCTGAGAAGGGACAAGAATATTTTGACTCTAGCCTGGAGCTGTGGCTCTTAAATCTTTCACTGTGATACTTCAGGCACCTAGCAGAATAGGAGTCTTAAGCTTTCAAGGAGCATGACTGTCTTGCTTGAGAAAGCAAGTTAAATTTCAAAGCTAGATTGGAAATAACTTGGAAAACCAAGCTGGTGTTCTCATTTTTTTTGAATTTTGCTTTGTTTTTACAGCAGAAACAGATTGGAATGCAAATTACCAACAGCTGCTCCGTAAACTTCATACAAATTCAGTTAGAAATCTTGAGCATCTTAAAGTAAATGTACAGCTAAGTGTTCAACCCAGGCCATGTTGTTAAGTAAAAGAATTAATGGACACTAAAAAATAAAATGTGTTGAATATGCATGTGGAGGAGGAGGCAGAGTTCCTTCTAAACTTCATTGGCAAGCCAGAAATAGTCACAGAATTTGCAAGAATTCAGAAGCTACCAACAACATCCTGTGATTTTTTTGGGTTGATACTTATTGTCATGTCCAGTCCACATCTTAACCATTCAATATAAATAGTTACTTCTAGGAAAGTCACAGAATCACAGAATCATCACGGTTGGAAAGGACCCTCAAGATCATCTAGTCTAGTCCTGTAAGATTTTTACTGGCTGTGAGCATTCTTTACCCATCTTCCTTCCTCTGTGAGTCCATCTGGAAGCCCTGACGGAATTCTGAGATTGTAGTTGCAAGAAAGCTGAAATGCCATCAGGAGTTTTGTACGCCATGTACTCCAGAGCTGAATAGAAGGGAAGGAAGGTATTGTCTACAGAAAGGTGGAATACTCTGTGATTTGAAGGGGGAAAACAGTTTTTACCTCCAGTATAAATATATGTCATCAGCATGTCAGGCAAATTTCTCCTTTCACTATATATCTTTTTCTCAGAAAAAAATCAGAAGTCAGAAAATGGAAATGTCATTTAGTGAAATGAGTTCAGTGGTGTCATGGAGATGGGGGGTTTTGGGGTAGAGTTTTATGGTTTAGTATGCATTGCAATTGCTTAAAGAAATGCAGAAGAGTGTATCATTCTTCTGTGTTTCCTACCTAAACTTAGTTCATTAAAGTTTTCAAGACTGTAACATTTTTCTTCACATCAGGATAAACTGAAGGCATAAGTTAGTTTACTTCTGTTACATTTAAATCACACTACAAACTCCATGAATACACGCATACATGGAATACATAGGAAGCATCTGCCATTAATTAGAAGGATTGAATCCGTAAGACATATGTCATGAGGGCAAAAAGAGATGAAAATTATGCAACCTTTTCCTTTACCAGTGATGATGAATTATGTATTCTGATCTGGGGCTCCAAGTTTGAATGTTGCAGGAAGTTTTAAGGTCTGTTTTGTAAATCCTCTCTTCCCTGATAGGCAATTGAAGTGAGGCAGAGAGAGAAACAAATTAAACTGTTGTTATTAGTAGAACCAAGCTATTATTGTTAAAAGCTGCTAACTATTTGCACAACATTTAGGCATTCACTCTCATGCTCACCTGTGGTTGCTGGTGAAGGAGCAGCTGGGAGGCTAGACCCAGCTGTGTGCTCTTGATGGGGAGGGCTCAACCTGTGGCTTCAATGTGGGTGCTTAGCAAGTCCCTTAGAGAGATCTTTGTTTCTTTAGGTATAACTATAATTCTGCAGTCTTCATCTGCATATAGGAGTCTTTCTGGGTATGGTCCATGTCTTTTTGTTGTTGATCATAATGGCCTTGGGCAGATTGAAGAGGCTGGTTTTGTCCTGAATTTAAGTTATTGCAGATTCAGCATGAGTACTAGTCTTCAGGGCTTATTAGTCCTTAGAAGATCTTCATATAGTACATTTTCAGCAGGTAATGTTACTGTTTGTGGCCTGCAGTTTTCTGTTACAACTCCATCCAAATCCATAGATGCCTATAGAACATTCACCCAAGCTGATACAGAAGGGACCTCTGTTGCAACTGGATGTTACATTTCTGTATTCTTTGTCCTTCTGTCCTCTTTGTTGCCTCATAGTGAAGTGGAAGAGCTATGGATGAAGTTTCAACTGTGTCTTTTTATAACCTTTACTTGAATTACAATTAGATAACTTCTGTAATACTGGAAATTTTTCTTTCATTCAGAATTTTCATACACTTTATGAACCTGTCTGCTCAGAGCTGGAAACTGTACCAGCTGTTGTAGATGTGAGGGAGTTTTGCCCATAACTTCATCCTTGAAATTGGATGTTTGCAGCAGAAAAGAAAAATCTTATCAGTTAAAAAAAGCAAAACAAAACAAAAACACACACAAAAGACCCCAAATAAAATAAAAAACCCCCTCTTGGCTTTGGCAATTCTAGAATTCCTGAAATGAGAACATGGTTTAGATTTAATAGTTTGTGACTTAACAATAGTGAATTAAGAACCTATCCAGGTCTGATATTACTTGTGTAACTAACCTGGTTTAAAAAAAAAGAAACAAAGTTTAAACCAGACTTGGAATGCTGGCAAATTCTGTTCCTGGAGTTTAAAGTAGCAGTTACAGATAGCCACTAATACACTCAACCAGAGCCTGTTTACACCAGGCAACAAAGACAGTAAAGTAGTAAACAGTTATTAGTTAACAGTTACGTAGTTACAGTGGCATCCTTAGAAATTACCCAGCTCATATAGATTGGGGTTGGACTAGATGATCTTTCGAGGTCCCTTCCAATTCCTAATATTCTGTGATTCTTTGTGTGATTCTGTGATTATGACATTTCATTATGAATTTCAGACATAACAATCTGCAGGAAGTGAGGCAGAGCACTTACAAACTCTACCCAATTTAAAGACATTTAAGATGAACAAGTGTCAAAGGTCTTTTTTGAAATTAAGGATTTCTTTTTGAAAGTATTCAGAATAAATTTTACATAATTTTTCCTCCCTAAGGGGGAGATTTTTATTGTAAAAATTGATAGGAATAACAAGTATTAATCCTAAACGAAAGAACTCAAGTGTACCAGGAGGAATAGAGTTCAGTAATATTTGTAAAATATATGAGCTTGAAGAGTCTGTATTACATAGCTGAAATTATATGGGAGGAAGGAAGAAATTGCAATGTCAGTGGATTAATTGAAAATGCATCCTTCAAGAAATTATTTTCAGATAGGTTGACAGATGATCTTATGAAGATCCTATGCTGGTTTTGACAATGTTTGTATGTTTCCATAAATAAGAATCTCTACTTAAAATATAAAATAGACTAAATCTTGGCTACTAGTGTTGCCATAATCCTGAGGACAGGATCACTTCAATGTTTGCAATCATTTTCTAGATTAATATGATTAGTAAAGGTGCATAAAGTTCCCTGTATTTTCCTTCTTTAAACAAAAAACACATTGCATGGGCTCATGTAATTTTTCCAAATTTTTTAGAAAGAATCACTGAGTCTACAAAAGACTAAAGATTATACAAAATATGAATTGCAAAGGTACAGTTCTGTTATTAATTGGAGTTGGAAAAAATATCCACTGTCCTAGAACACTGGGATAAACTGCTAAATATAACACATTGTACACTAAGTGACATTTTCCATGTATGGATCAAAAATTATTAGAAAGTGATTTCTTAAACCAAGCTAACTAATGAAATGCACGTGTATAGGTAGTTAAAGTAGAACAGTGAGTCTGTTTTAGCACAGTAATTCAGATAGGTTAGGCCAAAAAGACTGGCTCATCCTCAGATGATTTTATATGCCTCATTATAGGTGTGATCAGAAAGACAGGAATAACTTCAGCAGAAATGAGTTAGCTACAGAAAGCAGAAAACTTGTTAAGCCTGTGTTGTCACTTCTGCCCTTTCAGACCTTACAGGGCACCAACACAAGAGCTTAATGAACACCAGTTATGATTTTATCAAGAAATCTGGCTGAGGCACCACATTTTTTTCAGGATCATTTCCAAGAGGGTGATGCACTGAATAACTCAAGGTCAAAGAGAATGGTTCACTGGTTTCTGATCACTCTTTTTGAAATTGTTTTGCAGAACAAAAAGCAATCTGTAAACTTTGATAACGTGGTAGTTTCAGTGGCTTGGCTTATGTCTGTATTGTGGTTATAGGTGCATAGATTGAAGGCTTTATGGACTGAATCTCCAAGCAAGGGGTTTAAATGTACCTTTATTGGAGTAGTTGCTATATCTGTCTCTGGTGTTTTGCCAGGTAACTCTTTGGAGATTAAAAGTGATCCAGTTGGTGTCTTTGGGTAGAATGCCTTACTCCTTTCTATTTTATAGAAGTTTAGAGTTTAGAACTACCCAAGACCTTTGTAATTTTGAATCACAGATGTAACATGGTGGAAAGAAAGGCACAGGTTTGTTACTGCTCAGAAAATGCATGTTACTGAAGGTAGAGAATGCTATGACACAAAATGCATTAGATGTGCTGTTTCAGAAAAGAAAGCTCCAATCTCATGGTTTTTGCTCTTGCCAGCATCTATTATTCTAGAGACCTCCATGTTTTTGGTAATATTGGAGACAAAAACTGTGAAAATACTTGCAAAGCTGCTTCATTCTTCTTCTTAAGCCTTTGAAGTTATTATTCATTTCTACTTTAGCTCACAAAGTTTAACATAGTTTTAGCTCTTAATATGTGTAATCCATTAGATACTACACAAGCTGGTAATGTGATTTTCCCTTGTTTGAAAGAAAACCAATATTGCTATTGGTTGTTAGCATGCTCAAGTCTGTGAGATGCTTTCTGAGGTATCTAAATTAAATAAGGTTCTCATGGCAATAAAATTGTATTTTAATTCTGATCAGTAACATGTAAAAGCGGAATGGGGGAGAAGATAGGTGAAGGAAGAGAACTGAAATAAAGACATTCATCTGGTTGCCTTGGCATATGTGTTTATTCACTGTGATCATGAAGGAAAAGAAGAATATTTGAACAGAAACAAATATGTGTCTCTGTTACTGAAGGCAGCCCTGTGATGGAAGCAGAAAAACAAAAGCAAGAGAACTTTGCTGATGGTATATTGAGGCTGACACCTTCAACAAAGGAACTGGTAGAGTCTGCAGATCTGTCACAGTATTAGACTGGATTTATTAAGAACCTTGAGGGTGAAAATAGACTTTTTAAAATGGGAAGTGGAGTCTAAAGGAAACCAATGATACCTTCACAGTGGTGACTAATATTGTCCCTTTTATTCCAAGGTGAAAATCTGAGACTAGTTCATTAAAGCTGCTTCTAAGTAGTCTGTAATAAAAATATCTCAGCAATATTGTAATTCTCCTTCACAATAAATATCATAGGCCTACAATACCATGCTTGAAAGGAAAATAAGCAACTTTTAGGCTACATTAATATCATCTGAAAGGCAGGTAATTATCCCCTGGGTATGAAAAGAGGATCACCAGAGAGTGCCATATATATATGTGAGCCTACAATGGTTAGTGCTTGATATAGTTATTTCGTTTCTAAATTTACTTTCCTAGTTATAAAAATATATTGTTAGGATACCCTTAAAATTGCACTATTTTCACACCATTATTTGCAAAAAAACCCCATATATTTTAAGTTCAGCTTTGTTTTTCTGAAGTAGTCAGCACAAAATTCTATACTGGTTAACTTTTGCAGAAAATATTGTAAACTGGTTTAGAGATTCATCCTGTATGGGGTTTTTTTTGGTTGGTTGTTCTTTTACATTCTACCTATTTCTTCTTTAAATGATTCTTCCTGATTAAAGGTAGGATAATAATCCACAGTATAGTCCACTTAAATCATTAGAAGATGTTTCATTATTGCTAAAAATCAGCACACTAGAAAAAAAGAGTAAAAAAACCCAAGGCTACTAACTCTTGGCTTTATTGGTTTATAATTCTATGTGTTCTAAAAAGGATCCTGTATTATTACTACGCTTTAAGCATATAATATGCATCTCAGGTGACTAGTGTCCCTTTAACAAATCTCAGTAGTTGAAAATAAGACCTCTAAAATCTGAGGCCCAAAAAATGAGAGGCAGAAAAAGGGGATATTTAGAGCAAAGTATGTGTTACTTGCTTACTAGGGGGGAAACAATGAAATAATGGTGGCGAGTTGTTTCCTCACTACTAACATTGTCTATATATGTCATTGTAACAAACATTATTAGTTGATGTTGGTTTCTGGTTTTTAATTTTATAACTGTGTGTTGAACACTGCCTGTTCCTTGAGAAGCAATTAATGATCAACATGTATTGTAGTAATAAGTTTGAAATAATTCACCTACAAAAGTATTGCTTTATTTAGTGAAACCCTTTCATCCTGGCATACTTATCTGTACATGCATACATGATTTTACAGTATTTAACTGAGTCCTGCAACAGCACTTTATTCTTCATCAGGCTTTCACATACTTTCCTGCTTAAGATAGAAATAAAAATTCTCTCCATTGTATCTCCCATATAATTTTTAAAACTTTGGTAATTTTTAAATTGTTTTTAAAACTTACTGAAACAGAAAAGTGAAAACTTGTTTTTACAGTGATATCATATATCTTTAGTGGCCCACATTAACATAGAATGTGAATGTATCTCTTTATCTCATCTCCCTAAACTTGTTTCTTTTAGTGCTACAAACTAAGGACTATGGGTTTAAAATTTAAATCAGTGAATGACTGAGTCATCAGAATTTTGTAACCTAACAAAATCCCTTCCCCTGTAAAGCATGTGCATACACACATACACACACACGCACACACATTGCTTACATACATACATCTGTTTGGGAAACTTCTGCCTAGAGTCTTGCTTGCTGTAAATTTAGGAGGATTTTTCTGGGCTCCCCCAGACTCCAACATGGGAATAGTCACATACAGCAGTAATGCAGGCAGCTCTCTCTGCCCAGTGAAAGCCCTTCCTCTGTATTATTAGGGTACTGCTCTGCCTTCCCCAGATGGGCTGCTATGGTGCTTTAAAGTATCCCCACTGAATATACCCCTTCTTGCTTCAATGCACGAGTAGGAAATGAGGCAGAGTTCTCAGACTGAGGCTTTACTGATCGCATTAGTCAGATTTGTCTCAAGCAATTCATGACTGGCCTGTTGGCAAACCAGTGCTGAAAAGTTTGTGGAGGAATAGTGTATATCTGGCTTCTTGAATGTCAAATGCTCTTGCACCAAAATTATATATAGCCAGAGTGAGAAAGTGTATTGCAAGTAACCTACTGTCAAGAGTAACTGGGTATAAGGGAGTATTGTGTGGTCACTGAACATAGGCTGTATCAATACATGGCAAGCCTGAGAGAAGTACTGATGCTGCTCTCAGACTCCTAAGAAGGCTTTCCAGTTTTGGAAATACTTTCTACTAATATGTATGGTGTCTTTGGAAAGCCTCTTGAATTCTTTCAGAAAGAATAAATTTAAATATATCCTGTGAAGATCTATGAGGGTGTTTAAAAGTGCTGCTGCTGCTGTATCTGGAACAGTACAGTAGGATAGCACATTTGCCTAAGTTCAGAAGGATTTTAGAGTGTCTTTTTACCCTGTGAACAGAACTACAGAACAAAGGAATAGAAAATCAGAACATTGAAGGGAAAGAGCAGGAAGACAGGGAGAAAAATATTTTCACATTAGTCAAGAGAGCACCTGAAAGGGATGTTGGACTAAGCCAGAGGAGGAAAAACAGGAGTATGAAGCTCCATCAAGGGAAGAAATCCTGGGGAGATGTCTGTAGATAGGCAGTTTAGGGACTGAAATAGTCCACTGGAGGCCATAAAGGAGAAGGAGCTTATGGGCTCCTTGTTTTCCTCTGTCACATCTAGATATGGAGAGGCATGCTTTACTCTGTTCTTTACACTGATTACAAGTCAGCTGGGAACCATGCCTTTTCTTCATGTAAAAAACATTATTAATACAGTGTGGCTAATGCTGGCTGTGGGAATTGAAGGGGTTACTGTTAACAGCAGCATGAATTCCTTGTCTTTTTCCTGGCCTCTGTGTTTTGAAATGTTTTATGTTTTGAGAGGTGAATTAAGCTGAACTCAGTGTTCTAGAGAGACAGCGATTGTCACTACACAGCCTTAACTCTTAAGGACAGACATTTATGCCTCTGTGTGTTAAGATTTCTTACAAAGTAGTCAAATGTTGTTTAGAGTTAGACCAGCTAAACATACAGGGCATCCTGAGAATTTTGGGGCAGGATTTTTTCATGTGCATCTCCAAAATTATCATTCCATGTTCCTCTTAATTGTGAATTTCCAGCATTTCCCCAGTCTGGAGCATTTTGGTTTTGTACAAAAAAGCAAAACCTCTACCTTTTGTGGAAAGGTAGGCAAGAAACCAGAATTTCCTATAATAAAAGGAAGACTGGAAGACTATGTCAATGTGTTGTGTAAGGGAAGCTATCTACATTCTTCTTTTTCTCTAGCTAAGTGTGTAAATAGCATTTTGGCCAGAGTCTGAAGGTAAAGAATCAGGAGGATTTCTGTCTTATGGCTTTATCGAGTTTTATTAAATCTGTTGCCATAAAAATACTCAGAAGCAGTTCGTGTGCAGTCAAAATGCATATAACAGAAATGGTCTTCAGTAAGAAGAAGCAAGAATTAGAGTTCTTCTGGATTTTATAGGGATTTTTCCCTGTAAAGATTAATGGAAGTCTTCAAATTCTGAACTGAAATGCTTTTGTCCTCTTCTTCCAGGATTCTACATTAAATTGGTTTTTTAATAATAATTTTGATATCTCTTTTCAATTTGCTATCACATTTCTCCAAAACCTTTTGATAGCATCTTAAGCACTTTCGTTGTGTATAACAGTACTACTGGGAAAGAAGTCATTGTAAAGTGGTGATGGAATTTGGGTTGTGCTACCTGATGCTTTCATTCGAGTGAGTGTCTTCCCATTGGAAATAAGAGAGATATTAATGGGGATTTAGAGTCTGAAGTTTCCTCTGCTAAGGGAGATCTTTTCTTTGGCATGTTTGATTGCTGAGAAGGTCTATACTAACACAAATGTCTTTTTTAATATCAGTTTTGTTGGTTTTAAAAGCCCCTTAGTGAATTTGGAGAAACAAGTTGTGTTAGGTACTACTTACCATAATTGAATAGAATTGCCTAGGACCTTCTCATACTGAAAACAAAATTTAGCATTATTGTTTGAAGAGGGACAGTGTGTTAAAACTTACTTCCTTAACTATTTAGCAGTTGTAACTGAAACAGAAGTAGGGACCTCACAGAGGTAGTAATACTGATCTGATGCCTTTAATGACTCAGAAATATACAGGTGTCATAAGTCTGTACTGGTAACTGAAGTTACAGCTTTTATGACCAAACTACTGCATCTGAACATTTCACTGGGAATAAAAGCTGTGTAAACAGAGGAAATACATAGTTCACTTTGCATAATCAAAAATTACTGAAATGCCCTGTAGTTTTCAGAAGTTAAAATAAATCCTGCAGTCATGCCACTGTCTGGTTAGTTCCCAGCATGCTGGAAAGATTAGCAGATTCTGCCACTTTTGTTGGAATACTGCTTTCACAGAACTGATGGCTAAAATAAGACAACAGTACAGACTACAAGCAAGGAGTTCTTGCAGTTGTCTCCTCTTCACACATTTTCTGACACTCAATGCTTTGCCTTCCTAAGCTATAAGTCAACATTGGTTTTGACATAAAACTTTGAACTTGTTTGTGACTCATCCGTGCAGTAAAGGTGAAGACTGTTTCTCTCCTCTCCCTGCCCCACCTCTGTAGGATGCAGCTGAAAGATTCTATTTAACATCTGCTGAAATCACTGAAAGTTCTTTCATTGGTTTCAGGAGAAGCTGGATTAAGCAGGTTTTGTCTTTGAACTTTGCTCTTAAGAGAAGGAGGTGTTTTTTCCCCTTTGCCTTGGCATTAAATGCCATACCACCTATAAATTCTCTACAATCAAGGCAATGAGATTATTAGCAACAAAAGAAATCAGAAAATAATAAATTGCTCTTCTTTAAACTAACTTCTTTTAAACCTAATCTGCTATAAAGCAAGACTGCATGTACTTGCTAGAATAGTGGACAAGTTGTTGCAAGATTGGAGCCTAATCTTCAAGTTTTGTTATCTGTATTGTAAGACGCCTTTTATGATTTATTGTGCAGAAATTAAAGCAAATCTGAATTGTTTACCCATTCTACTGATGTTTCATAGATTAGTATTTGTTATTTATTAAGGCTATGCTCTTAACATTGTTAATATATATGTTAATTATTTCCTGTGATATTTAATATCCTTAATCTGCATACACTGCTTTTCATACCTACAGTTCCATTAACGAAGTGAGAAGAGAATATGTTTGTACCTGCATGCAGCTTTTCCATATCAGTCTCTTTCTTTTAACTTTTCTAATATGATGTATTTATTAATACTGCTTTTCAGAAAAAACGGAGAACAAAGGATCTGTCCCAGCTGTTTCATTCATACTGCCCATATGATCATAAGGTAAGAAGAAAATACACTACCTACATTTGTTTTTAAGAATAACTCTAAGCATTTGTAATAACTGTATTTCATCCTTATTGCAAACATAAGAAGTTAGATAATAGAAAATGCTAGGATATTAATGATATTTAAATTGTTTTATCATGCAAATGTTCTGTTTCTTCAAGCCAAGCTTGAAGAATTGCATTTTCTGATTTGTGAAACCAATGATTCACATTAACCTCATGGAAGTGTAATTTATAGACTGACACTAAATCTTACAAAGTGACCATATGTGGTATCAGATTCTCCTCTTTTTAACTCGCTGTTTAGAAACTGTGTTACCCTGAGTATGTCACTTGGCCTGTTTTGTCAATTAGGCCTTGAAATACATGATACTGGTAAGTTATTTATTGATTCTGGAAGCATCATTGGAAGAGGCTGCTTTGCTTAACAGCCTGATGGTTGTCTGAGGGAAGAAACACATATCATCATTGTAACTCAATCCTTATTTGTGAAGCCTGGGATCCCAGGTAAAAACAAACAAACAAACACCTTGTTTCGCAGAATCACAGTATGTTAGGTGTTGGAAGGGACCTCAAAAGATCATCTAGACCAACCCCCCTGCCACAGCAGGATTCCCTAGAATAAGAAACACAGAAACATGTCCAGGCAAGTTTTGAATATCTCTGGAGAAGGAGACTCCCCAGCCTCTCTGGGCAGTCTGTTCCAGTGCTCCAGCACCTGAACTGGGAAAAAATTATTTTCTTGAACTCATATGGAACCTCCTATGCTTCAGCTTACAGCCATTGCCTCTTGTCCTGTCACTGGGCTTCACTGAGAAGAACCTGACCCCATCCTCCTGACACACACCCTTCACATATTTAAAAGCATAGATGGGGTCACCCCTTAGCCTCCTGTTCTCTAAGCTAAAGAGACCCAGCTCCCTCAGCCTTTCCTTATCAGGAAGATGTTCCAGCCCCTTCATCATCTTGGTGGCTCTGTGCTGGACTCTTTCCAGCAGTTCCTTATCCTTCAACTGAGGGGCCCAGAACTGGACACAATATTCCAGATGCGGCCTCACCAGGGTAGAGTAAAGGGGGAGAAGAACCTCTCTTGACCTACTAGCCACACCCATACAGCCTAGAATACTTTAGGCTAAGAAGAAAGTCACTTCCCTACAGTGATGGCAATGTGAAATACAAAATTAAAGCTGTTAGAAGAAGATTTTGTAGAACCCAAGAGACAGAGATTGCAGCATTTCTGTGCTACAACTGCGTCATGGGGTTTATGTAGACATTATGCAAAAGAGAGCATTAAGCAGCAGATTGAAGGAGAATTAAGTAGGTTTGTAAATATTTTGGGGGAGTTCCTCCTATCTTGGATGCATCTGTGAGCATGCTTTTTAAGCAAGTGCACTACATCCTTTAGCAATTTGTCAGCAGTATGACTGTTTTTGCTGCTTCTGTTTTGCAAACTGGTGATTTTGCGAGAATCTATTTCAAAAAAGAAAGATTTTTTTTCTTTTGGCCAGTCATTTCAAAGGAAAGTTCTGAACTCTACCCCTTCTTTTCCTGCCAAGTTTCATGTCTGGGAGAAGAAGGTGGCAGAAGTGTGTATGTATGGGCACCTATCTCTGTTTGAACACGTGTGTTTACGAGTGTAGCTGCATATATGTCCATGAGAAGTAAATACATTGTGTAAGTATTAATGGATTAAATTTCACAGGTACGTTGTTGCCCTAAAAGTTCCTTAGTTACCAGCAACTTGAAAATTTACAGTGTAAAAATACATTGTCAAACATTTGGCATATTCTATAATTGTAATGACTATACATCATTTCAAATTAAATCCATCATTTTGAAGTATTTTTTTATAGATAGACTTGCAATATTTACAAGGATTGGTAAAGCAGATGTTAGGGACCTGTGAAAATTGAGAAACATGAAGAATAAAGGAAATTAGCCTGACAAGATTTTGAATGGGATTGTTGATTATTGAGTAGAAGCATTTTAAGGTAAATCTAATAGTAAGTCAGTTAAGATCTAATAAGGATCAACAACTGACGAACCAGAAGTTTTGATATTCCTCTCCACATCTGAATTCTCCTGTGCCAAACACTTTTTATTCATAGTATGAGGAAATTCCATTATTCTTTTATTAGCACTTTTAGTGGAGCTTGGCCATTTGTTACTCCTGCTGCCTTCCTGCTCATATCCTTTGCGGCATTATATCAAAGTATCCTCAAATGCTTTTGGCTTCAGTTGTGAAGACTTGTGCACTCTTTACAAATTAGTCATCAGGCAATGTGGAGTTGAATATAAATACTTAGATATATTCCCTTTTGATCTTTGTTTTAGGACCTTTCATAAATTACTAAAAGTAGCACAATTGTTTGATGAGTGATTTCTGAAGCTCCACTCTTTTGCTGCTTCCAAGCACATCCTGCATCTGTATCTGGGAGTAAAATGGGGGGGGAAAGGAAAAATGAAAGTTTGTTAAAAAGATGAACTTTCCTTATTTTCCACAGTGAAAGTTTTTCTTCTACTAACAACTTCCTATATGTCATGGCTGCAACAAATTCACTGCAGATTTCTTGCTCTGTGCTTTTGATTTCCACCACAGCTGCCAGATTCACAATTGTCGTAGCCTACCAGGGGAGGGCTTTTAATTTTTATATTAAATCTAACAGTAATTGACATCAGTTGAAATAAAGTTATTTCAAGTGGAGGTCTGTAATTAGTTTTACTCTAGTTATGTTGTACTTGATTGACATAGCAGAAGGGTTGGTTCTGGGGGTGTTTTTTTGCTATTTGGTAGGGTATTTTCAGTAAGCATAAAAAGGAGGTTTTATGGTGGCTTTGTGAAAGTGTTGGTGATGCAGGGTCATGGCACAAATGACTTGGAATTACTGGCTTCCAGGATTCTTGCTGGTTGATTAAAAGATTTTTCTCTGAGAACCTTTGTAAAGTAAAGAAGAGGTAATCTTAAAGGATAAGCTGGAGTTTGGTGGCCGTAGATGTTTTAAAACAGATGTTAAAAGGAACACAAACCACAGTGGCTGGAACAGGACTGATAGGAATTCATTCTTTTATAATAGGATATCACATAGAAAAGAGAAAAATCAAAAGGAAAATGTTCATTCTTCCAAGCTTGTGCTTCACTCAATAAACCAGAAAATGATGTTTTGATGAGGTAACTACACCAGCCTTACTGACCTTATTACTACTTATGTTTGGTCAAGAGACCAATAGCTATTAGAATTAGTAGCTATTCCTGGAAATTTAACCTAAACATATATTTGCCTATCTAGTGTAAATTACTGCATCCTGAAAGACATTTTAAATGTTTCTGGTTCTGCATTTCCAGGTGAAACGCCAGCTCTTTTGTGGAGGGGGAAGGCAAGGATTTCCTTTTCCTTCCACTTCCAGATGTGGAGTCATATCTTGTATCTGCTGAGGTCTTCATTCAGCAGCAGAGGGAGCAGACCTTTTAAATTTTTCTATGCAGAAGGGTTGGAAGAGTGGGAGGTACTCAAACTCTGCTGATAGCAGAGGAGGAGTAGTTGAGCTTCTGTCTTCTTTAATGCCTACATAGTCATAGTTTACCCTCTGGTTGCCCTTCTCATTGTTCAGATGAAACAATACAACAGGAAATCTGAAAAAATGGCCTTTGGTTGTATACTGACCTATCCAAGGGGATTTGATCCTGTTCTCTTTCACCTAGTGTCCCTGTAGTGTTTACAGAGCCTCTGACTACAAAACCTGTGGGTCTTTCAGATACTATGCCTCTGACAAAGCTCATGTAGCATCAGTCTTGAATAGCTGTCAAATATATTGCATCCTTGATGTCAGGCACATAGAAAAATCTCACTTTTCTCAGATTTTCTTGTAAAAATAAAGATCTTCTAAAATTCATTCTTTCCAAAACTAAATAATTGTTTTAGGAAATGCTGAGTGATATCTTGGGTTTGAAACTCTGTTCCAGGTGGGTGTTTGATTGCCAATTGTTCAAACTTATTTCAGTTAGCATGTGTACAAATACATAGAACTCTATTTGTAGATTAAGCCATTCCTTGTTCTGAAATACTTGCTTTTCCCTGTGTTTATGTAGGAGTATGTATAGCCTGGCTTTCTTGAGAGTCAGGTTCTGACTGCTGTATAACTTTTTTCTAGTTAGCAGTAAAACAACTCTTCCAATTATATGTACGGTTTATCTTTTTCTAGGTCCATCAGAAAAATAAGATAAAAAAGACATCCTTATAAAGCTATACCAACAACAGTTTTAGTGATTGAAATTAAAAAGAAGATATTTGAGGAGCGCTCTTTTTAACCTTAGCTATCACAGAATCACAGAATCATTACGGTTGGAAAGGACCCTCAAGGTCATCTAGTCCAACTGATAGCCCTACACTACTCTTACCCCTAAAGATGTTTCTTCATTCCCTGAAGAAACACATCTATCCTCTTCTTAAAAACCTCCAGGGATGGGGACTCCACCACCTCCCTGGGCAGCCTATTCCAATATCTCACCACGCTTTCAGTAAAGAAATTCTTCCTAATATATAATCTAAACCTACCCTGGCACAACTTAAGCCCATTCCCTATCATCTGGTCAGTTTTCTGCTCGTTCATTTAATGAAAGATATCTTTGCACACAAGTAATTTCTGCTGAACCTTTTTTGTGTATACACTGGGAGGTTCCACATTGCACCCAGAAAGAATTTTATTCTGTCAGCAGCGGATGTTTAACTTTCTTAGTATCCTACTCCCAAATGATGTTTGCCCTTTAAAACTTGTGACCTAGTTTTTTGAAAGCTATTAAGACAGTTATGATAGCAGGTTACCTGGTCAAAACAACAGGTTTGAGAAGCTTAAATATGAGCTTCAGGGTTCGATATGCAGCAAGTGTCCAAATTCAGCAGCACAGAGACCTAGTTCCTTTTCTTCTTGTCAGCTGAGTTAAGTGTTCAGTCCAGCCCTGGAGCAGTTGTTTAAAACTATAACCCTCAATTTATGCTCTAAAAGGAATGTTGTTACATATAGTAAACACAGTGTAGCAAACTATTCATTTTGCTGTTCTGCCTTCTGGAGAGGATAGCCAGAAAGAGAGACCGTAGGGCATGTCCATACATGCCTCTGGCAGCATTGTGCTGTTAGAATGAGAAATCCTCTGAGACTTATGCTTAAAACTCAGCTCTGGATTTGTTTCTGCCTTTTGCAACCTGAATCTTTTGCTCAAGAATAGGTCATGATCTATGAAAAAAGAAGGTCATGTCTTCTAGCATTAGTGATTTATTTTAACATAGTCTATGTCCAGCCAAGTAAGAAATTAAGTCAATGTTCATGTGATTTGAAAAGAGTTCTTTGAGAGGTTTTTCTCCCAAGTTGAAAATACTCAGGATTAAAATAAATTACTGTTTCAAAATGTGCATCTAAATGATGCAATAGTAGTAAAATTATTGTAAATTCTTTAAGCCTCCTGCTTTATTTATGTGTTCTGGAAATGTTAAAACACTCAAAAACCTTAAAGCCCACAGACAGTGCCTGTGTGATTGGCAAGTTACATTGACCATTGTATACACAGTTGGGGTTTTCTTGGCTAGCTATTAGCCTGGTAAGCAATTTTGGGAGGCGGGGCGGGGGGGAGGGGTGATAGTTTTGTATTCCACTGGCTTTGATAAACATAGATATGTGCATAACTGACTCAAGGAAGATTACTAACAAGATTATGCATGGCTGTGCTTAAAGTTAAGGTGCTAAAGGCTGCTGCCCCTTACAGACTTACCACAGTAATTCTTTTGATTCAAAAGTGCACAGACTCTTGCCGCAGTTTTTAATGGAACATCCTTTAGCTGTGGTTGTAGGGCACCTCTTCCTTCTGTTGGATTCTGTAACTCTGGAGAGTTTGAGGCATTTATAAGTCAGAAATGTGAAAAAAATTATACTACTACACATTGAAAGAGGCTGTAAGTAATGAGCGAGTGAAACTGTTTTCACAGTGAAACAGGCATGAGCTACTATCAGACAGACAGGTCTCTTTTGGCACTCCCTATGGGGTGTATGATCTAAGTGATTTTCATTGGCAGTAACACTAAATATTAATGATAGCAGTGCCCAAGGCTGTGGCATTTTCTGGAAATTGTCATGGTCACCTGTGTGAAACATGAAATATCCAAAAGCAAGGGAAAGTCCCAGGTAAGGGATGAGGGTCTGGAGTCCTTTGGCTTCTGGTACCAAAGTCAAGTCTTGCAATCCTTCTGGCTCCTGTGCTGTAGCTGGTGGCCTCTGGGGACTGCAGACTGTGGCAGGACAGTGGAGGGTGCAGTGGTGACACTGAGAGCCAGCCCAACTGTCTTCACCATAGTGAGGACTGGTTAGTTAACAGCAGAAAGGGGGAGATGGGAAATTCAGCCCTTTTGTTAGGACCGGTTTTCCTACCAGTAAGCTGCTTCCTTTTTTTTCCCCCATGTTCAGGGAAGCTGTGCCTTCTGTGCATCCTTCACACAACCAAAATTGCACAAAAGAAATTCTGCTATCTACTAAAAGAAACAACTCTGAAATGCCTAACTTTCTAATGGCAAGCATCACCATACTACTCTGTTGGTTAGATCCTGAAAACTTTATATTTGAAGATGTCTGCACTGTGGCACCGTGTGATTACATGAGAGGACGTGTAAGTGGAGATGTTGGACACTTGTAAGAGTTGGAAGTGTTACTATGAGAGTAGTTTCTTAAAAGCAGCTAGTGAAAGACTGAACCAAATGCTGAATTAATCATATCTGGCAGGTGAGATTTACATCTTTCAGTTATCTATGCTTGTACCTTTTTAGTAGTTCCTAACATCCCAGACATTGACATCTTCTAATTCAGTTTGTTGCTGGCCATCTTTCATAGCCACTGGCATTAGGAAGTGGTTTACATATAAAGCATGGCAGCTAACATGTTTAAATATACCAGTTTTGGATGCTTTTTGAGTGTGGAAATGGGATATTTCAGAACAGCTGAAAAACACAAGCAATTCTTGGTATTTTTCTTAAGAACAATACTGTTCCTCAGATATTAAACACATTTTGTAAGATGTCTGTGTGCAGTGGAAGTGCTGTGAATGTGTAGGTTTTATTTCTGGGCCAGAAAAGAAAGTAGTTTTGAGATACTGTCTCAGCCTTCAGCTTTTTAGAATAATGACTTGGGTATATGGTTCTGAAAAGAAAACCCAAACCCAAAAATCCTCTTAATCTTCTTTTCATTTATTCCAGGAACAGCATTGCACAAAATCATAAGGCAACTGTGAGGTTGCAATGCCTGTGATATAAACCATAGTCTGAATTTCCTAAAGCAGGTGCTTTGAGTTGTTCTTCTGTAAGATGAAAAGGATTTCTAGGTTATTGCTGAAAAGGACAGAGCCTTTTACTATCTCCTGCCTCAAAATAGATTTCAGGTTTAGTTTAATAGCTCAGATGTCAGATATGACCACGTTTTATGGAAATATTCTTATTGTAACCTACATCCATTCTTCTCTTTTCCCTTCCCTCATGTTCAGAACTACTTTTTGGAGGAGGTTACATAAAGCTGTTTTGTGCTCTTGATATGATGTGAGGCTTCAAAGAAGACTGCTGAAAGAAAAAAGCAATTTCTATTTAGAAGAGCAGTACAGTGGCCTTGTGCTAATGGCACACTTGAACATTACTTGATGATAGTGAAGAAAATCTAATGGCCTGAAAAGCTCCTGCTTTTTCTTGACTTAACTCTTCACTGCCTTGAAGTTTATACCATCTGTAACACAGAGTGAGCTAATAGATAGAGAGTTTAGAAATGGCTGTTCAAATACCAGGAATTGTTTCGGGGCTTTTTAGAGGACAGGAGAAGAACCAAGGAAAGCAATGCAATGAAAGGGCTTACTCCTCTGTTGAATTGGCTATGTTGGAAAAGACATACCTGCTCTGTATTAATTATGTAGCTGGAAAGTTGGGATCAAAGACTTACAGTCTTAATTGAAGTGTATAGTGCATCCAGAAAATGGAAAAAACAAACCAAACCAAACAACCACAAAAATACCCAAAACAAAACAAAAAAAAACACAAAAAAACAATTCCTGAATTTATTCTTGTAAAACCAAGGGTTTATTGGTTTTGTTTCATACAAAACCTAAAATATATTCAAACAAGTAGTGTGTATGTGCTTATATAAAAAAAAGATTTAAAAAAGTTAAAGCTGTATTCAGTCCTAGTAACTGTCGCTGCAGTAGGTTACTTAAAGCATCTGTCTCTGATGCTAAATGAATTGTTTGGCATTATTACCCCAATTATCAACCAGAAGGGAGGTTTAGATTAAACAGGTGATTTTTTTTTAATATCTTTTTAAAATGGTCTTCCTAAAAATAACAATTAACAATAGTCTGGCTATGGATATGGTAACTAATGCTTATATGGTGATGTAAAGGCTTAGATGTTGAACGGGTTTCACAAGTACCAAGGTATAATTGAAATAGCTTCATTAATGATCTTGAGAACAGTTTGAGGAAATAAACTGATGTAATCCACATAGACCTCTCTCCTTCATATAAAAACATCTCTACATTCTTTCAGAATTATCAGGAAAATAGTGGTCATTTACTTCAGGTTTTTTTCCTCGGTAGCATGCAAATGCTACTTGGTTTAGCATTTTGCCTCAAGCAAGTATTTTCTACCTCCAAAAAATTTGAAATATAACATGAGAGACAAGTTTTATGGTAACATTAAATATCTGTCATATGAACTCGAGTAAAACAAATTGTTTAAGGTACATTAATCCTCTTGTTATTTTTTCACAGAGAGGCATTACCTTTTGCTGCCTGTCTTGTATTGCTTATGTACCTTGTCCATAGTTACTGTGGTGCTTACACAAAAGTATGAAAATTCTAGATTTTTTTAAATTAATTGCTGAAAGATCTTGACATTTCAAAAAAGTCTAGGCCTAGCCTTGTTAAAATTTCCTTTATGCTCTCTCTAATCTTGTGTGGCAATGTAATGGAATCTGTAACTCCATGGTCTGTGGTTCTATGGTCATTTCAGTTTCAGATCAAGTTCAGGTATCTTTTATCTTTCCTTCTTCTATTCCTTAACATCTCATTTGACCTGTATCTCTCTGTGACTGTGCAGTTTGTAGTGGGTTGGATTTCCCAGTTATCTTTCACCTCTCATTTTCTTGCATTCCCTCTTACTTTGTTCTATTACCTTTCTTTGTCCCCATTCCACCCCACCTCCCCCCCCAAAAAAAAAGAAAAAAAGAAAGGAAGTTTATTTCTTATATATGTAGTCTACCTTCTTATTTTTGTTTCTTCTTACCTAAATATTCTTTGTTTAGTGTCTTCTTCAGGTATTAACATTGTTTTCTCTTTGAATTTTCTTTAATTCACGTGCACTTTTCTTGGAACCCCTCAGTTCTGCAGCTGTACTTCATGGCATTGAAGTGGCTGTGGGAAACAGTGTTGTGGTTGGAGGGGTGCAGCAGGTGTAGCAGTGCATGAGAACCCACCTGCAGAGGGGGTGGTAAAGTTCTTCACTGTTCAAGAATTTGAACTTTGGTATTGATCTAAGTGTTTGTATGACCAAGCTCTTGAGCTTGCTCACTTTTAATTGATTACATATGCAGAGACCCAAGTTTTGGGACCTTTGCTAATGGATATGATACCCAGGTTTACCCTGCCTTCCCTATCTTCTCACTGGAGAACAATAGTTGATTTTGCTCATAAAATTGCTACAGTCTTTCTGTGTATTTGAATTGATTTGACTTGTTATTTAAAGATCTGGATGTTAAGCAAGTTGGCATCAGTGCTTTTATTACCAGAATATTTTGGGTAATCTTCTGGTACCCAAAATCCTGGGTAAGATTTTTACTTTCTTGCATGGAGTGAACATTTACTTTTCTTCTTCCTCATTTTCAATGACCTTTTGATATAAAGCTGTGAAGCAGATGTGTATTTTCTGGCTTGGTTGTCTGATAATAATTAGAGGATGGAAATGTTCATCTCCTTATCCTTTCTTAATAGTCTTCTTTATAGCCTTACATATACATACACACAAAAAAACTCATCATCAACAATGGCTTTGATTTGAGATTGTTTCTGGATGATACTTGGAGTCAATCTGGTGTGTTTCAAGTAAGTCAGGGAAAGATGGGATCACATTTTTCCCAATTTGTATTAAGTCAGCAATAGCTACAGTTCCATCTTTTGCTGCCATTTAAACTCTTGGAACTAGAAACAGTCCTTTAATTTTTATTTGGTCAACATTTCCTGTCTGTACTATATCCCACGTAAAAGAGTGAAGAATAGGTTGGTTGTCATACAGCTGACTTGAGTAAAGTGACTGTGTAAAACTATAGATAGTGTTTGGGCTTTAGGTTGTTCTACACAGGAAACTTCTGCTGCTGTCTGTCAGCACAGTGCAGTGAGGCCACACTCAGGATGAGCTCAAGTGCTCGCCTTTGATGAGCAGCTGGAGGAGGAGTCTCAGAATCTGTGAGCAAACCATTTGGATTTTGTGTAGTAAGTCTAGGTGATTGTCACCTGCAGCAAAGCATCTGTCTTAGCTAGGTGTGAAATTTGGAGTTCTTGCAAACATACTCTCAGTGTTCTTATGCTCAGTCTGCCTGTGTCTGAGGGAAGAGGTGGTGGTCTTAGGGGGGAGAGGGTGTTTGTATTCAGATGTAACTAGAAGAATGTGCTTTAGTTTTTACCAATTGCTCATCTCTTTTGGAGAACTGCAATAGGAGCACTGAAGGGTGTCAGTGCTTGGGTGGTTTAGTGTGCATGCTTACAGCAGAACTAGCAACATTCAGTTAAATTGCCAAGACACTACCATATACTTTACTCATGTAAATTAGAGTAGCCTTGAAAGACTTCCAAACTGAGTTCAAGGGTGGGAGCTCAGAGTCAGTAGCCTTTGAGTTCACTCTGCAGTGTAGATGTGTACCATGGATGTTTGGGTCCCAGTTCAGGGCAGGAGGAAACATCTAAAGCACAAATCAGTTTCAGCTGTGCTTGAGCTTTAGCGTGTCAGAAGGAAGGAGTGGCTCTGTCAGTAAGAAGAGAGGATTTTGTTACAAATGCACGTTAACAAAGCAGTTTCATTCCTTAAATATGACATGTTCTTTGTATTATTTTTCCTCTGTATTCCAGTTTTTTATGAACATAAAATAGTTTTCATCCAAAAAAAAAGTATCCATCCAAAGATGGGTAAAATAAATTATCCATCCTTCCATGTATTTTTTGAGGGAAGGGCTTCAGCTTGCGAGGCTTGTATGGCAGCCCTCTTCAGTGCAATTCACTTCATCATTTCAAATTTTGGCAAGACTCCATTATCAAAAAAAGTATCATCTTTCCAAGAATCTGTAGCTTCTTCCTGTAATTCTAGAGACTGCCTCTATTTGATTTGCAGTATCTGAAGTATAAGAGGCTTATGGGGCCAGTGATGAACTTAAGTCTTGGTATCTCATGATCCAGGATAAAAATGGGAGGTTTATCTTAAAGGAACAGGAGCATTACAATTTCTTTGTGAAAAATGTGGCATTTTCTAATATCACCGAAAGAAACTAAGAGGTTGATCTTTAAATATGACATTTTAGTTCTTATAAGTGCTGCTTTAAGGTCATGTTCAATTTTTCTTTTACCTTACAATCAGGATAGCCTTACCTAGTCATCAAGCCTTATAGGAGAGAAATATGGATATGCAAGTAGTTGACAAAGGTCTTTAAAACACAGCATGACTCTTTTTTTTTTAATCCAAAATATATTTTTCTGCAATTTGAGATATGTAGCACACATAAGAGAGATGTTGTTATAAAGCACTTCAGGTTGCAAATACAAGCACTCATGCTGGCAAATCCTTTATTTCATACTGTCATGCTTTTTCCAGGAAAAAATACCTATGTGTTCTTACTGCTGCTCATTTTTTAATCTCCTGTAATATTGCTAGGATCACTTATGAGGCATGCAAATGAGAAATTATAATCCTTCCTGTCTTTATTTTTACAAGCTAACTTTTATATAAAAGGCTTGCTTGCTACAAAACCTTACAAGACATAAGCCAGCACTGGTTTACATTACAAATCCCAACCTTATTTTCCATAAAACATTTGCAGAAAATGTGTAATATAAAGCTAAAAATACAAACCATTTGTAAGTCCTGTGTGGGAACAGACATTAAATACCAATTCACGTGTCAGACAGACAGTGACAGCTGCTTTGTTAATGTATGGCACAATCCCATATTAAATCAAATGGCAAGTGCACGGTTTGACAGATACTGTCATCAGTGCAAACATTATTAAACTCATTAAAGAGCTTGCTTTTAATTTTTTTCATTTGAAGTACATATATTTGGCTTGCAGTGCCTTGCTCAGTCAGAGCCTACAGCAGCAAGTACAGTTTCTCCAGGGTTTTTTTTGCCTAACAAAGCTTGATGTGTTTCTGGCTGGTCCTCAGGGGCAGGGCCCCGGTGTTTATGGCTTCCCCTGCACATTGTGCGTTAGGGTCTGTGACCAGAAATTCCATTTGAGAGCACATCACTCTGGATAGCACTCAGTGGTCTTTTCATATTGATTGATGGCTCTGGTTTTGCACCATCTGGCTTCTGATAGGCTGCATTAATCATATTCCAAACTAAGACAATTTAGACAGGGTTTTGTAGTAAAGTACATGTACATGGAGAGGAAAAAAATGTGTGTGGATGTGTGTGTGTGTATTTAATTCCTATAGGTTCCAGTCATACAAAAGACAGCAACAGTCCTGTCAGTTTGTGTTGGGTTAAGTAGGTCTCTAAATAAATCTCTATTTTCAAATGCCTATCTTTTGATTTTACTCCTACTGTTTTAACTTTATTGTATTTTGCTTTCTGTCAGCTCTTTATAGTCACTGCCTTATGCTGACACTGTTTTCTGTTTGGAACAATGGACTTGTCTTAAGCATTTGAGTTGTATCTCAACTGTTTTAAGGAAATCTTAAAATTTCTCTTTCTGCTGCTTCAGTGATATTCTGAAGTTCCTTGCTTTGTAAACATACTTTGAGATAATGGTTTCTGAAACAGAACATCAGGTTTTAAATTCTGCATGTGTAGAAAATCTTAGATTCACATTTTGGGGAAAATTTAAGAATATTAATTATACATCCAATATGCAAATGTCAGTAATTGGCAGTATTAAGGGCTTCTGATAGAGATTGACAATAGCATGTTTAATTTATTTTATTTTTTTTGTATTTAAGGTATTGTATTTGCCCTGTGATATATCCTGTCACATTGAAGTCATGAGCTGGATGTTATGTTTCAGAATCCACTTAATCTTCACCAGTGAAATTCTCAAAGACCACAGGATGAGAAACTGCTCTGTATTCTCTCCCACCTATACAACTATGGATATAACACACCATGAAATGGTGGGCAGACAGTAGTACTTTATGCTCTTAGTAAGAAATTCAGTAAGTACATTTGCTATATCCACAAGTCCAGTGTTTACTGGCCACTCTGAGTGTACTTTCTTAGGTGTTCCTCACCAATCAAATGATGTGCAAGTATGGCAGCCACCAGTTTTTCATGGACAGCTATAAATTGCATTAGTCAGGCAGGGTTTTTTCCTTGTTTTGTTTTTAATTTTTTTCCTGATTTTCTCTCACTTTTCCTCAGTCTTCTCAGTAGCAGAACTTGCAGGTACTTTGGAATCTTTTTTTAGATTCATTATTCCCTCTTCTTTGCTTGTGAAAATACCTTAAGAATGAGGTACAGAAGAATTCCATGTATAATTTAACAGGAAGTGGAGCAAAGTTTGTCCCTAACCCCACCAACTAAAGCAAAACTTCCTGTTCTAATCTTATTTCTGCCAGGCTTGAGGCTGTCTCTCTGTAAAGTGGGTGAGGTTTATTTTGAGACATCTGGCATGAATTCTTTATAATTTAAAGCTGTATTCAGAGTTCAAAACTAATGGCATGTTAGAAAGTTGACATACTACATCAGGAAACAGGTTTTGAAGGTGATTTTTGAAAATTCAATCACCCTGCTTAATAAAGATAGAAAGGTCCCTGAGATCTTAATGCTCCTTAAACACCTAGCAGTGTGCAGATGCTGAGGGAACCCTGTCTCGCATTTGTTCATTTCCACAGTTCCAAAACTCTGCTTTTTCTGTTGTCTTCCTCTGACATTTTCATATTTTCTTGTACATTTATTTTAAAGACAAGGCTTGCTTGTTTGTTTACAGTCTCACAGCTTTTTAAAGTAGACAACTGTGATTGAGAGAATCATACTTCCCCAATAATCTGTGTTAAATTAAGTATATGTGCTGAAAATTAGACTAAACAAAACCTGCTTAATATTATTACAAAAGCACCATCTTCATTTGTGTGCCAAGGAGGATTCTAAAAAAATAAATAAGTAAAACTTGATGGCCACACTACTGCTCAGACTGTGCCCAGGGTTGAATTGCAGTTCTCTAGAAAATCAACAACTGATCTCAAGGAATTTTGCCTTGTGCTCTCCAGATACCGACCTCCCACCTTATTTTGCCTGAATCCTTGTAATTGTGGTTCACCTCAGAGACTTTGTGGAAGTTAAAAAGTTTAAGTCTTGCCAACAGGAATAATCAGTATCTTTTCCTAAGCTCCCTGTTGGCTATTCATAAAAGTCTGCATCCTCAAGCTCCGAAGCAGCCTTCGGTACACATCCTGCTCCCCAGTGTTCTCATTATCCAGCTTCTGCCTTGAAACAGCAGCGTCACCATCCAGGCTTGTGGAAGCTGGAGCAGTCCAATACCTTGTTGGTAGTGAGGGTCTACAATGAAACTGCAGTTGTTTATAGAAGCATTCTGCAAAGGGTTCTCTGACCTTTGTGAGATACAGACAAGATACAGTCACTCCAAAACATGGAGAAAAAGGTAAAATGTATTTGCAAGTACCTTCCTGAGAACTGAAAAGTCATTTTTATTGTCATTTGAACACTGGGATGTAGTGTCAAAGGATGGGTTCAGGGCCTGCAGGATGGTTAACCTAAATCCTTAAAAAGGGAAAACTTTGTATTGTTGATCTCCTTTCATCTCTTTCCGAAGTTGTATGTGCTGGCTTAGGAAATGGCCTACAACACCTTGTTATCAGTAGATGCAGACTACTGGTGTTTTCATCTGATGATTTTCAGTAAGCAGCTCAATATGAAGAAAGATCATATTGCCATATTTTCTGAAATGCAAGGCCTGCCTCCACTTTTCAGCTGAACAACTGCAGTCAATCTTATCTTAGCCTATGCAGGTTTAATGACTTTTCTTCTTCAACGCCAGTCAATTAATTCTGCAGGAATATGCCCTGCACTGCTGGAGTGATGCTGCATGTTATCTTATCACCACTGTGGGTTTTGTTTCTGTTTCAATATGGAGAACAGAGGAAGATGAATTTTGGGTTGCATTTCTGTTACTTATCTGGGGATTTTTTTAAATTTTATTGCCACTCCCTATGTTGAAAGAATTGTAACAAGTAAATACTTTTAAATTTGTTAAGGTTTACGAGCTTCTATATGCACATTCCATTCTTTATGAAGCTTTCCAATAAATAACAAAACAGCAAATGGGATGACTACACCTTTTAACAGACTCCTTTCCAGGGCTATTGAATATACTGGTATCTGGTTATTAGTAACATTGTATCAAAGGATAAGGTCTATTTATTGTAGAACATTTGGGTTTTGAAAAGACAACCAACTCCCTTTGGTAGTTATTTTTAATAAATATGTTTGTTTGTTTTTAAAAATCCGCAGGATTTGATCTGAGTAATCATCTGGGAGAGTATATAGGGGAAGATTTAAAAAATTCTTTCAAAGGCTTCTTAATTCTGTGAGACTACAAACAGGGGTTTGATGCTTTTAAACTCCTTTATAAATACTGTCTTTGAGTAATTCCTTTTCTTGTGATGCATGTAGTTTTAAGGGGAGAGGGAGCTGAAGCCTTTTATCCACTGGATTCTGTGGGTACGTAGCATACATTCCTCTCTTAATGGCTGACAAGTGTGTACACTGTGCAAGCTCTGTGTGTCCAGAGAGAAATTGTGCCTGTACATCAGAACATTTTGTGGAAGCAGGGAAAGTGGAAGTACATTACTTTGTAATGCCTCATATCTAAATCAAAGTAATACAATTATTCCTTTTGGAAATAGGATAATGTTATTGCCAAGAAAGCTTTTTTATCTTTACTGGTAGATAATATGCCATTATATCACATGCATATATATCATTTATGTTGAGAATGCGAGCAAAATTATCTTCAGAAAGAGATCTACTGTGCTTTGGTGTATTTTTTTCCTTCACTGCAGCTTACTGTGGTTCTGAGAACTTAATTCCATGAAAATAAACACCTAGAGCCAATGTTAAAGTTAATTACCAATTAATATTTGCTTATGTATTGTGGTGGCAGTTGTGATTTTCGAGGAGCAGTCTCCTCTTTCAGAATCTTGCCAAAATCCCAGTTCCACTGGAATATTTAAAATAAATTATCAGCCTATTTTCTTCTGGAAACTAAGAGAGCTTTTGACTTCTAAGCTGAAGCCTGTAAATTATCCAGAATTAAAAATAACAAGCAGCTTATATATGGGGAAAAAGGAATTTGCATTCCATAAGAAAAATATCATGCATGTGGGGAATAGATGAATGTATGGAGAAGACTTAGCTGATATGTATTTGTGTGTCTAAGTCAAATACCAGTCAGAAGTTATTGTTCTGCTGTATTTCCTCATCAGCGAACAACAAAGTGACAACTGCAGTGGTACTCAGGCACCATCTGTCTTGTGAACCCTGCCACTCTGTTCCTGCCTGAATATGAGAGATTTTACCTTATTTCTCCAAGAAAATAAAAATAGTACTTAATCTACAGTTCAAAAGCTGGATAAATTCCAAGTGAGGCTCTGTTAGTAGTGATATCCCTTGTCTCTGGGGGTGTAAATTTGGGCTTACACCTAAGTGTGTGTGTATAAATATTGCAGATTTATTGCTCTGTGTGCCACAAGTACAAGTCTGTAAACATGCTATATAACAAAAAATGTTTTTACCAAGCACAGTAATTTGTAGCCACAGGAAAGTAATTATTTTTAACTTGTGTATGTTCAATTGAAATCTAATGATTAAGGGGGTGAGGAGGGAGGGATCAAAGTGGACTTTTAATTTGTTTCAGTATTTTGAGGTAGTATTTTTCTAGCTTTCTTGCTGCTGCCTTTTCCACTTTCAACAATTTGCCTCATCTTCAGCTTTGTTAGTGTTTAACTGTACTCATGGTCTCAGACCCTGAATTATTATGCTGCACCACTTTCACAGCTCAATACATTGGACAGCAGCACAAGTACCTGAAAGCCAGCTGGCTCCCTGCACGGCTTTGTCTTATGAAGAGTCTAATGAATAGGCACTTAAAAATGGTAACCAAAAGGTCTGCATGTATCTCTGCAGAAACTTGAAGCACCTGCTTCATTTTTTAATTTGGGGATTTTTATGAAGTCTACGCATTCAGTGTTTCTGTCAAAGCTACAGGATCCCCAGCGTTTAAATTAAAGATCAGATTGTGCCTGGAGAAAAGGTGACCTCACCTAAAAGGCTTAATTATTTTTAAACACTTTATTTTAAGGAAGATGATACCCACACTGAAACTGTTTGCAGTGAGCATGCATAATGAAAGCAGTGTGTGAAGCCAGGAATCCCAGTTATATGGTGCTTGGTTTTGTGTACCACATGGCAGCAAACTGTATCTAAGAACTGAACACAAACTCCCTTATGAAATTAGATACCCTATATGTAAAGCAAAGAAGGCTTTTGTAATGTCACAAATACAGATGATAGAGTATCACTACCTTCATTAAAGTCTTCAGTCACTTAGAATTTTTAAGTAAGAATTTTGTGACTACTTTTTCATTTTGAAAGTTCAGTATAATGCAGTATTTTTCTTACAAGTGAAAGAAGTCCTATAGTGTTCCTGAACATTTAAAAAAATATATTTTAAGAATTGAATGCAGGAATTGCTGGGAAAGCAGATTGTTTTGAAGGCTAAGAAGGTATGTTCTCAAATGTGATTTTGCTCTCCATGCTCATTGGTATATCTACAATAGGCTCTGTTCCCAGTGGAGCAGGGAGGGTGAGAGAGAGGTAGAGGTAGTGCAGGGCTCTTTCTGGGTTTCTGTAAAAATGCCTGACAACAATTGACTAAATAAAATGGCCACTTCAAAAAGATAGAATAAAAAGAGAGCTAGAGGTAGTGAGTAAATCTTATGTCCCTGCAGATACTGAGAACAACATGTCCATGCAGCATTGAGTAAAGCCAGGATGGGTTTTTCCCACTGTATGCTGCTCACTTCCTAACCATGGAGAGGCTGACCCTGGGGTTCAGAGAGGAGCAAAAATTGCTCCTTCAGTACACTTATATCTTCTGTCTTAGAAAATGCAAAAGGCTTTTGCCACCTTTTACTCCTTTTCCTTTGAAGTATTCTATAGAATAGAGCTTGTTCCTATATATGTTATATATTGTCTCTGCTCTCAGTGAAATGTTCCAGGTGCAGGAACCCTAGCAAAGGTGCTACTGATGAAAGGAGCAGTGTTGCAAATACAGTCAGTTAAAAAAAAAGAAGAAAAAGGGGAGAAGGGAAGAGGAAAAAAAAAGATAAAAAAGCCACAAAAGGATGTAGGCAATAATAAACACACATCTTTTCTAGTGTCTGGCTCCTCTCCTCAAAAAGTGGTGTGAATGGGGAAATGCCCTTGTAAATGGTGCAACTCATACAAATATTTTGTAAGAATGCTGAGGTGAATGTGCCTTCAGATATACCTCAGGAGACATATATGAGAAAATCAGCAAGTGAAGAAACAAATGCTTAAAAAAAAAAAAGAGTAACAGTCCTACCAGACTCAGTGTCTGCCTCACCTGGAGGATAAACATAAATATTGTTTGCCACATAACACTGCAAAATGTGTGATGGATGTAGCAACTGTAAAACCTTCATTGATCTTTCAGCTAAAACAAAGAGAATGTGTAATTAATTGGCTGCTTCTGCATAATCCTAAATCCCAGGAAGATTACATGCCATTTGAATCATTGTCTACCTGTTTTCTACAGGCATAATTCAGTTGTTCTAACTCATCTCCCATGTTTGCATGCACCAAACCTCTGCAAAGCAATAGAAAACAGCTAACACCGCCCTGACAGGCTGCATTTAGGTAGTTAAAGAAGAGCCTTCTGCTGTGCTTCTATTTCATTGACTTGAAGCCATTCCAGTGGTTTTCAAATGTTTATAGTATTTTTGTCACAGCCTTCAACTTTGTATGCTTGGTTTTATAGATGAATGTTAGTACTAATTTTGGTGGGGTTTTGTGTTCCTGCTTCATCAGGCATTTAATCCATTGTATTTTGTATCATCTGAAGGAAAAGTCACTTCCAGTTAACTGTAGTAAACAAAATTAAATTGTTTTGCCTTTATGTTTGCAAGGTAAAATTCAATATATTTTTGTGGGTGCACAGTACATTATTGATTTTATTACTGTGTCAAAATGAAAGGTTGCATTAGAACTAATATAGTGTGAAATCTTGCTTTAACTGGAAGGACTCATGAATGAGAAAACCTTTAAAGGCATTGCTTGGGGGTTTTGGCTTTTTATATAAAAGTTCCATGAAGGTCCATTTTCCTTTCTGTACTATCTTGTCCAACTTTAACTGTTGTATATTTAAATGAATAGTCAGATCTCTGCTGCCTCAGGAAACCTTTCATAAACCTCACCCAGAGAACATAGGACCACCCCCAGTGTTGTCACCAATGCAGTGTCATGGAAGAGAAAACTTGTTCAAGTCATCTATCAAATGTCAAATATGCAGATCAAAGCAATAGTTCTGGGTTTGGTCACAGTGTTTTGAAAATGTCAGCTAAATGCCAGTGTGGAGTTGCAAATTGCTATAGAGGATGCATGTAGTAGTCCCACAGTTTCCACACATTTCTGCAGTGAAATCCCTATCTGTAGAAACAGTGTTAAATTAGCCTCATCCTGGCCAGACCACGTGCCTTCCACCATTCTGGAAAGTTCTCTGGTGAGATGACTTCAGATTTTGTGGAGACAGTCTGTACACAGAGATAATGCCTTTTCTTAAACAAATTACAGCTGTTAGAAAAAGCAGACCAACTCTCAGGCTGCTGAAGGCTCCTCTCTTTCTCCAAACTGTGTCAACTATTCTAATTTAATTTTAAAAAGTGTACCCCAGGAACTTTGTTTTTCTTGTATCCTTAGACCATTGTGGTTACACAACTACTGTTTTAAAGTCAACAGAAGGACAGAGTGTTGCTACCTATTTTGTTTACTTCAGTGTTTTGACCTGTCTTGGGTTTCGTGAGCTGTGCTATCGTTTAAGGTGACAAAGCTGAGCTTTAGAGGAACAAGGAAGAAGACTCTCTCATTCCTATCCTGCTGCTTTCTTATAAAGTACCAAAATACAACATATATGATCAACTTCAGAATTTGGTTTTTTGGTTTTTTTTGCCTTTTCTTTTTGTAGTAGTGAAAGGAAGAACGACCGCTCTTGTGGCTGACAAGGAGGAAGAGAGTAGTGCCTAAGTTGTGCAAGGTTGAGGTTGAACAGTGGGTCAGACAGCTAAGAAGAAAGTGGCATAACCAGAGGAAAACATTTAGAAGCAAATGGAAAGGGAAATGCTAAGCAAAGAAAGAACGTTAATTTGTTATTTTATCAGAGGGATATTTGGATTATATTTATGTGATTAGTACTGTGATTCATAGATGTAACTGGCATTTTTTTCCTGAATAGAAGCAACTCTATCTCTTGTCATCTACAGCGTCTTCCAAAATCAAGTACAATTAAGCTAGTCTCAGATATGCGTATTATGAAGTTGTATCAGTTTATTCAAGCCAACAAAAAGAGGTCTCTCTTGTTAGACTAAAGCATAATTTGAACTAATCTGCCTGCTTAAGTACATTAATGTTTTTAATATGGTTCTAAGAGATATGTGCAGCTGGGTGGCATAGATCTGAATTATTGGAAAGATTCATATCGCTGTTTTCCATGCAGTCACAGAATCACAGAATGTTAGGTGTTGGAAGGGACCTCAAAAGATCATCTAGTCCAACCCCCCTACCACAGCAGGATTCCCTAGACCAGGTCACACAAAAGCATGTCCAGACAGGTTTTGAATATCTCCTTCTTTAATAAATTAATTCAGCCTCCACACAGTAGAAATCCAGGCGTTCTTTGCACTACAACACAACTATTGTTTGGTTTTTATGGCAAAGATCAAAAGATATATAATTTTTTTAAATAGCAGCAAGAACCACAGGTCATAACTCATTGAAATTACTTCTCCCCCTTTTTCATCTTAGAACTATACTATTGTGGGGTATTTACTGTTTTATTGTGGATTATAGATGTCACTGACTGCAGTAATGTTGATTCAGTGTGGCCTTTTGTATATGTTTTTCAGAACTACAAATGATTGCATTTAATTAAAACCCATACATTAGACCAGATGCTCCTTTAAATGAAAAAACTCATTATATGGGCAAGGAAGCTTCCCCATGTTTCTGTGCAGGGAATTTTCCTCCCAGGGAAGTATTGGAAATGAGAAGGGATGTTATTAATACACATAGGTGGTATTCAAACAACTAAGATGTAACTAAAAAAGCTTGCTTTGATTTTAGTAGCCTCCTTCCAGATTTCTTTAAAGATGTCTGCTTCCTCCCTGGAGCAGGTTTTTACTGTGCCAAGGAAAAATCCCAACTGTTGTTGTGGCAGCAGCCTCAGTTTGGTCTCTGTTGAAGAAATAGGTGCGGGTAGTTAGAATATAACGTAGGAGATGGGAGATCCAGACAAGGTGGAAAGCACAGGACTCAGTGTTATGTGGGAACAGTCAGCAATCTGCTTCCATATTTCCTCCTTCCTTTTTATCACCGTATCCTCCCCTTTCTAGTTTCATTCTTGGGCACTAGTAGAAGGAAGTATGAGCAAGAGAGCAAAATTAAGAACCTTTTCCCCCTCTAGCTCAGCTTGGCTTTTATCAGCTGATGGAAGCTGGAGGACTTGTTATTGAGCTTGTTGGACTGCTCCCACATTGGTGACTGGAGGATCTGGAAAAGCCTGTGTTTTCCAGACAGAATCACTACCCTGCAGTGCTGTCCTTTGCTCTAGCCATTTCTGATTATGCTCCATAATTGTTATTGTCATATGCCTATTGCAGCCAACCATCTCTCTCCCCTTACCACTCAAATAAAGCATGTTTTGTGAATCCCAGTGGCCATCTAATTGCAGTGTTGCAGGTAAGGAATGAAAAAATTACACTCACCTTTATTTAAATGTAAGATAAATTATCTGCTTTGAATTAACTTTCCAGGTACTCTCTTGTAAATGTTTTACTCCTCCCATACGTTATTTCTCATCTGACCTCTTTATCTTCTACCTTTTGTACTAAAGATGGCTTTTCTTCTGTCCAAACCAACCCTATTTTATTTGCAGAAGTTATGTTTAAGGAAGGACTAAGAAGAATGCTTTTCTTCCTGCAGGTTTTTCCCATGCTTTAGTGCCAGTAATACCCTCCTACACTCTGTTATATGTGAAATTATAATGTTGGCACTGGGTCAAAGAAGATGGAAACTCTCAGAAGGGAGGTGGGTGGTAGGGAATGCACTTTCTAAATAGTCTTTCTTGCTCCCCCCAGTCTGATACTAGCATGTGCATTAGAGGATACATCCAGGGCTAGGAAACAGGTCTCTTATTTAAATAATATTCAAAAATATGGAAACAACTTGGCATGATTTACCTTTTCTTTCTCTTGGAGTAGAAACCAAATGTTTTATCTTCAGTGCGTTCTCTCATACTTGCAAACTTCTGAAGCTGACAAGGTGAATATTTAGGGTGATCACTTAAGACATTCAGTGCTTTCGTTTGATTTCAAAATAGACTTTTAAGCAGATCATGTGAGAAATGCTAAAAAAGAGTTGTCCTTGAGTATGTGGAATAGGTATTTACTCCTTTCCTACTTGTTTCCACCAATAACACACAGAAGAAATGTGATACTGCTAACATAGCTCAGTTTTTTGTGACCAGTTATCCTGGCAGGAGAGCAACGAGAGTGAGAGTTCCACAATTCTGTCTGCTGGAGGCTGAGAGGCTTCCTTTAAGATTACCATCCTTTTCATCTACCTGTCCTTAAAAACTTCCTCTTACTCTCTAGGAGTTGAGGAGAAGAGAGAAGAGGAGATAGAAAGAAGTGGGGTGCATACACTGGGGAAGTGGAAAAATGAACCACAATACTAAGCAAAACTCTGCATCGGAAAGTTGCTTTCAAAAAGGTACTGCTGGGCTTCAAGATAGAGAATCCTCTCTGGACTGAAACTCTGTGTCCCCAGCACTGGTCTGAGTAGAGGCACGAGTGAATTTCTTGCCATTCTTGTACCTTTGCATCCCATTTTAACAGTCTGTACTTGTTGCTGTCTGTATCCATCTAAAAAGGAAAGAGGCCCCACTTTCTATCCACCCAGTTCTTGCAACGCATAAGAGGGAAGGCAGTGTGACCTCAGCTGCTCATCCCTGTTAACTTGGTCAGTTATTTCTACTAACAGTAAGAAAATCTGGTAAATTCCATAGAATTGTTGTGATTTGCAAGTACCTTTGGATCCAGGTGTTTCCATGGCATTGTGCATTTGTTTAAAATAATAGTTTTAATGCCCTCCATAGTGGGATTTTGAGTGGCAGTAGCTGTGGTGGTGCAATGGTATTAATCTCCTTCAAACTGTATTTCTTAAAAGTTAGCTATATTGGCTTAGAGCTTAGGCTGCTGTTGAATGCCCAGTGCTGTTCTGCTGCCCAAGATGGCACAACCCATCAGATCTGAGTCAGATTTACACACTCTTAAGGTCTTGGCCTGACTACAAAAAGTAGCTAAGAATAGAAGCCAACATACAGAACACTGTAGCAGTTAGATATATCAAATACAAGGGACTGGAACAATAATATCTCAATAGTATTTGTTTCTAAATAAGAAAGTGTTGATTGAATTGAAGGTAGTCAGAGGTAGTACTGGAACAGTCCAAGTCAGGCTTCTGTCACTGCAGTTAGGTTCAGAAAAAAGAACATTATTTTAAGACAGTCAAACCTCACCTCATTTTTATTGTGTCCTTTCAGAAATTACTTTGATAGTCAGCAGTGCTGGATTGCTGTAAAACAAGTCAGGGAGCTGTTGAAGCTGTTCAACCTCCAGGCAAATACAGTATAACTCTGTTGCCTGGCACAGTTGTGTTTGCAGCTGCAAGATGCTGTGATTTTTTTCTGAGGTGAAGTATGTTATTGGCTTTTTATTTGCAGCATCAACAGGGGCAGTTGTTTAAAAAGTGAAGTTTGTAAGTCTGGATAACATGCCTTTTTACTATTGTTGTCTTTTCATTGTTGTTTTTTTGTTGTCTGTATAATATGGGGTTGGCAGTACAGATGGCAGGAACTCTCAATTAGCCTTGAGGTCAGGCATCTAGATTAAAAATCTTGACACATTCCTTTATCGTTTCACCCCAATCTTGAAAGGGCAGTTCATTTCTCATCTGTATTTAATACCTAGTTTCTTCTAGGGGACATGTAAAGATAATCTTATTTTACAGCACTAGTGAATTGGGTGCATGATCAGGATTGATGCCCACGCTTCTAAAAGACCTATTTGCTTGGGGTGCAGAGTATCATTTTATTTAGCTGTGTGCTTGAAAGTGAATTTTGTTGCTCTAGTAAACCAGTGTTAACTAGCCTTCCTACTGCTGTAGGATGGACAAAGCCTTATTCTGAGCAAATCTTTAAATGGTAGATGTAGCTAATGGACAGCTGAAAGCCTGTGTTTTGTTTATAACATAGGTACAAAAAGTTTATCTCCAGTGTGGTATTTTTCAGTCTGTTTAAGCCACCTTAGGTGGGTTTCTGCATCTAAGCTTCTGCTTGCCTACCTGTAGGGTAAAGTAGCTTTGGGCTTTGTTTAGGATATCAGTGCTACTATCCTCACAGCATAAATGGGAATGTAATTCTATCCTTCATGACTTTCAGCAAACCTAGAATATAGCAACGCTGTTTTTTAAAAAGGTCCAAGATATGAGAAAATATGATCTCTTCAATTCAGGAATAGTTGCCATTTTTGCAGTTTAAGTTTAAGCAGAATATTTCAGTAGCTGATCAAGTGAATTAATTCTGGAGTGAATGAAGATGGCACAGCATATCTACAGTCATGGTTCGTCTAGCCCTTGAAAGAAGAGATATTTCTAAAATACATCAGAAAGCAGCATGTATCTGTAAACATCACTGCATAGTTTTGTATCTCTCTGTAGTTCATTATTTCTATATTCTCATATGGAAAAAGTTCAGCACAGGAATCTGAAATTACTTCTCTGAAGGTGACAGTCCTAAAGGGTTTGCTCTGACACAGGAGGATTTTTGTGGGGAAAAAAAACCAACAAACAAAACAAAACACAGCAGGATTTAAAGGAACTGCACTGAGGGAATGAGTCCTTGTTTTGTATATAGGAATATGTTCTAATCACATCTTCCAGAGGCTTTTTCCTATTATGCTAATTCTTTGTAGTATAGTGTTAATGACTGAAATATTACATGTTTTACCCCTGTGTGCTCTCTCACTTGTTATGAATTGGCACTTGTTTTCATATTTTTTTATAAGGGTGAAAAGAATTAATATACTCTCAGGAAGTATGTGAATAAACAGTCTTCCAAAATACTCATTTTAGAGAGTTCCAGGAAGCATTTCAAATGTCATAAGTGGAATTGATTTGCTGTGATCCAAGTCTACAAGGACCGGGACATTGCTAATACCATTATTTTCGTGAAATCATTGGCATATTTAGTAGTAAAAATGTTCAACTAATTTATTCTTCTATTATAAAGGTCATCTAGACAGGTCTGTTAAATTTAATGGCTGTTTCATGATTAAGGGAGAGTAAGAAGTTCTTAATTGAGGAACAGATAAAAAGCAAGCTAATTAACTCCAAATACGTTTCTTTAGCAGCATCCAAACAGCCATTTCGAAGATGAACTTGAGTTACTCATCTTTTGAGCTTTTAATCATATTTTTAGATTGCATTTTTACACCATCTGTACTACAAAAATGACTGTAATTTCTGTCACAGTTGGAAGCATCAGTTAATAAATGTTTTCTGTTTGGTCTAGGGAGGTGTTTGAATTGAGGGAGAAAATATTCTTAAAGTAATTGGGTTAATTTACAGTAGATTGTGGAAGAGAGCAGTGGGAATAGTTTACTTCTATCACTACCTGGTTTTCTTCCAACTATCACCTTACTCTTTTTTATTTGCATATTGTCCCAAATGAAGCCCTTGCCTCAGCCCTCTGATCTTCTGTAAATTACTGCATGGATTGGGAAACCACTGGCAGTGCTTCCATGCTCTGTCACTCTGTTTACAAGATATTTAGCAGTTCAAACCATCTAGTAGAGCTTAGGATCAAGCAGGATCAAAGCCACTAATGCAGGAGCATTAGGCACGGATGTGTTAACTACTGCTTTATAGAGTCTACATTCATAACTCATTGGAGTAGGGGATGAAAATAATGCAGTGATTTGTGTTATGCCTGACTGGTAGCCTGCAATGCTCACTGTACAAAGACTGCTTTTGGCAGGGAAAGTCTTTTACTGTGCAAATGTATGGACTAGAATAGAAGAGTGCAGCCTGTGTTCAAAGCATGTACAATGTATAGAGCATTTCACATGTGCATGTAATCAGCATTATGGGTGTCATACACTAGTAATAATAACCAGCTAAGTATCACAGAATCACAGAATCATTACTATTGGAAAGGACCCTCAAGATCATCTAGTCCAACCGATAGCCCTGCACTACTCTTATCCCTAAATCATCCCCTGAAGAAACACATCTATCCTCTTCTTAAAAACCTCCAGGGATGGTGACTCCACCACCTCCCTGGGCAGCCTATTCCAATACCTCACCACTCTTTCAGTTAAGAAATTCTTCCTAATATCTAGTCTAAACCTGCCCTGGCACAGCTGGAGCCCATTCCCTCTAGTCCTGTCACTAGTCAAAAGGGAGAAGAGGCCAACACCCACGTCCCTAGAATGGCCTTTCAAGTAGCTGAAGAGAGGAATAAGGTCTCCCCTCAGCCTCCTCTTCTCCAGGCTAAACAACCCCAGCTCCCTAAGCCTCTCCTCATAAGGCCTGTTCTCCAGACCCCTGATCAGCCTAGTTGCCTTCTCTGCACCCTCTCCTGCACCTCGATTTCCTTCCTATACTGTGGTGCCCAAACCTGCACACAGTACCAAAGGTGTGGCCTCACCAGTGCCAAGTACAGTGGCAAGATCACCTCCCTGCTCTTGCTGGCCACACTATTCCTGATGCAAGCCAGGATGCCATTGGCCTTCTTGGCCACCTGGGCACACTGCTGGCTCATGTTCAGCCAGCTTTCAATCAGCACCCCCAGGTCCTTCTCTGCTGGGGAGCTCTCCAGCCACTCCTCCCCGAGCCTGTAGTGCTGCTGGGGGTTGTTACGACCAAAATGCAGGACTCTGCATTTAGCCTTATTAAAACTCATACAGTTAAATATATAGGGTAAGTATTGGCAGTAATACCTCTGAAGCCGTAGTTTGTAACAGTAGAGATAGTTGTAAATATTTGGAAGCAATTTTGGTTTTAAAGAAAAGAAGCAGAAAGCAACGGGACTGCATTTCCTTTGAGACAGGGATGACATTCCCTAAATAGTACTGGTTATCTAATTAAGAGAAAAAATTAGAGGTGAAGTATTGTGAAAATGGGTGCATTCAAACAGTGGCTGTTTTCCGTTTTGGGAGATGGCAAGGATCAGCTTTTACCCTTATTAAAACTCATAGCATTGGCCTCTGCCCATCGACCCAGCCTATCTAGGTCCCTCTGTAGAGCCTGCCTACCCTCAAGCAGATCGACACTCCCACCCAGCTTAGTGTCATCTGCAAACTTACTAAGGGTGCACTCTATCCCCTCATCCAAGTCATCAATAAAGATGTTGAACAGGAGAGGCCCCAGCACTGAGCCCTGAGGGACACTGCTCGTGACCGGCCGCCAAACGGACTTGACTCCATTGAGCACAACTCTCTGGACTCGGCCATCCAACCAATTTTTTATCCAGCCAAGCGTGTGCTCATCCAAGCCATGAGCAGCCAGCTTCTCTAGGAGAATGCTGTGGGAAACTGTGTCAGACGCCTTGCTAAAGTCAAGGTAGACAACATCCACAGCCCTTCCTTCATCTAATAAGTGAGTCACCCCATCATAGAAGATCAGGTTAGTCATACAGGACCTGCCTTTCATGAAGCCATGCTGAGTGGACCCGATCCCCTGGCTGCTCAGCAAGTGCCGCAGAAGCGTACTCAGGATGATCTGCTTCATCAAGTACATGAGTTTCATTTCATTTCTGTGACAGACATCAGGAATATGGATTCCCAACAGGCATGTAGTATTAAGATCACTTACTCATAGTAATATTTTGCTGTCCTAATTTATTCATTGGTAGAATGTTGTTAGCAAACTTCAGTTCTCATTGTATAGATACCACTTTACACCTTTGCATCTTATCATTTTATTTGCTTATGTGTCTAATATTCCTCTCTTCTGTATAGTTTACTGGGAAGTGATGTGTTTCACTGTACTCTTATTCTGGAGAACTGAATGTTTTTCCTGTGATGTCTGAAATATCTTGCAGTGGAGAGAGTGGGAGATGGCTAGTAAGAGGTTCACATTTCCACAAGATTTTCTGTTTTGCTGAAGGATTTTGCTTTATCCAAGTTACTAAAAATGTTCATGGTTTACAATCAAGTTAGCTAGGGAATACTGGCAATTACTTTGACACCTTGCCAGCCCTCTCCTACTGACGTTGGATAAAGCAGTGAAAGTAGTGATGTTAACACAGAAAATGAGATAGAAACAAAAGTTAAAATGGTTTGCCAGCATCTCCCAGAGGATTTTGTAGTAGATGGCAAGGTTTGTTAAACTAAAAAAAGGAGAGAGAGGGAGAGAGAGAGAAGAGAGAAATGAAACATCTTGAGAAGTTCTTTGCAAAGATAAATTTTAACTCTGGGGGTTTTTTACATCAGTAGTCAAAGCACTCTGTCATGTAACAGTAATTATCTTAAAATACAGGTAATTTTGACAATTAACAGAGAGACCCCTTACATTCTTAATGTATATTTATATATATTTTACACTCACTTGAATGACAAACTGCTCTATTCTTTGGAGCAGAAGTGATAAGGTTTTATTAATGAAGGAAAACAGCCCAAGGTCATCTGCCAAAGCCTATTTTTCATCTTCATAAATAAAAGAATTTTGTGGCCATTAGGTAATTCAGCTACTGTCAAACTGTTCAATTATATATCACAATGTTAATTTTAGTCATATATGTTGCTCAGAACTATATTTCTGTTTTCATTTATTTGCAACCATTTTACTTTAAGCATCATCTTAAAGCTGTGCAAGACAGTGTATGAAGTCCACTGTAAGGTTTTTTTGATAACAGTCAGACCTTTAGGAAAAAGTATTTTTTCATGCTTTGATCTCCTCAGTACCACATGCATAGAGACTTGAGTCTTAAATAGTTCTGTTCACATGACAACTGAGAGATGCCTTGCAGGTCATTATCTCTCCTTGGAAATACTAGCTTAATCTCAAAAGAAAGTAAAAGGGTTGTAGCATGCAAAACATGAATTTTAAGGCCCCAAAAATATTATGTTCCTGCATCCTTTCTGAACTCTGCTGAAGATGAGCCATTCAAGTAGTAGTTAAGCAAGTAAATATCCTTGGTAATATATTCCTGAGTCCATGTTTTGGTGTTGCTGAACCTTCAGTTGATGCTGAAGTTGGTATTTGGTGAATAAAAGACACATGAATAAAATATATCCATTTTCTATAATAACTCTTCTTTTTTAAGACTGTTTCTTGATCCTTCTAAGCAATCATATTGTTGGCTGTTTTCTTTAGCTATCAAATTAAGCTCTCTAGGTCTTTGAGATAGTGTCATGTCATAGCACTGAGGTGGAATCTAGGGAAATTGCCAATGAATTTCCAGAATGGCCAGCAAGGCTGCAGTACTGCAGAAGAGTCTGCTGACTTAAAAGCATTTGCTTTAATTGCATAAATGTGAGAGATGTTAATTAATGCAGTGTTAATGGTGAGAAATCAAGTCTGGAGAAGAAGGCATGCCAGAAGTATAGATTTTGTTGCCATGTTAAGGAGACTATATTATGTATTTTCTAACATATATGATATAAATCATGTAAGCAACAATTTCAAAAGATCTGAAGTTAAGAATAACAGTGGTGATGTTTCCTGTAATAGGTCTGTGTATGTACCATGGGAACACCAGAACTTCAACCAGAACAGTGACCACAGGAATATTTTCACAGATTTGCAGGCTGGACCAAACAAGGGCCCATCATTCTAATTACATGTCTGAAGCTTCTCAGTGTTCTCAGATGATAATTTTGATTCTTTTTGGTCTTTCTATTATTCTTCATTTGTTGTGTAAAAGGCAAAAGTGAATTTCTGTTTGTTGAGGTTAGTTTGAAAACTAGTCCTCACTTTTATTAATATGTTCCATTTGTAAAATAAACCAGCATGACAAAATCTGCACAGTGCCACTCAGTGTCAAACTATGACTGCATTAGACATGCATAGAGAGTTTGGGTTCCTGAGCTACTTTCCAGTAGGTGCACCATTCCCCAGACCTACTTAAGAGTAAAAATGTTTCTCTAATGAAAAAATGAAGTGGGTTATGGTGGACAGTTAGTGTATTCAGGGCTGATTCATAACTCTTGCAAGTTTTCAGAGTACCTTTCTATGCCACCAGATCTGTGTCCTCTTGAGAGATACAAGTGAGTTTTTTGAAGGCCATAGTGAGAAATAAGACTGCAAGGTCTGAATAAGTACAATGAAGTTGAATCTTTATAGGAATACCATAGATAATAAACTTGGATGTTATTCACAAGCTTACAGATCAGGCACAGCAGTTACATATATGTTAACTCTGTTTTCCTGAAGATTTAAAAAAGAACCAACCAACCAACCAAAACCAAACAAAACCCCAAACCTTTAAAACTCTGCAGTTGACATCATAAATTTCTATTGAAGGAATGCAGTGACATTTGTTAGAATTGTCACATTCTCCATCCTTCAGAGTCCTAAAAAAATGCTGTATCTCTGTATCCTCATGTCTCAGTTATTGATTTGTCAGTGACAGAATAAGCACAGTGATGCCTTGTCACTTTTTTTTTTCTTCTCCATTTTGTATATGGCTGGTTTAAAAATTATTTTTAAGTAGTATTGAATACCTTATGCACTATGAGATTAGGGTGGAAAAATTGTTAATTTTCCTGCTGGTGGCTTTTTGATTGTTTCTTTTGGAGTGGATATATTTTTTTTCTAAGCATGTTTCACGCCAGTGCTTCTGTCGCTTACAGAATGAGCATGTGACTGACAGGATACTATTTGGGAAGTGATGTGCAGTCTCAGAGTAATATGACATTTTATGAGCAGCTTGACTGTTTTCATTACTTGGATTTATACTTTTATTTCTGTGTGCTGAGGAATAAGTGAGCAAGGCAGCTGTGGGAAATAGAAAAGCTGTCAGGATAAAGTTGATAGGACAGCCTTGAAATTATGCCATTGTGTCTAATAAGACATTATGGCTCTTATCTTTAAACCCTTTAAATAGAAAAATCTGATAGAGCAGCTAGGATCATTGTTTCAGTCTAACTGATTTGGGAGGCTTAGTAATTGGTTCAGCTGAGATTTTCAGGAAAACATGAAATAAAATTTTACAAACCTTGTTACTAAATAGCACATTCTGGCCATTTTATTTTAATTCATATTTAGAGCTATTTTATTACTAGTGACAGTGGGAGATAGGACTTCTAAGGCTTTTTTTTCTGCTTTTTAACCTCAACAGCAATGTAATGGAAGATCAGGGTTTTAATGTAAATGTTTGGGGCCAGTCCATTGCAGTTCTAATTATGAACCGTGCTCTTTTTTACTTGCAGGCTAAAAAACTCTGTTTCTGTTGCTTCACTCTTGTGAGCTTCATCTGCATGGCAGCACAGTAGTTCTTACTGTTGCACATCTAAGAGTAGAAGGAAATGTGTGCCTTTCAGTTGTTCTTGACTCAAGTCCCCTCCCTAGTTCTGCAAGGTACTCTTCTATGTGAAAGACATCGTGTGGGAAAAGATTTTTCTACCTTCCTTGTCCACCAAGGCAAACATTGAAGTAAGTAGGTAGTGCTGTCTTCCTCCAAAACTTACAGTAGTAGTAAGGAGGCCCCAAAATCTGTTGTGACCAGGCTCATCTGAAAACTTTTTTCCTTTCCAGAAAGTATATAGATTGATTGGACATGGCTGCTAAAGCTTCCTTTGGGAGCTGCAGTACTGTTGAAGTTTGCTAGCAACAAGGAGAGTGACAAAGGTGAAACTTGCATAAGTCAGTCTCAATTTGTAATTAGGTAGTTGATATTATACTCACTTCCATCCTTTCACCAGCTAATGTATCATCCAATTTTCTTAAAGGTTTACTCCCTGTGTCCTCTGCAGTGCTGTTGAATAAAATATTCTCTCAAAAGATAGCAGATGCAGCAAGTGGGAAAAGCAGACAAAAAATGTTTGTGTTATGGTGGCTGACGGTAGATCTAGATCCAACAGGCAACTCTGGGAGGACACTTTTGTTGGCATTGATATGGTTAACCCTCCCATCTTATCATACAGCTGTGCCAAGTGCTTATAGTACAAAATAAGGTGAATACCCCCTCTGAGTAAAAATGAAATTAATTCAAATGAAATTTTAATTGTTCACAAGCTGTTTTTATCATGCAGTTACAGCCATTCCAGATTTATTCAAAGAGATAAAAGAGCAGCATAAACCTCTCAGCTATATATATCTTCTGTTCTCATCTAAGCTTATTGTGGGTCACTTCAGGTGCCAACATAGCTAATGTCTCACTGGATGTGAAAGTATCATGATGCTAGGAAAAAAAGATTTATGTAAACTGGCAGGTTAATCAAAGGAGAGCAACAAGTAATTACAGTAACAGTAGTTAACGAATCTAGTAAAAGAGAAATGGTTAAAGTAAGTAAGGGTCATGCCAGCCTGTGTGAAATATTGAGAGAGTTCACAACTGGCCAAGCATTTGTATTCTGCATGTGTGATGTGGTGACATTTCTCTGTTCAGACCCTTGTATCAAATTTTGAATTGAGTAATCTGATCACTTCAAGGGATTTCTTAGGCTTTGGATGAGAGAACCCTGTTATTTCAGTCCAAATGGGAAGGGAAAAGATAGAACATACTGAAGTACTGATACCTAATTAGCAGATAAACTTCTCACCTCGGTTGTTTTCTGTAGAGAAAAGACTTATTGACAGCAGCTAGTAACACCTTCATGATTTGAAGATGAGTGCTTGGAAAGCTTGTCTTTTTCCTGACGTGTCCTTTGGTCCACATTGGTCCACATTATGCCTTGCTTGCATCTTCTAGTAGAGTAATTCCCACAGTTCAGTTCTCTGGAAGAGAAGAAACAAAAGAATGGCTTTGGGAGAAAGAAGAAAATACAGTTATATGGATAGGAGTGTACAGAAAGCTCCTGGAATGGCAGAGCTCTTGGCAGAGAATGGATGAAAAGACTTCAGCATGTGAAGGTAAAAACAGATAACATGTGATTTCTGGTAAGAAGGAGTAACAACAGTGTCTTAAAATGGAGGTCTGGGAATGATACCAAGAGAACTTGCAGGAAAAAATACCAAATACAAGAAGCTTCTCATATGTACAATGAATTTGGCCAAGGCAAACATGCCTCTTCTCTTTCTCTTACTCAGTACTTCTATATAAACATAATACATCAACATAAACATATTTTTTCTTACTAAAGCTATGTAACCAGTCCTTTGTCATGCCTTAAATTGATTGCTCAGAACCACTCAGATTGTGCAACTTTGTGGCCGCTTCTTATTCAACTTTGTTTCTTCAGGGCTGGACAATATTTTAATCTTAACAAGCATATGGACATTGTAAAAGTTCCAAATGCCAGATTCTTTATGTAAGTAGTGTACAAGCCTAGACAAAGTAATAACTGGCTGCCTGCATTTCACAGCTTCATTTTCTTTACCACACTTGGGTGAAGGATCACATTATTAAACTCAGAGGTTCTTCTCCTGCATATTGATTGTTCTTCCTCTCACAAAGAATCTCCTTATCTCATCCAGTTTTAACCAGCTGCTTTGTCTTTATTTGATCCTGCAGTTAGATTAGACACCTTTGCCAGGAAAGCATGACCTGCTCTTCCTCTCCCTTGCCTAAGCTTAATTTCTTTCTTTTAGTTCTCATGCATTCTTTCTAAGTCTCTTGGGCCCCTTAAGGTATAGGATCCAGCTGTAGCATGTAGGGATTTTTTTCTGCTTTTAAGTATAGTCCAATACCCTAGACTTCCTCTTCTTGAGGCTAGCTTGGCTGGCCAGCTTTTCCAACTTCCCTCTGTTTCACCAAGCTTCCACTTGAATGGGTAGCCTTCAGGATTTGGTGAGGCTCCATTTTATAGGAGGTGTATACAAAGAGCCCTGAGTCCACATGGCTGGCTCAGGTGTTCACTGGTGCAGTGAGCTGATCTCCTCTGGTGGATTCTGTACATTTTACAAGGTGTTATACCCTGACTCAGCAAGACTAAGTTCATGGTTACCTGATAGCTTTTAATTCTTCTTCCTTTACTTTGGAATAATGC